>OY776281.1:14138943-14398943 GCA_963675445.1 Linnaemya vulpina
AAAACATTTAGGTTATCTGTAAAATATAATAAGGAATACTTTTATTTTGGTGAAATCAAGAGAGTTGGAGATTTTAATAAAAATATTTAAATCTTTTTAGAAAAGTTTATATAGAAAAAATATTTAATTATTATAAGTAATAGTTTGTTTCTTTTAATATTTTGCATTTATTTATTTATTTTTGTTGTTGTTATATATCCTTTTCATTAATTTTTTTTTAGAATTGCTTTTGTATTTTTATTTATTTGAAAAATCTGCTTTTTGCTTTGTTTAAAACTATGTACCTTTTTCTATAGCCCAAAAACAGTGCCTTCGAAAGAGGACCAATAATTAAAAGTCCAACAATTGCTGTTTATAGTGGAAACAATCATCACTTAACAATTCTGGGGTTGAGCGTATGCGCAAGTCAATAATAAATGATTTTATACCATTTTGTTCCGGTTCAGTTTTAAAGATATTGTGAAATATTAAAATATGTTTCTTATTTGCATCCATTAATTTGTCTGATGGAGCAGCTAAATTTCCAAAATCTTTCAGAGACTGATAATTCTTAAAGAATACAAAAAGCTCGCTTGGAGCGTTTAGAATTTCATCCAAATTCCTAACCTCATTACAGCATTTTTCACATTGCAATTTTGGAATAATTTTAAATACAACATACTCAACGAAGTATCTCATGGAAACAAGTTCAAAATTTATATTCTCAGAATTATTAAAAATATCTTCTAAAAAGTAATCTGCATGTACTCGTCGTCAAAATCAACAACAACTCTTCCATCAGAGCTTATTTCAGTATGTTTACGTGAAGAATATATATCATAATCATTACTTTTTGGTTAACATATATCACAAGTACCAATTTGGTCCATCTTGTCTTGTTCAACTTCACAGTTACTGGAAAAACTTGATTGAATAATTTTAGCAACCATAACTTTTGCAAAAATAATATTCAACCCGGCTACGGAAGGGTTGCTATTGTTGCCTCCCTTTTGCAGCAGTTCAGAAAATATATTTCCTAACTTGTCTTGCTTAAGAAATTTTTTCATGAAATAATATAAGTCACCTCCTTGTTTTAAAATATCATTAACCAGTAAATGAACTGAGTTAAAAGTGAGCTTTATACCATTTAAAAAGAAAACACGCTTTTTCTGTTCTACGAATTCCACGTCATCCAGATATTCCATTAAGTTTTGTATGAATTTGTGAGGTTCATTGTTAAGTTGAACTGCATATCTGTAGCAGTTATCGCCATAAAGGGAACCACTATTAAGGCAATCGAAAATCTTATCAGTTCTTCCACAAACTGAGCTGTTAAAAGTTTCACTTCTGCGGAATAGCTCATATTGTTTTAATAACAGCTGCAACAGTTCTACTAAAAAATTATTTACTGAATCTCACGCGAATTTTATCAAACAATACTCCAATTAGAAAACAATGCTTTTACCATAAAAACACATGCATGAGTACCAATACTTCTAGTTTTTACAAAACCTGTTGTTTCGAATCCATCTATTAAATCTAAACTCTGACTCTTTTCTTATGAGGATTTCGTCCATAACCAAAACCATTTACTTAGAATCTCTTTCGTCCAACTGTGCGCATTTTTTTACGACCTCAAGAACAATCGTTCTTTAAAAAATATATGTATGTGAATAAGAAAATGAGGTCAACAATTGTTTGTATTAATGTAGGGTAAAGAATATGAATTTTGTTTGTGTAGAAACAAATTTATATTGACTCGCACCGAAGTGTTAATACCCACATACATGTGCAATATCTGATGCAATTTTTGTAGAATACTTTCAACTTCGCAAAATAATATATCCATAGTATTTAAATTCAAATGCAAAAAAGTAGTTTCCTTTTTTAATTATTTAAAATGTTAACCTTCTGAGCAGTAGATGATATCCATTTATAGATAGCCCATGAAGAATGCTCACGCAGTAAGGTTATTATATAAAAAGATTAAGCATTTCTATTCTATGTACAACAAATTATTAATAAAAACTTTTCTACGGAAAATTTTTTGATACACAAACTTTTCGACATAAAAATTATCGATACAGAATATTTTATAGAAAATGAGTTGTAATGAAAAGTTTTCTTTCTTTATTCTCATTATAAAATTTTTTCTATTGAAAGATTATTACAATTTTTTTATAAAGAAATGTAGCTTATGATATTTATAATCAAAGAATTTTTTTTATAGAAACATTTTTGTTCTTAAATTTTTTCTACTAACATTTTCATTATGAATGAATTTTTTACTATAAACAATTTTTCATTATAAAATATTTTTTATCTAAAAATATTAATAGAAATATTTTTTAGAAAAATATATGAAAATTTTTACAATGTTTTTGATAGAAAAAATTTTAATGTGTGCAAACTAAATTTTGTACAAAATAAAAATATATGCACATTTGGAAAAAACAAAACAATAAAAGGACAGTTTTCTTCGGCCTCAGCAATAGTATGATAGAATTATAATTATCAATTTCACTTTCTGCAATAATTCTGCATATTTAACTAAGAACTTTGGTTTATTAATCAATTTGTTAATACACTCATCTATTAATTTTTCCATTATAATATCAGCTATAATCGGTGAAGCTGGAGATCCCATAGGAAGACCTTTATATTGTTGATATATTCTATCTTTAAATTCAAAATATCTACTATCCCTTATACAAAACTTCACTATACCTGAAAACAAACTTTTATTAATGTCTGTATATTGTGTTATTTTATTCCAACTTTCATCAATAATATTCATTGCCAAATGAACTGGTATGCTTGAAAATAGAGGTCCAACATCAAGTGATATTAGTTTATCATCAATATCTAATTTTATTTTCTTCTTTAAAATTTTTCTCTCTTTAAAATCAAAAGAATTAGAAATATTATATTTTGAACCTGTTGTTAGTTTATTTGAAATATAAGTTATATATTTGCTAAGTTCATATGAAGGAGAATTTATACTAGAACAAATTGGTCTCAACGGAAAATTATCCTTATGGATCTTAGGTAATCCATATAATTTAGGAGAAGTAGAAGTATATGATTTTAACTATTATTTTTCTATGTTAGAAATAATATTAGCTTTAAAAAGTTCTTCCACTAAATCATTATTAAACTTTTGTAATCTAGTAGTAGGATCTTTATTAATCAAACTGTATGTATTAGTATCATTTACTATATTATCCATTTTTAAATCATAGTCACTTTTATTAATAGCAACTGTCACATTTTCCTTATCCGCATTCAAAATAATAACATCTTTATTTAATTTTAATGAATTTTTAGTTGATTTTAGACAATCATTTATATATTTATTCCTATTTGTTAATTTACTTCTATTAATATGATCGTCTCAAATCGTAGTAAATCTTGACCTAACTATCTCCTGTCTTTCCTTATCTTGTATAATCTGGATGAAGTCTTCTCCATCTGCATATTTCTTCCCGAAAGACAAAATAAATTCAACATTTGGAGGAACCACTACATCAGATTTACTGACAAACCATTTTTTTAAAATTTGATTCCTAGCACTCTTTCTTGCAAACTAAAAAGACAATTTAATTTTTTTAATATGTACCTGTTTAATTTTATATGTGGATGTTTTTGTAATTCTTTCTGTATATTCTGAAAAATATGTAAATTCTTGAATATTCAAAGTTCTTCTTAATTTAGCTTCTATGTCTGATAATTCTTTGTTATACTCCTTTAGGTTTTCATGTTTTTGTTTTATAGTCCAATTGAGCATCCTTCCCTGAAAATTTTGAATATTAAAAATACTTTTAGTGGAATTTTTTATGAAATTAGGAATAACGCCTTTATTTCGACAACAAAAATAAAAACGTTATTGTTGATTTGCATTTAATAATTTTTTCCCTACTCTTCTTATACCTATTCATTGTCCATCTTGTTTCATTATTCTTTTTTAATATCCTATAAAAATTTATTCTTCTTCCCTGCTCCACTCTTCTGAAATTGTTATAATTTGTGTATTGAACATCTTTTCTATTTGCTTAATAATGTTGGTTTCTTTCTTCTCTGATTTTTGTGACTACGTTGTTACCTCTAGCATTTCTATATGAAATTTGTGATCTGTTGAAATTGCTGTTAATAGTCCGAGTATGATATATATAATATAACAACGATTTTCCCTTGATATATATCTTGGTCCATTGTATGCTCTGTAGTTCTCTTGAGCTATTCTATTGTTACAACCATATTCGCTATTCATCAATATTTTTTATTATGCTGGGCTCACAATTATATAATTAGTTTTTTTGCTAATTTTTCGACCTCTTTTTTTTATAAATAATACAGATTTTCTTGAGCTTAAGGTCTGTATATAATATATATATATATATATATATATATATATATATAATTTATTTTCAATATTTCGTTAACCTTTGGTTAACGTCTTCAGGAAATTCTTATATACTTTTCAATCTATCAAACTTTATATATATATATATATATATATATATATAATTTATTTTCAATATTTCGTTAACCTTTGGTTAACGTCTTCAGGAAATTCTTATATACTTTTCAATCTATCAAACTTTTCTTTTTATTACAATTCTTAAAAACAATGTGTATGATAAAATTCAAATTTTTCTAATTATGAAAAAGTACATAATTCTATAATATATGTTTATGTCTATGAATATTAATAAATATTAATATAAAATATTATGATATATGAATGCAAATAACATATAGTTTTTTATATTGGAACATAACCAATAATTAAAATAACATATGGAAGCAAATACCACATAGAAATAGTGAAAAAACACACCGTGTGCCACTGAATTCGAAACTATTTCAAATATTATAAATACAAAATGTTAACAACAGTATATGTTAACATATATTCTGTTATTTAATATTAACATTATATAAATTGAAAATTAAAGTAGTTAACATATATGTATGTTTGAAATATTTTTACAAACGGAAATAGAGTAGAGGCAATGGAAAAACAAACAATATATTACAATATTTATATAAAAAACTTAATTATCAAAAAACTATACATGCATATATGTATATACACACACATACATATATATATATATATATATATATATATATATATACCAGCGAACCTCCTGCACACTTCGTAGTTCAAAAAGGAAAATAAAAAAATTAATTCGAATTCATTTGGATCAGTGATAAACTGCTTTTATTGTAATGCTCTGTGCTAAACAATATTTGTTGTTTTTCCATTTTCGATGTAAATATACAAAACCGATAGTTTGCCAACGCGCGAACAGGCTACATAGAACTGTCCATGTGAGAAAACTGGATACACTAAATTCAGTCCACAAATTTCTAAAGATTGGCCTTGCGCCTTATTAACGGTATTCGCAAACGCAAGGCGAACAGGAAACTGAAGTCGTTTAAATTCAAATTTTATATCAGGCGGAATCATTGGGATATGTCTTCGCCTTTTAATTTATTTTCCAGTTAAAATAGTAGCTTCAATTACATAAGCCATCAACCTTTTAATAGCAAGTCTTGTACCATTACACAAACGGGGTTGATTGATATTGCGAAGCATAATAATAGTTGCTCCAACTTTCTATTGGAGATTATGCGGAGGCAATCCTGGTAAGTCCAACGAATTCAAAAATTCTGTTGGATAATTCAAAACATCTTCTTCATTGGTAACAGTATTGACAGACTTGTACAACACCACTTCGCCAGGGATCTTTGATTGTATATAGTCATGTTTAATTCAGTAACATCTTTGTTCTTTGCCGCTAAAATCGCTCTGACACTCAACCATGCATGGCATGTATATTGTTGTGCTATGTTAGTGAAGCACATTCAATCAATCCCTCTTTTGACTGTGCGAAACGGCAAAAATCATTTGGCAATGTTATTTATATTTTTTATATGTATTTATTTATTTATTTTACAGTCTATGAATTAACAATTCTTACAGACTATTTACATACATGCATATACACATATACAGATTATAATTCAAAGAAATATCAATTATTGGCTGTTATTTAATGCAAACAAAATATTTCGTTTAATCAAATTTTCACTGAAAGAGAAATCAACATAATAATATATCTTGTTAAAGTCCTTACAGCATCTAATAAAAGGATCAGAATTAGCGTAATTTGTTCTTAGAAATTTAATATTAAGTAGACAGAAGAAACGAGTAGGACGTTGAGGAACACAAAATAATAAATTTTCAATTAAGAATTCAGAGCAGGTTTTACCATTAATTATATTTAAAATAAATAAAGTGTTTAACATAGATCTTCGACTACTTAGGGATGGTAACTTAATAAGAGCTAGTCTAGCTTTATAAGAAGGCAAACAAAATGGGTTCCATTGCAAACTTCGAAGACAAAATATTAAAAATTGTTTTTGTACAGATTCAATTGTGTTGATGTAAACCTTGTATGTTGGATCCCATATTATTGACCCATATTCCAAAATGGGACGAACAAGCGATGTGAAAAGCTGCTTAGTAACATAAGGATCTTCAAATTCCTTTGCCCAGCGTTTGATGAACCCCAGTTGACTTCTGGCTTTTCTAACAGTTAGAGATATATGTTGAATAAAATTCAGTTTTGGATCTAGTAAAATTCCAAGATCTGTGAAAGTGCAAACATTTTCCAGCTCATAACCACCCAAAAAATATTTAACGTTGAAATGGCTCCTCCGATAGAAACACATATACTTGCATTTTTTTAGATTCAATGTCATTAAATTCATTTCACACCAAGAGTACAAAGAGTTTAAATCTGCTTGAAGAAACTTATGATCATCAAAGATATTGTAGGTAAAAAATATTTTTACGTCATCAGCATACATAAGAATGAATGAGTTTTTGATAACTGCAGGTAAGTCATTGATAAATAGTGAAAATAATAGGGGTCCCAGATGACTTCCCTGGGGAACACCAGACGTAACGGGGATCGGTTTAGATATAGTACTTTTGAATAAAACATTTCGTTTCCTATTAGTAAGGTATGAACTAATCCAATTTAAACAGCCACGTGTGAATCCCATATAATGCAGTTTACTCAATAGAAGTTTGTGGTTAACTTTATCAAATGCTTTACTGAAATCTGTGTAGACTACGTCAGTTTGTTTCTTATTGACAAAACCACGATTTACCAAAGTTGTAAATTGTATGAGGTTGGTTATAGTTGAGCAGCCTTTACGAAAACCATGTTGACTAGAACATAATGTTGATGACACCTGGTGGCTTAAGCTACTTGTAATTAATTTTTCAAAGAGTTTCGGTATAATACTCAGTTTAGCGATTATTCTGTAATTTTTAATGTCAGATTTGGTACCAGATTTAAACAACGGAATAATATAAGAATTCTTCCACATTTCAGGGAATTTTCCTACTTTAATTGAAAGGTTGTACAATAATGTAAGAGGAAACACTAAGGCATCAGCACACTTAATTAGAACACAGCTAGGAACATTATCAGGTCCACTCTTGTACGAGAATTTCAGTTTTTTCAATCCATTAAGAACAGAAATTTCATCCAGAAATGGAATTAAAATAGATTGACTTCCAGGACAAAGATTTGATTGCAACCCAGTAGTAATAGTTTGATCAACAGAATAAGTAGATGAAAAGAAATCCGCAAACAAGTTACTAATTTCAGCCTCGTTATCTGATTCTTTTTCATTTAATTTCATAGTGGACGAAAAGGAAACTGATTTTCTTTTTAAGTTCACGAAATTGTAGAAAGACCTTGGATTTTTCATCAAGTTGTTTTTAATTTTTTGTAAGTAACATTTATAACATTTAAGATTTAACTTGTTATAGTCGGCACGGGCAACAGAGTATTTTGCAAAATCTGAGGATGATCCTGATTTTTTGTATTTTTTATAATATTTGTTTTTGCTATTTTTAAGTTTGGAAAGAAACTTTGAATTCCATGGAGGTCCAGATACTTGAGAAGTGACTTGTTTAGGAACACATTGGGTCAAGATCCAATAAATCCTATCGTAGAATTTTATGGTTATGTGATCAATAACATCAGGATTGTTTTCTAAGTTCGAAGCTACGAGAAAATTGTGCCAGTCTGTATTGTATAGAAGTTCGATTATTTTGTTATAATTTGCCCTTTTAAAACATAAACTCTTGACTTTTGAGTTGTAAGCAGAACGAGATATATAAACAGATGGAAAACATGTAGATATTAAGATTGTGGGATGATAACAGTCCTCCCGTAAGGTTAAAGGAACAGTGCGAAGGACAGACGTGTCAACACAATCATTTACAAAAACCAAATCTAAAAGCTTATGGTTATCATTATATATGCCATTTATCTGATAAAGATTCATATCCAATAAGCAATCAACAAACTCGTTATATTTCAGACTAAAAGTAGAATTATATGGTGTAAAGCAACCATTATCAGCCGAAAAATCCCAAAAAATCGTTGGCATATTGAAGTCACCAACTGCGATGATGCTATCATTATGATGAGACATATGCACAACAGTTGAAATAGCATCCGAATGCTTTCTATAAATTATTTCAGGAGAATTTGGGGGAATAAACGAACAGGTTATGAACATTTTTTTATGATTTATTTTTACCAAAACACCCATAAACTCAATTTCCAGTGAAGAAGTAAACGATAACTTTTCAGAAGAAAGCATGCTTGACACTGCAATTAATACACCACCTCCTTTCATGTTATTGCCACGATCACGTCTATATATTAAGTAACTTGCACCCATTATTTCTGTGTCCAATACATTATTATTAAGCCAAGTTTCAGTGAAAGCGATAACTTGAAAATAAAACGCATAACTTTGATTAAATAAAGATGATAACTTTGTATTAATGCCACGAACATTTTGATATAAAAGAGTAAAATTTTCAGTATAACCATTTAGTTTTTTGAAGTAGATTTTACAGATGACGGCAGTCGAACAGCATTCTTTTCTCTTGTTTTAAACATAAACTCACGAACGTATATACCATCAGGCCAAAATCCAGGAGAAATAATATTGTTAAATAACTCATCCGGTACTGTAATTTTAAAAGATGCAACTATTCTTGGTTCTGTGTAGGAAAATTTATACACTGATACACCTAAGTTGTTCCACAATTCAAATTTATGTACGATTGGAGTTCTTCGACAGTAGTATCTGACGCTAGTCGAGACACGAAAATTGTTTTATTTTTCGGTATAACTCTAAGTGTATTGGGACGATTCACAATAGAGTTAACGTTACTTGACGATGCTAAAGTTTGAGCATTACTAGTATACTCATCTGGCAAATTATTTGTTACTGCAGCACTGACAGGAATCTCTAGGGCTACTGCAGTGCTTAAAACGTTATTTGATGAAACATGATTTGCTGGAGAATTCATGTCACTGCTCGCAGAATTAGAACCAGATGCTACAGGTAAATCACATGGAGAGGCACGGTTCTTGGATGTTTGCGTGGAATTATTTTCCATTGGCACAGAGATTACAGGAGTCTCTAGGGCTACTGCAGTGCTTAAAACGTTATTTGATGAAACATGATTTGCTGGAGAATTCATGTCAATCCAGTGTCGTCAATAGGTATTGCACCGTTCCCAATTTTCGGCAATTGCTTAGAGAACTTATCAGCAGATGGATCATTCTGCAACAGAACACGAACGTTGATAGTGAGTTTCGATATTTTAACAAGTCTCCATAAATATGAAGACTTTAAGCAAGCGTTAATTTCATCTGCAGCTGCCGACCTAGGAATGACGGGCAATGTTTGCCTAAAATCGCCTGGCAATAAAATGAACGCACCACCAAACAACTCTGAGTTATCTCGGAGATCTTTCTTTGTTTTTTCCAAAGCTTCAACAGATTTCTTATTCGCGTACTCAAGCACATGACGTGGGCCGTACATGGACCGTGTATCATATTTTGTACAACAATATCATATAATTCAGGATCACTTATTTGATCTGGAAATTCAGAACATATAACATTGTCAACTTCATGCGATGTGATTTTATTCACCAACCATATTGAAATGTGACCGTGTGGCAAACCACGTTTTTGTCACTCCACAGAATACATCCAGAACTTCACTTCACCAAACACTTTAGATTTCACGTTAAAACCCATAAGTGCTTTCAATTTCTGCTTAAAAACACGGGAAGTGATATCATGGCGGTCGGTAGGACATTGGCCAGCGAATAAATTATCTTTAATGTCACTCCATTGCGGATTACACGTAAATGTTATAAATAAATCTGGTCGACCGTAATGACGCACATAAGTCATTGCATCCTGCGCGTACTCATGCATATGACGTGGGCTGTGCATAATGTATATAAATATTTATGTTTTTAGTGTTGTATTTATATGTAATTTATTTCATAGATCTCCGAAGTTGTGATTTAGAATAGCTAAGTATATAAATTGAATTCATGGTTTGACCAAAATTTAATTGTAATGAACTTAAAAACAAATTGTATTTCAGTTTTTCAAAATATTAACTCAAATCTTTCGAAATGATTACAGTGTTCATTAAATGGCTATAACTCATAAACCAATACACATACAGAAACTGTATTTACATAAAAACCTTGGTATTGACGTCACCTTTCATATAAATTTAGCAGAAACAAAATCGCATTCAGGAGAACATCAATTACTAACACAATGCAACTTATTTATATATATATAAATGATTGAACATTGCAATCATTTCGAAATATTTGAGTTAATATTTTGAAAAACTGAAATACAATTCGGTTTTAAGTTCATTATTTTGGTCAAACCATGAATTCAATTTATATACTTAGCTATTCTAAATCACAACTTCGGAGATCTATGAAATAAATTACATATAAATACAACACTAAAAACATAAATATTTATATACATTATGCACAGCCCACGTCATATGCATGAGTACGCGCAGGATGCAATGACTTATGTGCGTCATTACGGTCGACCAGATTTATTTATAACATTTACGTGTAATCCGCAATGGAGTGACATTAAAGATAATTTATTCGCTGGCCAAAGTCCTACCGACCGCCATGATATCACTTCCCGTGTTTTTAAGCAGAAATTGAAAGCACTTATGGGTTTTAACGTGAAATCTAAAGTGTTTGGTGAAGTGAAGTTATGGATGTATTCTGTGGAGTGACAAAAACGTGGTTTGCCACACGGTCACATTTCAATATGGTTGGTGAATAAAATCACATCGCATGAAGTTGACAATGTTATATGTTCTGAATTTCCAGATCAAATAAGTGATCCTGAATTATATGATATTGTTGTACAAAATATGATACACGGTCCATGTACGGCCCACGTCATGTGCTTGAGTACGCGAATAAGAAATCTGTTGAAGCTTTGGAAAAAACAAAGAAAGATCTCCGAGATAACTCAGAGTTGTTTGGTGGTGCGTTCATTTTATTGCCAGGCGATTTTAGGCAAACATTGCCCGTCATTCCTAGGTCGGCAGCTGCAGATGAAATTAACGCTTGCTTAAAGTCTTCATATTTATGGAGACTTGTTAAAATATCGAAACTCACTATCAACGTTCGTGTTCTGTTGCAGAATGACCCATCTGCTGATAAGTTCTCTAAGCAATTGCCGAAAATTGGGAACGGTGCAATACCTATTGATGACACTGGATTGACATGAATTCTCCAGCAAATCATGTTTCATCAAATAACGTTTTAAGCACTGCAGTAGCCCTAGAGACTCCTGTCAGTGCTGCAGTAACAAATAATTTGCCAGATGAGTATACTAGTAATGCTCAAACTTTAGCATCGTCAAGTAACGTTAACTCTATTGTGAATCGTCCCAATACACTTAGAGTTATACCGACAAATAAAACAATTTTCGTGTCTCGACTAGCGTCAGATACTACTGTCGAAGAACTCCAATCGTACATAAATTTGAATTGTGGTACCAACTTAGGTGTATCAGTGTATAAATTTTCCTACACAGAACCAAGAATAGTTGCATCTTTTAAAATTACAGTACCGGATGAGATATTTAACACTATTATTTCTGCTGGATTTTGGCCTGATGGTATATACGTTCGTGAGTTTATGTTTAAAACAAGAGAAAAGAATGCTGTTCGATTGCCGTCATCTGTAAAATCTACTTCAAAAAACTAAATGGTTATACTGAAAATTTTACTCTTTTATATCAAAATGTTCGTGGCATTAATACAAAGTTATCATCTTTATTTAATCAAAGTTATGCGTCTTATTTTCAAGTTATCGCTTTCACTGAAACTTGGCTTAATAATAATGTATTGGACACAGAAATAATGGGTGCAAGTTACTTAATATATAGACGTGATCGTGGCAATAACATGAAAGGAGGAGGTGTATTAATTGCAGTGTCAAGCATGCTTTCTTCTGAAAAGTTATCGTTTACTTCTTCACTGGATATTGAGTTTATGGGTGTTTTGGTAAAAATAAATCATAAAAAAATGTTCATAACCTGTTCGTATATTCCCCCAAATTCTCCTGAAATAATTTATAGAAAGCATTCGGATGCTATTTCAACTGTTGTGCATATGTCTCATCATAATGATAGCATCATCGCAGTTGGTGACTTCAATATGCCAACGATTTTTTCAGATTTTCGGCTATATTTTACAAAGATATTTTCATTATAAAATGTTTTCTATTGAAAGATTTTTATTACAATTTTTTTATGAAGAGATGTAGCTTATGGAATTTTTTATAATCAAAGAATTTTTTTCCATAGAAACATTTTTTTCTGAAATTTTTTCTACTAATATTTTCATTACGAATGAATTTTTTACTATAAAAAAGTTTTCATTACAAAATATTTTTTATCTAAAAATATTAATATAGATATTTTTTAGCAAAATATATGAAACATTTTATATTTTCTATAGAAAAAATTTTAGTATGTGCAGACTAAACATTGTAGAAAATAAAAATGTATGTATGTACATTTGGAAAAAACAAAACAATAAAAGGCAGTTTTCTTCGGCCTCTGCAATAGTACGGAAGAACTATTATAAATAAATAACAGCCATACTTATGTATGTGTCTACATATATACATATATACAAACATACACAACCCATAGTGTAAGAAAATATATTAAGTTACTCAAAAATGTGTTTGAAAAAAACATAAGAAAGAAAATAAATAAGCCATTGGATTTCGTTGCTACATACTTGTCCATCGCATCGAAGAGAAGCACAAAATTTTTGAATTTTAATAATATTTCGCGTACAAAATCTTTATATTATATAGAGTCTTTGCTTCCGCCTTTAAGTTATTATCCAAACTAATAAGCTTTCAAAATTATATAAAGATTTTTGTGCAATCTTCTTCAGGAATTAGATATTTTCCCCGCCAAATTTGCCCTAAAATTAATAAAAAATCGTATACCTTTAAAATGGCTTTTAGATCTTTACGATGCATTTCCTGCCCGATATTAAATTGTTTTTATACCCTTCACAAAAAAGTGAAAGGGTATATTTAGGTTTGTCATTCCGTGTGTAATTTCTTCGATATCAATATGCCTCCCCATAAAGTATATACATATATTCTGGATCCTTATGAATAGCGATGACGATTTAACGATTTCCGTCTGTCTCTACGTGAAATAGGTTTTCCCAAGCCCGCAGAAGAGCTGGAGACTTCGATGGATGGATGATGGATTGGAAATGAACCTAAATAGAATGGTATTGAAATTCAAAAAAATCGGAAGGACGGTTCCAGAGCTGGGAAGCTTACACCTATTTCTCGAATCAAAATTAACACCAAAAACCAATTAGTTTTTTGTTTATTTGTAAATTGAACCTATTTCATGCTTTGGGACTCCTCAATTGTGTATTTAAAACCAAAAAAAATTTTTTTCTAGGGATGGGAAATTAAAGGTTTTTTTTAACACATTCGGTATTTTGTGGTACATATAGTAACTAAAATATTTAAAAATTTCAAGTTTTTTTAAATAAAACCGTTTTACGCATCATGAAGACTTGCATTGATGAAAAAATTTTAAAAATTAAAAATTCTCATCCAGGGTTAGGAAATTTAATTTTTTTTTATACAATAACATAACCAAAAATCAACTAACGTCTTTTTTCCTGGTTAAAATTATTTTTTATTTCGACAAAATAAAATTGGTATCAGAAACTAAAAAAAAAATCAAAATTTCGAGTCCAGGGTTGGATACTGCAATATTTTGTAGTACATGAAAATAACAAAAGACTTCCATTGGTAAAAAAATTTAATTTGCGCTTCCAGGGGTGGGAATTAAATATTTTTTGCACATTCGGAATTTTGTGGTACATATAATAATTAAAATATTTAAAAATTTTAAGTTTTTCTTAAATAAAACCGTTTTTTACATCATGAAGATTTGCATTGATGCAAAAATTTTCATTTCTAGGGGTGGGAAATTGAAATTTTTTTTATACATATATAAACCAAAAGGCAACTAACGCAGTTTTTTACTTATTAAAACTATTTTTTAATTCAGGAAAAGACAAAATTAATATCAAGTATTTAAAAAATCTAAATTTTGATTCCAGGGTTGGATATTTGCAATATTTTGTATCATATGAAAGTTACCAAAATACTTACAAATTTGTAGTTTTCCTTAGTTAAAACCGCTTAACACATTATGAAGACTTGTATTGGTAAAAAAAATTTTAAAAATTAAAATTTCGTTTAAAAATTTTTCTTATTTATAAAAGTAAAAAAAAATGCAACTGAAGCTGTTTTGTTTGCTCTTACTGAAGCTATTTTATAAATTAGAATGAACAAAATTGGTACTTAAAAATATATGGAATGCCAGACGTACGTTGGTGAAGGGTGTATAAGATTCGGCACAGCCGAATATAGCACTTTTACTTGTATTTTTTCACTTGTATTCATCATGTAAAGCAAAAGAAAATTCCACACGCACATAAATATTGTAGCTCAATCCTTAACAATGTTGCATTTTTTGTAAAGATCTTCAAACAAGTTTGCATTTGTTTTTTGCTTATGTTTTTTTCACCTTCCTTTAAGCTGGATTCATCCATGGTTTCAGAACGATATTGACGTTCGACAACATTTCTAGTTTTTTGAGAGTATGCTCTGAAGCGATTCACCCACTTCGCGCATTTGTTCTGCAACATCATGAAATAATTTTGTAAACTATGTGCGTGAGTCTTACAATTGGGCAATATCACTATTTATTTAATTTTATTTATAACAATATTCACCAGTTATATATTTTTTAATACAAAACAAATGCTCCGTATTTTATTATATACACAAACAATACGAAACAAGTGTGTCGTTATACATACAAAAGTATAAAACAAGTTCTGTATTTTACTATACATACGTACATATAATATGCTGTGGCATCTCAGTTCTACTTCACTCAAGAAATTAAACTTTCTGGCAGCGCAGTTGCAATGTTTCGGAACGTGAATTAAAATTAAACCAATTCAGGTTCCGAAAGACGTTACTCTCTTTTGCTTTCCCTCTCTCTCACTCTCTAAACAGAAACGTCAAACTACATATAAAAAAAACTGTCACCATGGGTGAATCGAGCTTTAAGTACCTTAAGTTAAATTTGATGAAACCAACTTTAAACATGTTCGATGACCAACGATTCAACACGTTTGTTTCATGTATATTCTTTGCTTTGAGTTAATTAACAAAAATTTGCATATGATACTTTAAAAGATAGGAGGAAGGTTCGAATTGCCATTGCGGATGCAACAAATTTGGCCCAACATTTCTAGATCTCAAACAAAAAAGACTTAAATATGTTAATTCTAATGCATTTAATATGTTGTGACTTAATATTTTGAAATGTTATAAATTTATTACCTCTCAATATAAATTTATTACCACCAGTTCTCAATTAAAAACACTTTAATTGTTTCTTTGACTGCCTTCTCACGACTGTCTTCTTATTTTATTCTCTCTACTTATCTTTATTTTTTACAATTCAGATGTGTTTAGTTGCCCTATTAAGTGCAGGGATGGAAATCCCTTACACCTCCCTTTTTATATAAAGAAAACATTAATATTATATTATAAATTTACATTAATATTATATTAAATTAAATTTACATATAAATATAAATTATATTTACATTAATATTATATTAAATTAAATTTACATATAAATATAAATTATATTTACTTTCCTTCCCTCCTTTTCGGGGGATTTATTATTTTTTTACAAAGGTTTGACATTTTTGATATTTTTAAGTGAATTTTGAGTTATTTATATTAATTTAATTTGTAGTTTTGAATTTAATTATTTATCAATTAGTTTTAGAACTATTTAGCGAAATTACATTTGATGGATAATTTTCAGTTATGCAAACTTGTATTTTAAAATACTTCCAGGCTTAGCATATAATGCTAACGCAATATATGTACTTATATATATATAGATATTACTTTGTTTGAAGTAAATACAATGATATTATATTTGTTTACTTTTCGTAAAATTGGTAAGTGTTTGTAATATGTTTCGTTTTGTTATGTTCAAAAAAAATAACTCCTATGTGGCTTTCTATGTTGAGATGAAAGAAATTTTGCAAAAAAAAAAAAAAAATATATATATATATTTATATATATATATATATATATATATATATATACGTAGTTTCATGATTTCCGAATTCTGTTTTTATGAATTATCTTCTCTTTTTTCAATACTCTATCATACACCTTCACGTTGCAATCGTCAATACTCCTGACAGTAAAAGGACCTTCGTAGATACTTTTGTATTTGTCGTATGGTTGTTTTTGAATTAAAACGTTGTCGCCAAAGTTTACTGTTAGTGGTTTTGCATATTTATCATAGAAATCTTTGTTTCTCAACTTATGTTTTTCAATTAATTCTTTGGCCAACTTATGTGTTTTCTGTAAACGATACTTAACCTCTTTACTGTAATTCTCAACATTGTATACTGGCTCAATTTTTCTGCCCAAAAACTCTGTCGTTATTCTAGGTAACTTACCAAAAACTAGTTCTTACGGTGATGGTTTATTATCAAAAATTGTATTTGGTGTCGTGTTGTGATAATATGTAAAATACGTCAAATATGTGTCCCATTCAGCTATATTATCGTCTACATAAGCCCTTAAATATTCATTAAAAACTCTGTGATTGCATTCTACCTAGAGTTTCATGGTGATATGCGGTCGAGTAATTTATCTGTATCTTTAGTAACTTACACAATTCACCTAAGACCTGGTTTTTGAATTCGGTTCCTAAATCGGATTTGATGATGTTCATTGAACCGTAAGTCAATATAAATTTTTCGAAAATTGCTCTGGCAACAGTGTCCGCACACTTGTCCGGTAAAGGTATAGTAACCAAATATTTCGTTAAATCGCACATAAGAGTAAGGGCGTACTTGTTTCCGAATTTCGATTCCGGCAAAGGACCAATGGTGTCTACAACGACTATATCGAAAGCTTGTGTCGGTTTGGGCGTTAAAAATAGTCTCTCTTTATTTCCTGGTTTTACCTTGTTCAGATTACATTTCTCACAGTTTCTCACAAAGTTAGCTATATCTTTCATGTTTTTCCAAAAATACTTTGTCCTTAATTTGGCATATAATTTCCTTCGTCCACAATGCCCCCCTAAGAGTGGATCATTATGATAAATTTTCATTAATTTTTCTTTCTCATTTTTACCAATTATTTGTTCAATAGGATCTGTTAAAATAATCTCTAATCTTTGTAATATTGGCATACCATGGTCTTTAAATTTTTGTATATTACAAATTTTAAATAGTAAATCATCTTTAGGCCATTCTATTTTATGAATATTCTGACTGACGGCTTCTTTTTCAAGCCTCAAAAGCATTTCCTCTAAATTCAATGTTTCGTTATCGATCAGAATGTCCATTGATTTTAATAATTTGAATTTTTTATACATATTTATGCGCAATTTTATTAACTTATTATTCACATAAAAAAATTTAGATCTTATTTTTGGTGTATTTTTGTCAAACTCGTGAGAAAACTTGTCATATATAGGTATTCTAACTGTGGTAGAGTCTGGTTTACTTTGATTGTGTTGTGTTTTCGATGACATTCCGCGGGTTACCACCGCCAAAACTCTCACACCTTCGTTCTTCAATTCTTCTACTGATACTCGCGACAATGCGTCAGCGGCGTCATTGTTTTTCCCCCTTATGTGTTCTATTATGAAATTATATTCTGATAATTCAAGACGAATTCTGGTTAGTTTTGATGACGGATCCTTAATATTGAATAAGTACACAAGTGGTCTATGATCGGACCTAACAGTAAATTCTGTCCCGTAGACATACGGCCTAAATTGTTTTATAGCAAAGTGTATTGCCAGAAGCTCTTGTTCAATCGTGGGTTTTTTCTGTTCAGCTTTGTTAACTGATTTTGAGGCGAAATAGATTGGTAAGTCATTGCCATCAAAATTTTGACTCAGGACTGCACCACATCCTATTTTGGAGGCATCTACTGTTATGATAAATTTCTTGGAAAAATCAGGATACTGTAACAATTTTGAAGATTTTAAACATAGTTTTAATTTTTCGAAAGCGTTTTGACATTCGTCATTCCAAATAAAACATGTTTTCTTTCATGTAAGTTGGTTTAGTGGGGCTGTTATTACAGCAAAGTTTTGGATGAATCACCTGTAGTAATTAGCGAATGCTACAAATCGTCAAACAGCGTCTTTGTCGGTTGGAATAGGGTAATTGTCGATCGCTTTTATTTTTGAATTGTCTGGTAAAAGAGCTTGTGAGGTGCATTTGTGGCCGAGAAAAGTGACTTCGGGTTTAAAGAATTTGCATTTATGAGGGTTTACTTTTAAATTATATTTTCTGAAAATTTAAAAACATTTTCTAAGTTTTTAAGGTGATGTGACACACTACAACCTACCACGATAATATCGTCAACGTACAAAAAAGCTTGATTTGGTGCAAGGCCAGAAAATGCAATATGCATCATGCGTGAAAACGTGTTTGGGGCAACATTTAGACCGAAAGGCAAAACTTTCCACCTGAAAGAACCAGTGTTAGTACTAAAGGAGGTTATATCCCTTGAATCTTTATCTAAAGGTATTTGGTGAAAACCAGAAAGTAAATCAAGTACTGAAAAATACTTAGCGCGGCCAAGATTATCCAATATTTCATCAATACGCGGAAGCGGGAATTTGTCGGCTATTAGTTTCTTGTTTACCGCTCTGTAGTCAACGCACATGCGGAATGCTTTTTGACCGTCTATGCTTTTCTTTGGTACTAGTATTAGTGGACTATTGTAATTGGATTGACTTGGTTCGTTTAACTCATTCCGTAATAGATTCTGAACCTGGCGGTCGATTTCCTGTTTTTGAGAATGGGGTAAACGATAGTTTTTGATATACACCGGTGAAGCATCATTCAATCTGAGTTTCTGCGTATAGCAGTTATTGACAGTCATTTTGTCTTCCTTAAGGGCAAACACATCTGCGTATCTAGCACATAAAGAGAGTAGTTCGTCTTCCATCTCACAAGACGTTTGGGTTTTCAATATAGCTTTAAGTTTTTCAGTACGGTCGTAATTCGGTAAGACTTTGTCTATCGAGTAAACGTTAAAGTTTGACAGAGTTTCCCATTTTATACTAGAATTATCAATACATTTATACTCGTCCGTTACGTTTACGATTCTTAATATGGGATTGTTCGATTCTGCTATACATTTCCCTATAAAAACTCCTTCACATACTTCCTGTGCTTCTACAAAAATTAAATCAGGTTTAACCTGTGTACTTAGTGTACTTAGTTTAAAAATTCGAAAAACCTCGTATGTAGGTGGTATAATGCAATTGTTCCCAGCCGTGCCATGTTCAATGGGAATTTTTAACCTCTGATTTAAATGTGAAACCGATATGAGCATTTCGTCATAATTAATAATGCACCTATTCGACTTAAGAAAATCTTTGCCTAGGATTCCCTCTGTTGGAATATTGAAATCGTCATCAACAACGTGTAAAGTTTGAGGAATTAGATTACCTTTAATAATTAAGTTTGAGTAAATTGTTCCAAGCGTTGAAAGTGAGTTAGTGGTTACACCTGTAATATTAACAATATTATTCCGATCGATCACAATGTTTTGTTTAATATGTGACTGTTTTATCAGCGAAATATCTGCCTGTGAATCAACTAAAAAGGTACATATTTTGTCCAGTCCAGTACATTTAATTCGAATAAAGTCGGAGTAGTTCAAATTTAAACTAAAAATTGATCTCGTAGGGTTATTTTGATTTTTGGTGTCTAAAAGATGAATTTCATTTTTGTAAAATATTTGTGATTCGTACCGATCTATTGGTGCTGGCTCATGATATCCCCCAACATTACTTGCTGAGGGGCCTCTGCGTTTAAAGGCAGGGCCCGCGCACCTCTATTTCCAGACCTGATCCTGTTGTGTCCATTGTGATTACGATTAAGTTGATTACCCCCACGGTTAGGGTAATTACTGTTCCTATACTGATTATTGAAATTCCCGTGAGAGTGACCAAAACCTCTGTGGTTACTATTACCACGCCTGTAACCTCCACGATTATTATTGTTATGGCTAAACTGCCTAAAATTGTTTCTATTTGAATTACCATTGCGAGACTGAAATGCCAATACCTGTCTTTCATTCGCCTCGTTTGATTGTTCTACGATTAATTTTGCCACCACGTCCTTCGAATCAGAAAATGAGCTTGACGCCAAAATAGATTTACAAGTGTGGATTTGGCATTTAATCGACAAACAGCGACAGTCTGTTCAATAGCCATCTCATGGGCCTTAACACGTGTAACACCTTCTATTACGAGTGATCTCTCGAGAGCATCAGCTAACTCATCCACTCTTTTTGCAAATGCCGAATAATCATTATTACTAATTTGCAAGGTTGCAATTTTTCCTGCTACGATTTTTGAGCCCTCTGGTTTGATCTTATTCCTCAACGCTGTTTTTATATCGTTAATTGTTAATTCACCCTCAGGTAACGCCTCGCGTGCCTTTAATTCCAATTTCGATTTTATAAATGTTATTAAAGTGGAACTTAGGTTATCATCTGTAAGGTCGTTTATCAAGTCTATTTTGTCCAGAAATGATTCTAATGCCAGTGGGTCACCATTGTAGTTCTCCCTAACTAAACCAGAGCACATCCCAATAAATGATCTTTTCTGTTCTACTGTTGCCATCGCTATATTTTTAAGATTATAATCTGTAAAATTTTTCTCGTCTACTAATTCAAACAAAGGAACATCGAGTGGAACTATGATTTTGTAGTCTAATTTTTCGAAACACCTAATTAAAAGCTCTCTGCAATGTCTTATTTTGTCAAGTGTATAAGTCCTTTGAGCTGTCGAAAAGTCATCAGAATGCAAACCAGTATATGACAGAATAGCGTTATATGCAGTTATGAGTGATTTTACGTATTCGTTTCTTTTGCTTCGGTTTGTGGATATAGGGCGATTTTGCAAAATTCTTTTTTTTATCTTATAAAAATCGTTTAAAAGTTTCCCGAAAATTTTATCGACAAATCGTGGCATGAGCTAAAAATCATTTTATTATTTTATTATTTATATTTCTCGAATCATTACTGCATATATTTAGTTAATTATTTCTTGTCTGTTCTGTTTTCTGACTTGTATGTATGTATATATATATATATATATATATATATATATATATATCTTTGTTGTAATATAATTTTGTTTGTTTGTTTTTTTTTTTTTAAAGTTCAATGCATAATAATTTTGTTATCATATAAGTATAGTATTTATATTGTATGTTTTGTGTTTTTCGTGTATTTATTTATATATTTATCGTATATATATTTATATATATATTTATCAAATATATATTATATATAAATTCAATCAAAGAAGTGTAGATGTACGATTTTTATATGCAATATATCATCGTTATAATATATATACGAGATGCGACAACAGGCAAATCAACAAAATATCTAAATGGGTAAAGGAATTTTACAATAGCTTTTCAAATGAAACCGAAATAGAGATTTTGTGAATATAACTTAAACTAAACATTGTTTGCCATGTTGTTAAACATACAACTAACTGTATGCCCTTTACTGTTGGTTAAAAACGTGTTTTTTTTAATACTGGAAAATATTTTTATATTACTTTTTTTTTATGTTTTCTTTTCTGTTTTTTGTTGTTGTATCAAAATCTAAATTTTAGTACATATTTAGCGACTTTATTTTTAATTAAATTATATACTTGTTGTTTCTTAAAATTTTTTCCAAATTCAGGGTAACTAATTTGTTGTTTTATGATAAGAGAAATAATATGTATATAAATAGTAAATAATGACGACTTTTCGTTTTGTGAATTTTTACCTATTATTTGAGAAATTCGATCTATAATTTTTCTATTCATACTTCATTTGTAAATAATAATTACTGAAAATAGAAACTAAGTTAATTTTTTTTGTTTTTTGTTTTGTTTATTTTTGTTTGTTTTAGTTTTGCAACATAAAGTTTTATGTACTAATTTAAATCAAAATTGTATCAACTCTTTATTATAGACTATTATAGACTATGGTTTTTCCCAAAAGTCTATTTCCAAAAGTATTTTTTTTCTCTGTACTTACTTGAAAGTTTCAAGTAATTGTTAATCAATCGTGACATTCCACGTTGCAAAATATTTATAATTCGGGAGCTGATGGCTAATTTGCGGCTCTTGCAGATGTTGTAGTTATTGTTGTGTAATTGTTGTTTCTTGCTGTTGCTCGCGTTGCCTATGATGGAAATGATGCTGTTCAGTATGTGGATGATGACTGGTATAGGGTAATTGTGTTGTTGCTAGCAAAGTTTGCTGTTGATGATTATGTTGATGCTGTTGTTGTTTATGATGATGATGATGATGCTGTTGTTGTTTATGGTGATGGTGATGATGCTCCTTTTTTAGCATTTTATTTATTGTGTTAGTTATTGTTAAAAAATATTTTCGTTGTCGTTATATTGTAGATTATGGCAGTATATTTAGCGGCAACACCTCTAAGCCCCTGCTATATATTTACTTCAACATGTTGTCTTCTTGTATGGCTACATTTTTATTTTACCGTTTCCTTTTTTTCTTCAAAGTTCTTTTCCTTTACAATATTGTTTCTTTCTATAAAAATGTTTCGATTATTAAAGGCAATATGTATTTTTAAAACGGTTTTTTTTGTTTTTTTTTTTTGTTTTACTCTTCGTGTTTCTCTTTTCAATATTTCATGTTAAAATAACTTTGACACTGTATTTTTCTCTCATTCTATCATTTGGAATATTTCTCGTCTTGCTTCCAGTTACTGGTAAATCTGCCTTGGTTACTAATTGTTTTTTTTTTTTTTTGGTTTTTCGGTTACTTTTTATACCGTTTCAGTTTTTGCACTCTTCATTCTCACACTCAACATTTTTGCGATTATACTTTTTTAAATTTTTATTTCGACTTCTTCATGTTTTGTAGAAACTGTACTCTAGCTTCACACGGCAATCATTATATCGAGCACTCGTTGTAACTGTACATACTTCCAAACCACTTCAGATCACTTTACTTGCAGGTGTTACAATGGGTTTTTAAAATAGTTTTGCTGTTTTTATAAGAAGCAAAGTTACCAATATTTAGAATACGCAAACAAACTTCGTTTACTCAGCTTGAACAGTCTTCGATTTTTTCTATACTATTTTAGGAATTAATGTGCCTTTCAATCTTCTTATATGTAGCTGGAGCGAAGACATTTAATAATTAATTTTAAGAGTCTGTCTTTACGTTTCCTTTTGTATTTTAGGCTTATTTAACAAAATCCATTTAATTTCATTTTTATTAAAATATTTGTGATAATTATTTAGCTTATTTTCGTTTCTTTTCTTTATTATATGTTGTCTTTTGCAAAAGAAATCAATTCCAACGATAATCTTAGAAATTAGTTTATTTATTCATTAACAATATTTTATTCACAGTACATAACCTTTTTTTTTTATTTAAGTGTACAGTTATTATTTTATTGTATTTGGAAAAAAATGTTTAGCACTTTTTTTTATATATTTAACAAGAAAGCAGTAACGTTCCCACATTTCGTATTAAGTTCGCACTTTTCCACACACCGTTGTAAATATAATAAAATATTTTGTTGCTATATAAGTAAAATGGATATTTATGTTAACTTAAGTTAGACTGGTTGCAACCGCGATAATTTGGTGTTGCACCCGCGATTACTAAATATGTTCATTACTTATTGTTTAATTTCATTTTGTTTAGAGTTTTATTTGATGTCCTTTGTTACTGTAATACATTGCAAGTCGTTTATTTTTTTGTTATATGCGAACTTTAGATCTTTACGGACTTTATTAAGTCACGGTCGCCATATAAATTTATTACCTCTCAATATAAATTTATTACCACCAGTTCTCAATTAAAAACAATTTACTTGTTTCTTTGACTGCCTTCTCACGACTGTCTTCTTATTTTATTCTCTCTACTTATCTTTATTTTTTACAATTCAGATGTGTTTAGTTGTCCTATTAAGTGCAGGGATGGAAATCCCTTACAATGTATTACAGTAACAAAGGACATCAAATAAAACTCTAAACAAAATGAAAATAAACAATAAGTAATGAACATATTTAGTAATCGCGGGTGCAACACCAAATTATCGTGGTTGCAACCAGTCTAACTTAAGTTAACATAAATATCCATTTTACTTATATAGCAACAAAATACGAGATCGAACCGTATGTGTATGTACATACGAGTATATTAATTGTTTCTTTTCGAGATTTAAAGCATTGATATTTCATTGATGTTCGATTATGCTTTGAGCGCAAAAAATTAAGTAAATTTGGTTTTCTTTGAAAATTTACCGTTGTTGTAAAAAATGTTGTTGTTTTTTTTTTATTATATTGTAAGATTAAAGTGTAGAGCATTCATAAATGCAAAAAAATACATATATTTGGTATTTTGATTTAGTTTAAAGCACATACATATCAAAGAAATGCTTGTCCGATTATGCGATGGATTCACTGTATAACAGGTCCCGGAATAGTTTTTGTAATTTGAGATTTGTAAGAGGTTTCAAGTCGTCATCGGCCCAATCACTATCTCACTATCAGCGGTGGGTTTTGGCGACTTCAAAACCAATGTGCATTTAGAGTGAGAAAGTGAGGTGCGAGCCACGGAAATGCTATAAGCCTCTTCAGATTGGAAGAAATGATTGGATTAAATATTGGATTGTTGGGATTGGTATATTTTTCAGTCCTTCCAATTGATCACTCATCATGGTCATCTTTTCTTTAGTTTCTTCCTTTGCTGATGTTTTCAGAGAGGCTGCGCGCTAAGTTATAGAATTCTATTGCGCTGTTAACTATGGCTTTCCGAGACTTAGCCGTGATCCACACCGATGTTTTTGCACTTACATCAATTCCATCAATGGCACTTTTTCCGTGTGAGGCAGCGAAAAAGTTCCCTTCGAAGTGATCGAATCCATATTCTGCTTTGAGTGAATTCATACTTGATATTAAATAACGATTCTTAATTTGAGCGGCGCAATTGTCACTGAAGATATACAAATTTGTAATGTTATCAGAGACTGATCTTACATCGACATCGTGGGTGCAACCAATTTAAGTTATCGTTAATTTGAATCTACCAATTATTACACTCTTAAAAACAAATTATTTAAATTTGCATTTGAGTTCTTCTTACTTTTGCAAAGTTTCAGAACGATAGCTCTTTATTTCTGTGCAAAAAGTAAACTTTTTGTATATTTTGCATTGCGGGTGCAGCAAGTTAACAGTTTATTCTAGCAGTCAATAATTTTTCATAAGCAACAACATATAAACAACAACACGAAGATACATAAATGAATATTGTCACTTCACTTTTACCCGGTAAAACATAACTTCAAACAGTCAACAACAACTGTTTCGCTCCACTGTTGCGAATAGTAATATTTCCAAGGCCGCAAAAAAAAAGATATGTTATAAAATCAAATAAAACTTATATATTTATAATATCTAGACCGTCTTCTTTGCACCAATAAGAAAAAAAAACAACTAATAGCGTAAATGAAAAAATCCAGTCGGAAATCGTCTACAGCGGAATGGCCCTGTATGTTTTATAGGCAATAAAGTAATTTTAATTTAAATACTACAGATATTTTATTTTACGAAGTTGAAAGTAGTCCTCAAAAATTGCATCCGATATTGCACATGTATGTAGGTATTAACACTTCGGCGCGAGTAGATATATATTTGTTCCTACACAAATAAAATACATATTCTTTACGCTACATTAATACAAACAATTGTTACGGTCATTTCACATACATATATTTTTATTCATATACATATATTTCTTTAAGAATAATGCGTTTGGGGTCGTAAAGCAAAAATGCGCACAGTTGGAAGAAAAAGATTCTAAGTAAATGGTTTTGGTTATGGACGAAATGATCATAAGAAATGAGTTAAGGTATAATCAGAGTTTATATATAATAGATGGATTCGAAACAACAGGTTTTGTAAGAACTAAGGTATTGGTACTCATGCATATGTTTTGTGGTAAAACCATTGTTTTCTAATAGGAGTATAATTTGAAAAAATTCGCGTGAGATTCGCAACTCAATTTTTTAGCAGAACTGCTGCAGCTGTTACTAAAACAAAATGCAAAACTACACAATTTAAGAGCTGTTCCGCAGAAGGGGCCCTTTCAACATCTCAGTTTGTGGAAAAAAATTTATAGTGTTTTCGATTGTCTTAATAGTGGTTCCCTTTATGGCGATAACTGCTAAAGATTTGCAGTTCAACTAATTAATGAACCTTTCATATTTATACAAAACATTATGGAATATCTGGATGACGTGAAATTCTTTGACTTGAAAATGCGTGTTTTCTTTTTAAATCGTATGAAGCTCACTCTTAATTCAGTTCATTTACTGGTTAATGACATTTTAAAACAAGAGGGTGATTTATAATATTTCATGACAAAATTTCTTAATCAGGACAAGATAGAAAATATATTTTCTGTACTGCGGCAAAAGGGAGGCAACAATAGCAACCCTTCCGTAGCCAAGTTAAATTTTTATTTTAGCAAAAGTTATGTGTAACTGTGAAGTTGAATAAGACGAGATTGACCAAATTGATACTTGTTTACCAAAGAGTAATGATTATGATTTATATTCTTCAAGTGAACATACTGAAATAGGCTCTAATGAAAGGGTTGATGTTGATTTTGACGGCGAGTATATGCAGATTACTTCTTAAAAGAAATTTTTAATAATTCTGAGAGTATAAATTTTGAACTGGTTTTCATGAGATACTTCGTTGGGTATGTTGCATTTAAAATTATTCCAAAATTACAATGCGAAAAATGGTGTAATGAGCCTAGGAAGATGGATGAAGTTTTAACCGCCCCAAGCGAGCTTTTTATATTCTTTAAGATCTATCAATAGTAATTATTGAAATTTCTGTTATTGGTCCTCCTTCGAAAGCACTGCTCTTTTTCTAGGTAGTTCCAAGCAAAGAAAAGTGCAGATTTTATCAAATAAGTAAAAATACAAAAGTAAATCAATAAAAAATTAATAAAAAAGAAATATAACAAAAAAAAAAGATAAGTAAACAAGCTAATCCGGCCTGACGTATTCAATGTTAATAAAACAATTGATTACATATTTTGCCCAACGTTTCGTCAATTGTTTGTCGACTTCTCCAATGGTTCTTTTGTGATGTTATAGATATTAATACATAAGATACATATTGATAATAATATCAGTACAATTTACTTAATATTAAATTAAAATCACAGGTTTATTTTAAGCACAACCAAATTTTAAAAGTAGGTATTGCAGTTTGTCTTATTTTAGAGCTATAATATAGCCAAAAAAATTAAAACAAAAATAAAAATTTGTTTTCTATACAAACATTTTTAAAAAGGCTTAAATTGTTTTTATCAAAATCTCCATATCTCTAGATTCTACCAAAATGAAGGTATCCTGTATTATATTATATTTTACAGAAAACATAAATGTTTTAGCCTTAATGCACAATAACGTAATAGAATTTATATATATATATATATATATATATATATATATTATGAACACAAAAAATTAATTACAATAATTTTCTTTTAATTCCTTAAAAATTTATTTCTAATACAAAATAAATTCTTCTCTTTTAACAAAGCGAATGTATTCAACATTTTTAGTTCATCATGAATTAATTTATATTTCAATTCAATTCATATTTAAGACAAAATGTGTTCATCTTCTATCTTCTATATATATATAAAAAAAAGTTGCATTCTGTTAGAAATTAATGTTCGCCGCAATGCGTGAAGCGATTTTGTTTCTGCAAAATTTATTGAAAGGTGACGTCAATACCAAGGTTTTTATGTAAATAAAATGTCTGTATGTGTATTGGTTTATGAGTTATAGCTATTTAATGAACACTGTAATCATTTCGAAATATTTTAGTTAATATTTTGAAAAACTGAAATACATTTTGTTTTTAAGTCCATTACAATTAAATTTTGGTCAAACCATTAATTTAATTTATAAACTTAGCTTTTCTAAATCACAACTTCGGAGATCTATGAAATAAATTACATATAAATACAACACTAAAAACATAAATATTTATATATATTATGCACAGCCCAGGTCATATGCATGAGTACGCGTAGGATGCAATGACTTATGTGCGTCATTACGGTCGACCAGATTTATTTATAACATTTACGTGTAATCCGCAATGGAGTGACATTAAAGATAATTTATTCGCTGGCCAAAGTCCTACCGACCGTCATGATATCACTTCCCGTGTTTTTTAACAGAAATTGAAAGCGCATATGGGTTTTAGCGTGAAATCTAAAGTGTTTGGTGCAGTGAAGTTCTGGATGTATTCTGTGCAGTGGCAAAAGCGTGGTTTGCCACACGCTCACATTTCAATATGGTTAGTGAGTAAAATCACACCGCATGAAGTTGACAATGTTATATGTTCTGAAATTCCATATCAAATAAGTGATCCTGAATTATATGATATTGTTGTACAAAATATGATACACGGTCCATGCAAAGCCCACGTCATATGCTTGAGTATGCGAATAATAAATCTGTTGAGGCTTTGGAAAGAACAATGAAAGATCTCCGAGATAACTCTGAGTTGTTAGGTGGAGCGTTGATTTTATTGCCAGGAGATTTTAGGCAAACATTGCCCGTCATTCCTAGATCGGCAGCTGCCGATGAAATTAAGGCTTGCTTAAAGTCTTCATATTTATGGAGATTTGTTAAAATATTTCGATATTTTAAAAATTAATCAAAATTAATTAAAAAATTCTGTTGGATAATCCACAACATCTTCTTCATTGGTAACAGTATAGACAGACTTGCACAACACCACTTTACCAGGAGTCTTTGATTGTATAGCCATGTTTAATTCAGTAACATCTTTGTTCTTTGCTGCTAAAATCGCTTTTGGCACTCAACCATGCATGGCATATATATTGTTGTGTTATGTAAGTGGAAACACATTCAATAAATTCCTCTTTTGATTGTACGAAACGGAAAAAATCATTTGGCAATGTTATCAATCCATTGTCGTCAACAGGCATTCCCAAATTTTTAGCAATTGCTTAGAGAACTTAACCGAAGATGGATCATTCCATAAATATAAAGACTTTAAGCAAGCTGTCGATCTAGAAATGACGGCCAATGTTTGCTTAAAATCGCCTGACAATAAAATTTACGCGCCATAAGAAAATTCAGAGTTATCTCGGAGATCTTTCATTGTTCTTTCCAAAGCTTCAACAGATTTCTTATTTGCGTACTAAAGCATATGACGTGGGCTGTGCATGGACCGTGTATCATGTTTTGTACAACAATATCATATAATTCAGGATCACTTATTTGATATGGAATTTCAGAACATATAACATTGTCAACTTCATGCGGTGTGATTTTATTTACCAACCATATTGAAATGTGAGCGTGTGGCAAACCACGCTTGTGCCACTCCACAGAATACATCCAGAACTTCACGTCACCAAACACTTTAGATTCCACGCTAAAACCCATAAGCGCTTTCAATTTCACGGGAAGTGATATCATGGCTTCAAAAATACGGGAAGTGATATCATGGCGGTCGGTAGGACTTTGGCCAGCGAATAAATTATCTTTAATGTTACTCCATTGCGGATTACACGTAAATTTTATAAATAAAGCTGGTCGACCGTAATGACGCACATAAGTCATTGCATCCTGTGCGTACTCATGCATATGACGTGGGCTGTGCATAATGTATATAAATATTTGTTTTTAGTGATGTATTTATATGTAATTTATTTCATAGATCTCCGAAGTTGTGATTTATGTAGAAATACTAAGTACATAAATTAAATTAATGGTTTGACCAAAATTTAATTGTAATGAACTTAAAAACAAATTGTATATCAGTTTTTCAAAATGTTAACTCAAATATTTCGAAATGATTACTGTGCTCATTAAATGGCTATAACTCATAAATCAATACACATACAGAAACTGTATTTCCATAAAAACCTTGGTATTGACGTCACCTTTCATATAAATTTTGCATAAACATAATCGGTTCACGCATTCCGGAGAACATCAATTACTAACACAATGCAACTTATTTATATATATATATATATATATATATATATATATATATATATGTATGTGTATATGTATATACAAATAAAAAATGTATACAAAAAACGCTTATATTATATGTATATCATAATAATAAATGACGTCATTGCATCGGTGCTGATATATACATATTCGTTTATGCAAAAACAACACAAATATTACTTACCCTACATTAATTTGCGCATTAGTGTATTTCGCTTCTGACAAAGCATCTAGCCTATGAAACATAAAAGTACATGAACAATAACAATTTTCTACAACAAATAATTACACATTCCGCCTCACAAGTTTCATTGCTGAATGCTCTAGGCAAACTAACAAATTTTTTCTTTTATTCGAACAAATAACCACACAAGACTAGAAGAAATATGTTTGACGAATATGTTCGATGCGGGTCGTAATATTACGACCCGCATATAAACTTTTTTCTGTTTGTCATGCACTTATATACATAATCTTTAGTAAACATATTTTTGAATTTTGTCGTTTACGATAGCTCAATGATTAAACGATTCGTGGTGTTTAATATTCAGAACTGATTACTTTGTGAAATCCATTGCTGAAGCCGCTGAAACATAACAAATCAGTTTGAAATATGCTTCACAAAAAATCTTACACAGATATACAGATACATACAGACACAGTGAAAGCCTCTAAAAAATAGAAAAATTAGTCAGGGAAGCTTTCTAAGACCTCAGAACGCTGAGATCTGGTGGGAGCTCGATTTTTTCGAAACGGGGTAGTACCAATAACTACCTGATTATTTTAAATTTAAAATTTTCGCAGAAGGAAGCTAACAACTGATTTTTCATGACATCCAGAATATATTAAAATATCTTAACCACAACAAGCATGAATGAATATTACAGTGCACTAAAATCGCATGCAGCCAAGGATAGTTAACAATATACTTGTTTCTGTATTTCTTAGGCATTTTTGGGGTTACAAGACTATATATTCTTTTCGATTGTAGTGATGAGTTTGAAACAAAATTGTCATCGATTTAATAAGTTGTTATTACTTTCAGCTACTTATACCTACAACCTACTCATACATGCTGAACGAGTTGGAAATTACCATTTGCAATATGTCGATGAATTGCAAAGTAACACGACAGAACATTACAAATATTTATCACAATTGGTTAATAACGCTCTAGACCGTATGATAATGCAGTCAGATTTCCGAGATGCCTACCATGGTGCGGAAGTTATTAAGTTCATTGACGAAAGCAACAGTCATCATGGAATATTAATTAACGTTCTTCTACAGGTATATTTGACACTGTAAATCTAAGGTCCGACTATAATCTTTTGTGATAATATTGAAAAAAAGACATAACATCCATAAAAAAGCTCTTTTAAAATAATAGTTCTTCATATTAATATTTAGAGGTAGCATTTCGTAATCGTCTACTCCCCCGTTAACAACATGTTAAAACTATTTTTGAGTTTAAAAAAAATCTAACTTGATGTTGCAAAAAGCGTATGGTTTGTATGTACCTTAATTCTAAAAAAATTCAGTTACATGTCTTGAAATTTATACGATGAAGATATTCATGCAAAAAATTTACGCATGCCTTTTGGAAAGATAAATAGGCATTTTGTTGATTAATTTTAATAAACTAATGTTGATTACTTTTTTCAGTATAACTGAAGTATAAATACCCGAGTTTTAAATATGTATATATATATATATATATATATATATATATATATATATATACATATATATATATATATATATATATATATATATGTATATATATATATATATATATATATATATATATATACATATATATATATATTAAAAGAATTGCTCATCTATAGTGACATGAGCTCCTAGAGAGTAATCTATATATATAAAAATAATTTGCATTGTGTCAGTAATTGATGTTCTCCGGAATGCAAAGTTTATATGGAAGGTGACGTCAATACCAAGGTTTTTATGTAAATACAGTTTCCGTATGTGCATTGGTTTATCAGTTATAGCCATTTTAGTGAACACTGCAATCATTTCGAAATATTTGAGTTAATATTTTGAAAAACTGAAACACAATTCTTTTTAAATTCATTACAATTAAATTTTGGCCAAACCATTAATTTAATTTATATACTTAGCTTTTCTAAATCACAACTTCGGGGATCTATGAAATAAATTACATATAAATACAACACTAAAAACATAAATATTTAAATACATTATGCACAGCCCGCGTCATATGCATGAGTACGCACAAGATGCAATGACTTATGTGCGTCATTACGGTCGACCAGATTTATTTATAACATTTACGTGTAATCCACAATGGAGTGACATTAAAGATAATTTATTCGCTGGCCAAAGTCCTACCGACCGCCATCATATCACTTCCCGTGTTTTTAAGCAGAAATTGAAAGCACTTATGGGTTTTAACGTGAAATCTAAAGTGTTTGGTGAAGTGAAGTTCTGGATGTATTTTGTGGAGTGACAAAAACGAGGTTTGCCACACGCTCACATTTCAATATGGTTAGTGAGTAAAATCACACCGCATGAAGTTGACAATGTTATATGTTCTGAAATTCCATATCAAATAAGTGATCCTGAATTATATGATATTGTTGTACAAAATATGATACACGGTCCATGCAAAGCCCACGTCATATGCTTGAGTATGCGAATAATAAATCTGTTGAGGCTTTGGAAAGAACAATGAAAGATCTCCGAGATAACTCTGAGTTGTTTGGTGGTGCGTTGATTTTATTGTCAGGCGATTTTAAGCAAACATTTCCCGTCATTCCTAGATTGGCAGCTGCCGATGAAATTAACTCTTGCTGGAGATTTTTTAAAATATTGAAACTAACTATCAACGTTCGCGTTCAGTTCCAGAATTATCCATCTGCTGATAAGTTCTCTAAGCAATTGCCGAAAATTGATTACACTGGATTGATAACATTTCCAAATGATTTTTGCCGTTTCGTACAGTCAAAAGAGGAATTTGTTGAATGTGTTTTCACTTACATAACACAACAATATACATGTCATGCATGGTTGAGTGCCAGAGTAATTTTAGCGGCAAAGAACAAAGATGTTACTGAATTAAACATGGCTATACAATCAAAGATTCCTGGTGAAGAGGTGTTGTACAAGTCTGTCGATACTGTTATCAATGAAAAAGATGTTGTGAATTATCCAACAGAATTTTTGAATTCGTTGGACTTACCAGGATTGCCTCCGCGTAATCTCCAATAGAAAGTTGGAGCCACTATTATTATGCTTCGTAATATCAATCAACCCCGTTTGTGTAATGGTACATGACTTGCTAAAAAAAATTGAAGCTACTATCTTAACTGAAAAATTAAAAGGGAAAAATTTATTCATTCCACGTATCCCAATGATTCCATCTGATATATCATTTGAATTTAACATCTTCAGTTTCCTGTTCGCCTTGCGTTTGCGATTATCATAATTATTTAATTGATAATTAGATGCAAGGCCAATCTTTGTGGAGTGAATTTAGTGCATACAGTCTTCTCACATGGACAGTTTTTTGTAGCCTGTTCGCGCGTTGGTAAACTATCGGTTTTGTATATTTACACCGAAAATGGAAAAACAACAATTGTTTTTTACCACTACGTTCGTTTTTGCACTACGAAGTGTGCAGGGGGTTCGCTAGTTACTTATGCATTGTTGGACGAAAATGTCTCATATACTTCTGATAGAAGTAAATACGTGGTTTGCCAAAGCGCGAGGGGGATGCTTACATCATCCCTTCGGAGATATAATATTAAAAAATCAAATCTATCACGACTCTTCACTACCCCATACAACAATGACAAAGATCGATCGTGCAGCTTATCTGTAGTCATGTGGTTGTTCTTTTTCATTGCCATTATCAGAATCACAATCAAAGCGCGAATTTCAACTTCGCACGTCTACTGAAATGTAATGCTTTTTGTAGATTTACTTCTTTTCAAAAAGATATCTCTGCATTAGTCCATTTTAAGATTTTCGTAATTATCTCATCAATTAAAAATTTTTGAAGCTTGACAGGAGATCATGCAGACTGCGACACATCCGTGTCTTTCACTTCCTGTCTGCGATAGGCGTCGGCAGTTCTTCGCTCTCGTAGTTTTCTATCTCGCTATCCGTCACCAGACTGTAAAAGTGTAGCATTTTTTTCTAGTCAGGATATCGACAAAAAAAATCTACAATGTAAACTTTAACGATTTAAGCACATTAGGTGGTTATTAAAAAAACAAACAAAACAATATATTCATAAAAATAAGAATCTTAAAAGTCATTATAAAGATGATCATGAGTAATTTCGACTCATATTACCGTCATATATCAGAATTAGAAACATCTACCGCAGCGACGCATTGTGGAGAATCGTAGAGTAAGACCAGCCCATAATTCATTTTTAAAAAGGCTCGAATTACACCATAATTTTTTTTATCGAAAAGCTAAGATGTAGTACTTAATAATTTAAGGAAAATATTTGATGTTTGTCAATAGGAATACTCGGAAATAAGGACCGTATTCACATCTTTTTACGACAACGATTTATTACTATAAAATTAAAACATATTTCAGAGCATATTTTTAATATAACTCAATTTACAATTAAGGAGTTATATACCTTATTGGAAAGGCAATTTGATGTAGGTCATGTTTAGTCATGTAAAAACTTCTGTAAGGCTTTTAATTAGGAGCTCTGCTTAGCTCTGCGCTCAATGTAAAAAATTTTAAAGCTTAATATGTTAATAAAATAATATAAAAATATTAGCTGCATATTCGTGCCTAAACAGAAGTTACAATCAATAATGCTAAAAAACACAGTTATTTAGAAAATTTAACAAATGATTTTTGTTAAATATCTTAAATAATAATTTCGAAAAAAATCTTTTATTAATATCGATATTTCGATATCCTTTGGATATCTTCTTCAGGATAACAAACAAAAATTAATTATAATTTATTAACAAACAACAAAACTATTTTCAAATATTACATATATCAATATTTTTGTTGTTTTATGTTTTTATACAGAGGAAATCGAAACATCGATATTAATGAAATATAAATCATTTTTTATAAAAATTAGCTTTAAGATCGAAACTATTATTTAAAATATATATATAAAAATCAAAGGCTAAGAAATTAGAACGATTTTTGTTAAATTAATAATTTTAAGTGTTCAAATAATTAATATTTATATTGAAAGTGGGAGAAATACACAAAGTATTAATGTTTTTGTTGAAAAATATTATCAACTTTATGAAGAAAATATATAGTGAATAATATAAAAAAACTGTGAAAAACTAATAAAAGGTTTCACACAATTCTCCAAACTTTATCGTCTGATTTAATAATAGACCCTGGAAAATTTAGCGAATATGCAATGGAAACAGCAAGATTGTATGTAAAAATATACAACTGGTATCATGTGCCATCATCTGTCCACAAAATATTGATACATGGGAAAAGCATTATAAAACATTTTACAGTGTTTCCTATTGGTCAGCTGTCCGAAGACGCACAAGAGTCGCGCAATAAGGACTACAAAAATTATCGAAAATGTTCGCGATCAGCCACTAACGAAGATGTTTTCAACAGACTTCTTTACACCTCTAATCCATATGTAACAAGTATAAGAAAAGCATCCGTCAAACTTGCAAAAGATTTTGCTGAAGATACGTTTAAACTGATGACGTAACCACAATATAGTCAAGAAAATGTCAAGGTTAAGATATTATTTAAATATTTAAAGTTACACTATACCTAACAGTATGTTTTTAAGTTTATTTTTACTGTATTATTTAGTTATTGTTAACAACATACATCGAGTATGTAAATTACATTTTATAAAATGTAATTTTATAAAATTACAAATTAATGAAGTTTATTTAAAGTTAAAGTCACTATTTTGTACCTGTTTTTACTTAGAGTGAATACCATTATTATAATTACTATAATAATCTACAAATAGTGAATACCCCTATTATTATTAGTATCAGTTCATATATCAAATTACAATAAAATTATTTTTCTTTAAAAAACGTTTTGATTGGTTAATTTAATGAATTTTTTAGCAATAAGAGTATTATGTTACATTAAATTATTTTGTTGATTTAGCATTTTTGTTAATTATTAAGTAGTATAAATAGTTCAATAAAATATTAAAATATGTGCAGTAATAAAAATATTGTCTTTTATTATTGTGCGACTTTACCTTCAAGTTACAAGTGCTTGAGGGATAAAAACCAACAAATTAATAAAACAGTTCAAATTTATGTGTTTGAATTGGCAACTTATTAATTCATTATCAAACAGTACCAAATACATGTACAAGTCTTCTCTATATGCAAAAATATAAAATTCTTACTTTTATTCTGAAATAACTTCTGGTTTAACTTGGCTCATATCTTAGAGAATAATAGCAAATACATTTAAGATTATTCGTGCAAAATTTCAGAACCACAGAATACACAGAAAACTCAAAAGTGACAGTTCATTTTGCCCCGTACCAGATTTTGCCTAACGATAGTGCAAACGAGTACAAAATGCACAATGCTAAATAAGTATGTAAGAAGAAATGGCTATACATGGTCATCTCTAAACACATGTTTTACAATTTAAACTAATAATGGTGGTTGAAAATGTAACAAAAATTTCGTTTAGGAGAAAAATTGTGAAATATATAATAAAAGTTTGTGTTAAGTGATTTTAAGACAATATTAAAGTGTTTATAAACAATAAAAGAATATACCAAAACTCCTAAATTGTGGCTGGCGGTCAATACCATAAAGAAATCAACATAAAAATGAGCCAAGGTTCCCAAACAATTGAAATACTATCACATTAGTTTTGTTTTTAATTTTTATTAATGTTAGTGCTCAAAAAACTAATTGTTAATAATTTAGAAATGGTTAAATATTTTGAAAATATAAATTGTGGCACTGACGAAATCAACCTGGATACATATATTAAATGGGACTATGGGAGGCGAAACAAGTGCTTAGTGCATGCTAATAGGTGGCTAAGGCGCTAAAAAGACATGCTCACGGGAGTAATGAGAACCTTAAACTATAAATTAATCCGGGAATGAGAATTTCATTGAAGTCATAGAAGATCGCGTCAAAAAAATCAATTTCTAATCAGAGGTACAACTTAAGTTGAACTGCTGCAACAAAATTGGAAATTCCACAGACTTATAAGAAGGCGGTAAGTATAATTTATTTTTAACAAAAGCTATGCTTACAATAGATCCTTTATAAAATTTACTTATATACATTTTGTTATTCCATATATTTCCGTACTAGGCTTGCGTTGACTTCAATGAGCATTTGGAAGTGCACAAAACTGCTGATAATTTCCAAAAGATCCATCTGCCTATTCTACACCCCAATGTTACTGATAGCTTCGAATCCTTCATGTTCTCCCAGTCCTAAATATATTATTTTTAACTGATAATTTGCTGTATAGATGTAAAGGTATTTATATATGTCAACATATTTATTTATTTAAAACAAATAAGAACAATTTTCTTTTATCGTTTATGAAATAGTGTTTTTCCAACCTGAGCGCCTTTATCAATTTTAGTGGCAAATAAGAAAATTGGAAACCAACATTATGAAAATAAATTTTTGGTTATAGCACAAGTCATGGAAAACCTGCTGAATGAATGTTAGACCGTTTTCATAACTTGCATAAAGATCTAAAAGTAATTGGTGAACTGCATATCAAAGAAACGAAAGGATTGTATAGGAATAAGAGTGTATATAATGTAAGTATTATTCTGTTATAAAAAATGTAAAACTTATAAATGTAATCTCTATCAGATTAATGGTTTATTAAACCTAATTTAAAAGTATTAATCGAAATTTCTATATTTCTTTTAGGGTCACAGTGTCTACAAAGAATTCGCTAAAGAAAAAGGTTATTGGAAACAAATCTGAAAGTAGCTGGAAAATATTAGAGTAGGAAATTGTTAAATTAAGTGCAATTGTGATGGTTTTAAGATTCAAAATTTATACGTATAAAGAAATATTGATAAAAACCATGCAGCAATGTTCTTAAATTTATTTTACTTATATTTAATCACAAATCTTATTGATATTGTGTAGGTTTCCACACTACCATAGAGGTACTACACTTAGTGCGTTGCCAATTTTTTAAGATGGCTGGCTTCCCCAATAGGCCTAAACCATTTTTTTCTTAACATGTTCCGGGATAAAAAGCAAAGCCATATTTCCTACATAAAAGCAAACGAACTTAGAGTTTTACCCTATGTTCCGAAAACATGTTCCGATACATACATTCATATAAATTATTTTTCTCTCACTTTAATTAATTTAAAAACACACTTCCATATTCTTCCTACCATTTTTATATTCACTTGATCACTGGTGGAAAGGAGGAATAACTTCACCGCAATAATATTTTTGCTGCTACCACCACCGATTTTATTGTTTTTGTGTGCTTTTTTGGTAATTCGTGGACGAAAGAGTAGATAATGTTTCACCCATAAATTACCAATTTCAAGCACTAAATCTTACGATAATTTAATTATTTTCAATTTTTCACCAATAATCCGTCCAAGAAATTTTAACTTTTTTTAAACAAAACTATGTCATTTTCTATCGAAAAGAAAAAGAAAAGAGACAACAAGCAAAGACATTTGCTATTCCTCTCGCAACATCGGTCGAAAACATTACCACTACATACACAGTTGTCATGTCTAATTAGTTTATGTTCAGAACTCTATCTCTTTTTACTGCCGGAATTGAATGAGCTCGTCTTGCTGAATATGTGGTTTTACCAAGACAGTCTAACCGAACACACAGCAGAAGCCACAATGGATTACGTGGTCACGTAATCTTCCATTTTGGCAATATAGCATGGCAAGTCAGTTCGCCCAATTTAACCATCTCAGACTTCTTTTATTGGGGGTGCTTGAAGTCGCGGACCTACGTCAACAAGCTTCTGACAATCGCAGCCCTTAAGGAGAATATTCGATAAAAATGCGAACAGATATCACCAGAAGTGCTGCGGATTGTTATAGAAAATGAGACAAAACGGACACATATGTGTATCAACACTGATGGCAGCCACTTGGCTGAAAAATACATTTGGTAAACAAATTATTCAAAAACAAAATTGAATAATCAATTTTGCGCCACCTTTACTTAATTCTATATGGGAACATATTTATTTATATCAAATATACTTTGCAAAATATCGGTACCCAGCATGGCACAATAAATATGTAAGACACATGCATCAAGGAAACTCTGTCTATTTCACTGTCTTATTTGAGTGTGTTAATGTTTAGCAAACATAGTTTTATTTGCAACCACATATTAATGTGACTTGCTTAACATACATACATACATACGTGCACTCTAAATCACATGATGAGCATTTTCGCTAATGCATTATCTTATTTATTGTACAATGGTACACAGATGCCCACGGAGAGACAGAATTTTTTTCAAAAGAACCGTAATCCTATAGAAATATTTGAGGAGTAAAAGCTATCTAGTGCAAGTGAAAAAAAAAACTTCCGACATAGAGTAAAGGAAGGTATGACTGCACTTAAGAGATAATTTTTAACGGGGCTTGATATTGACTGCAACTTGTGTAAAAATCACTGTTTCTAAGAACAATGATTATGAGCACTCGTTATCAGTTTTCAATTCAAGTTTCAATTCTTGGAAATTAACTTTGCCTCTAATACTAATAAGGAAGAGAGAACAACAGAAATATCCTGTTTATGTGTGGCTACTTCAAAGGATTGCAAATGATTATCAAATTCTTTGATATTTACTTGATTACATAATATATAAGTATTTTTATTTTGAATTACAAAGTATTTTATAATTTATTGAAAATTATTATATATGATTTTTTTGTAGCTATGTAATAGCTTGTTTTACATCGAGTCCCTTCACATTTTAAAATTTAATTCTGACTAACTTATTTTGTAACATAACTCTTCCTTTAATAAATTTTCATTACTAAAGGAAGTAATTAAAATTAGGTTCTAAGTTATTTTCGTGTTGCACAAAAATTTTAAAGTCTTAATCCGGATTTTATATACTACGATTGACATGAAATTACTCTTGAAGTAAATGTTTGCCTCTTTACGCTTAACTTCAAATCTCATGTAACAGGGATATTCAAATGGTTCACATTTTCGAATATCAGTAATGGACAAGAAAATTACGCTTTGGTTTTAGAGGACCGTATATTTTTAAATAAAGTATATGATGATATTTGATCAATTCCTATAATTAAGAGTAAATCAATTATTTGCAATAATAATTTCAAAACGTCCCAATGTTTGTTACCATGAGAAATTAAATCACCGATCATTAAAGGTAAAAAGTTAATAAAGCATATAGTCTCAGCGCTGGGGTCATCTTTAAATTATTATATGTTTAATCTGCATAAATCTAGTGGCATAGAGCTGTTTCCAACTTCAATTTCTCCATACTGAAATAAAGTTTTTCTGCTGTTAATACATCAATTAACCTTAGTAAAACATTATAGTAATTATAAAAGCCTTGGCGTATCTCATGCATAACGTCGAAAAAGAGATTTTCTGTAACATGAAAATTTGGAATAGATTCAAAAATGCACATTTATATTGTAATTTTCTACGTTTCTTAAAGAATTCAAATACTGAACTGCATCCGATTGCATATGGGGTTTTGTTCTTGTACAGATACGACAAAATCTTTTACAATTAAATGATTCAACAAAACCTTAAATACTATTAACAGCTATATTATCACCTACAATCACACCTAAAATAAAATGTACTTTGTGAACCTTTTTGTTAATTATAATTTAACACCATCTTGTAGTTTTTTTAACTCTTTCACTAGTTCAGTCCTAAAAGATTTGGAATTTTAAAAATTTATTCAAACATAAATTTCACTGGCATTATATAAATACTATATATTTTGGGAACCCAACCAGAATTCCCGCTGAAAAAATTCTCTGCAATTTGATTGTTTATTATAAATAACTTTGGTTTTTCATATGAATTTCGTTTTTTAACACTTTAGGAGTTCTATAATCTGAAATGGATAAAAGAAGTACTGAAACTGAGTTTTGTATATTAATGGCTCTATTTATAGGTATGCAGTTTTCTTGATACAACTGTAAAGACAGACGCAACGTTTTTTTTTTTAATTTCAAAATCTTCACCAACTTCTCTTTTATCAACGAAAGGTTCAGAATTTGGGTAAGACTTATTTAAATCCGAAAAAGAAATATTAGCTGGGACTTTAAATAAATTGTTTATAAAGTTTGTACTTAATAAATGTTTTTTTAAATGAATTCTAATAAATATCTGGTTCAATTTTTTTTAGCACATTTAACTTTTAAGAGTTTAGTTGAAATTAATGATCAACTTTGAAATGTACTATTAATACACATTTTAGCTCTAAAAGCTAAAACATATATGTATGTATTTTGGAATTAGATTATAATTATTGCTACAAAAGCTATTAAGAGATGTAACATTAGCTGACTTCGAATCATATACAGTAATAACTTCGCAAAAAAGTTTTTGAATGAAAATTCATGGAAGTTAGCACGCCTCAGGACATTTTGTAGACAGAATTTGAAAATATTTAAAACATTTGAGAAATGAATCATTTGAAAAATGAATTATATTGCAATAAATTATTGTTAAAAAATATATTAAAGCCTTTAAGATTAGTATCAGTCTGGTTAAACTAGCAGACTAATATTTTTCAATGATTGCATCAATTTGTCGTTTATAATCATCAATTGTGGTTAAGCGCAAAGCTCTCCTTTGAATCTGCTATTGTTACCTTAATTTTTTGTTTTCCGCTATCGCTCTTAAACCTAGCCTGCGACGGTAAAACCGAATTGAGCAACATTGTGTATATATCGTCCTGTGCATCTGCAATATAAATATATTGACATTAAAAAAGAAAATTATAGTAAACTTATAATTTACCTATGCTGTTCGCCGACAGAAAATTTGCAAACAATTGTTTACAATATTCATTATGAATATGTTTTGCATAAAGCACACTAATCGTTTCTTTAAATGTATTCCATTTTCCACGTAAAAGATGACCTTTCCATGGGTACATTATATCAAAACCAATATTGACCTTAAAGAAAAATATTTTGAAACACCAATGAAATAGTTTGCATATTAATGCCCATTAATTCTCATGCCCTTGAATCAGATAACATCGGTCATGCTAACATAAATTCATGGATTTTCAATATTTGTAAGTCTTTTTGCTGTATCTTAAAAGATCAGTTGAGTAGTCAACAGGCGCTGCCTGACTGCCTGGAAAATGAGTGTCAAGTAATAGTCTTACCGTTTCCTGACTGTTCATGGTCCTGCTACCACAGATTTCTGATAGTATCTTACGCAAACTGTTGGTCTCTGGGGATCCCTGAACTTCACTGCAAAAGGTTCTTAATTTTTGTAATTCTCATTAGGTTCTTAAACCAATTCTTCTTATCTTTTAGCTTTATTAAACAACATGTGGCATTCCTTACGTGAATATACAATTTCCAGGCTCCACCAAAGTGGTTTGGCCTTGCCATGATCTACAGGCCATGTTTGTGGCATAGCGGAATGATTCATTAAAAATTTCCACAGCAGATTCAATATTACTTATTGCTGAAATCGAAAGTAGGAAGTTGCAGAGCAGATTATTCTGTAATTTCCAGCCAGTCTTTTCTCTGTTTACTGTAGGATTGAGTCTATCAACATCCAGCCCTATGCGAAGATTTATATAGCGATGGTCAGAGAAGAAGCAGTCGTCTGCAACCCTCCAGTCGCTAACAAGATTGGTGTGACCTGTAATAATCAGTGTGATGTCAAGGATCTCCTTACGGTTGCACACAACAAATGTGGGTTCCGAACCCCTATTAACTATTTCCAGATTGTTATTTAATAAAATATCAAAAAGACACTCACCCCGTTTACCTCCCCACGAGTTATGGTGTGACTTGGCGTCTGCACTTATAATTATCTGATTCTTCGTGCTCGACGCCCTGGTCACAATCCCACGAACATTGTCATTAGGTGGGCCACCTGTGTCATATGCCATGTATCTCTAGACCATTGAAACTGTTCCAGCCGGGGTCTCCAGGACTGCAGTTGCGGTGTACTCATCACTGTGTTCAGATAATATGAAGATACTCAAAGAGTTTTTAGCCAAAATGCAACATCTAATATTATCTGTGTCTTGGCCTTTGATTTAGACTCCCTAAATACGACCTTGGTGGACCGAGGGATCCTGGGCAATAACCAGCTCCTCCTTTATTTCAGCCAACCGGAGGATCAAAGCAACGGCTGTGTTGACGTCCTCTTGGCTGGAGTCCAAGTGGACGTCATCGTTCTCATTCTCAAAATCCATCGATTTGAAGAAGTCACCCACCAATTCAGAGACTGAGTGGATGTCCCCTGCGGCGGGACACCGCTCCGGTAGAGACGCAAAAAGATCGTACTGAAAAAGTAAAAGACCTTGTTGTTCCTCTCCCGTATTGTTATCTGTTCTTCTTTATTCAGAATCAGAACCGCTCTCCTCCTAGTCTTAGGTGGGTGCATCCAGCTTAGCTACCTTCCAGTCGTGGGTAGATAGATCCTGGTTGCAGTCCTTAAGGATCTCGAGGACTGGCGTGTTGGATATTCATAATTTTTTTTTTTACAGTATTTAACTTATATTTTAAAAGTGTTATCAATTGTTCCTTTGTGGAATTGTTATTACCGTTATTCTTTTTATATATTTTAATGAATTATTTGTAATAAAGAACTAATCACTACCTGTTTCTTATTCAGGCTTGTTGTAGAATCAGATTGCGATAAGAATCAGATTTGAAATCGACACAGAATTCATTTTGGTGTCACAGAAATAGATATTTATCGAATTATGTCAGAACTGGGTGTTACAGAATCTGTTTTTATCGCTTTTATATCAGAAATAATCTGATTAGCTGACAGGTGGCAGATTTGTAAATTTGTTTTAGGTAAATACAATTTGGCTCACAATTTAAGTAAGTTTATTTTTTTATTTATTAAATTAAAACTGCAAAAATTTTCATTATTATGTTATCACCAATATAGGAAAACATAGGAACCAAACATAAAATGGGATATTTTTAAAGTTTATGAAAGAAAATAATGCCTTTGCAGTCAAAAAACTGACAAGCCAACTACCTTATTACCCCGTATCTGTCCTCAGACAGGATAACTTCTCACACCTCCACATTGCCAATACCTACCGTTAAAACTGCTCAGAGATCGATTTACTCCTCGGAGGTGACGTATATCCGAAAATAATCCAGGATGGTCTCCAAAGGAATAAGAGCCAGTCCTTGATCGCACAAAAAACGGCCGCCCGGAGCATACATACTGCGAGCAACTATATCAAGCGACAACCTTTAAGGGTCATGATGGACGATTCGTCGTTTCACTTCTGTTTAAACAAGAATATCCTGAGAACCTCAATATTGGTCACTCGAGAAAAGCACTCTCACAGTTTTTACTAAATGAATCGAAATTAGCAAAAAACCCCCTACTTAAATCAGATTACGACTGTGTAATCACTGAGTATTCTGACTTAGGCCAAATGACAAAAGTAACCCCCTTATCTGGTGTTAGCGGTACATTTTATTTACCCCACCATACGGTTTTCAAACCCGACAGCACCACCACGAAACTAGGTGTGGTGTTTAATGCATCGAGTCCATCATCCAACGGGATAAGCCTTAATGATCTTCTCCAACCCGGTCCTATTTTACAGTCTGATCTAACAATGTATTTAATGCGGACATTAAGAAAATGTACCGCCAAATCCTCGTGAATCCATCTCACACCCCTTTCAAGCGAATTATCTTCCATAGCTCCCCCAATGAGCAACCTCATGACTATGAGTTAAACACAGTCACATTTGGTGTGAACTGTGGCCGCTATCTGGCGATCAGGACCCTATTAGAACTAGCTAAGGATTGTGGGTCCACTTACCCCCACGTTTCTGAGATTCTTAGAGATTGTATGTATGTCGACGACGTGCTGGTAGGAGCTCACGCAATATCATCAGCCTTGAAGTCACGAACTGATCTTACAATAGTGCTAAGATCCGATGGATTTCATTTGCGCAAATAGACAGCAAATAACGACCATTTGTTGTGAGATATTCCCCCACACCACTTACTAGATGGCGAATTCCTGAAACTTTCAGACGCCAGCACTACCAAAACCCTATCACTAAGATAGAACGCTGGGAATTACCACTTCTATTTTAAACTAAAATCCCAGCCCAATCAAGATATGACAACAAAAAGATCAGTTTTATCCGAAATAGCAAAATTATTTGACCCCGCCGGTTGGCTTTCTCCCAAAATCACAGTACCAAAAATGATTATTCAACAGATATGGAAGGACGGCACAGATTGGAACAAGGATTTACAGGCTTCAACGCTTCTCCAATGGCATGAATTCTTGGACGATTATGTCAAATATAGCAAATATTAAAATCCCCTCTTTCGTCGATTTTGACCCCTCGTACTCTGTTGAGCTACATGGCTTTTGTGACGCCTCAGAAAAGTCTTATGCAGCAACACTGTATATCCGTTCTGAGTGCGAAGGGTCTCCTCCCACTTATTGGTCGCAAAAACCAAAGTAGCTACCCCGCAAAGAACTTTGCGGCGCAGAACTTATGGCCACTATGATTGATTCTGTTCAAGCCCAACTCAACCTTAAAAATTACAAACTCTTTTTGTGGACTGATTCCACTATCGTCCTGGCATGGCTGCAAAACCACTTAATAAATGGAAAACCTTCGTGGAGTACAGAGTGGCGTCTAGTGGTATCATGTCTAGTGGTAGCATATCTGGCATCTCGTGGTCTCACAGTGACGCAACTTTCGCCAAGCAACTTATGGTGGCACGGCCCGCCGTGGCTGAAACGTCCTCGGTCTGAATGGCCCTTGCGGATTTCAAACTTCTGCACTGATGAAGAAGCTAAACCTATTCGCGTACATGCAAATATGATTGCAAATGAAGATATTCTAAATGACTTCTCAGATCTCTCTAGAGTATTACGAGCGATTTGCTATATTTTCCGTTTTTATTACCGCATAAGGAACAAAGTTGTGCATAACGCTGATCCTATGGAACTCACTTCAACTAAAATAAATTTTTCCAAAAATTCTACTTCGCCGCGGAACATAATCAGCTGACTAAAAGTCTACCACTGTCCCGAAAAGGTCCTTTCTTAAACTTTAATCCTTTCATTGACTCTGACGGAATAACGCGGATTAATGGTAGACTATGTAAATCCCCTACGCTTAGCTATGATGAACGTGTCCCCATCTTATTGCCTTATCATGCCCGCTTCACAAGATTATTCCTCTCGTATATTCATCGCTACTCCCTTCACGGTCAAAATGCCCTATTATATCGACTTATGAGAAACCACTACTATGTTCCAAAACTCAAAATATTGATGAAAACTATATTATCTGATTGCCTGATATGCGTTAAACAAAAGCGTAAGCTTAGCCAGCAAATCATGGCTGCCTTACACCCGGAACGTGTTAGCCTAAGTCGACCCTTCTATGATACTGGAGTAGATTTTGCCGGACCTTATGATCTGAAATCTTGCGCCGGCCGCGCCAGCCGAGTCACTAAGGACTACGTCCTTGTCTTCATTTGCTTTGCGACAAAAGCAATCCACCTGGAAGCTACCGGAGAAATTTCAACGCAGGCATTTTTGGCAGCATTCGCACGTTTTTTCTCCAGACGAGGCACCCCCCGCGCCATGTACTCAGATAATGGCACTGCCTTTGTTGGCGTCTCTAACATCCTACACGGTGATAAATCTCGTTTCTTATCTCTTGTGCGAAAAGACATTCTGGCTCAAAATGCTTTTGCTCCCCTAGAATGGCTCTTCATACCCCCAGGTGCACCCCATTTGGACGGCCTCTGGGAGGCCGGGGTGAAAAGCTTCAAATCCCACTTTAAGAAACTGTTGCGTACTAAAAGTTTCACTTTCGAAGAGTTCAGCACCATGCTTGCACGGATTGAAGCGTTTGAACTCAAGGCCTCTAAGCCCCATGAGTGAGGACCCAACTACTTTATGCGCTTTATCGTCATCACAATGACAATAATTTTTTTTATCTCCTAGCTACAAGTCTTATAAAATGTCTCACTTCGGCCGAAGTCATGGTAAATTAATCATGTCGTAAAAATAATCCCTTGCGAAAGTGCCTAAAATTCAAAGGACTCAACGTTGCTGAACGATTGAAGATAGTAAAGCGCTTTAACTACTGCGAAAATTGCCTAGCGCATTCGCACCGACTGTCGAAATGTCGTAGCACGGAACGTAAGGAATGCGGCGCTAAGCATCACATGTTTCTCAATCGCCACTAGCGTCTTCGTGCACCTAGGGCCTTATCCAGAAGAGGTACTGCTACCGTAATACCAACCGTAATCATCCAACTGTGTCTTGATAACACCTGGGGCCGAGTACGAGGCCTCCTCTGGATAGGAAAAAGTGGTGCACTATGTCTTTCGGCTCGCGAATCGAAGAAAAGCCAATTTTTCCGCTCACTGCTGAAGTTACGAAAGATTTGCCAACATTACAATCGATGAAGAGACTTGACCACAGAGTAGAAGAACCCTATAACAATTTACGGTTAGCTGATCCCGATTTTTATTCAAGCCGGGATATCAACATCATTCTGGGAGCCGATATATATCCACAGCTCATCAGGACTGACATCTAACCATCATCCATTACTATGGCACAAGACACCCTGCTGGGGTGGGTTGTAATTGGAAAGTTTTGCGTTTGATCGAACATGTATATTCTTACAGAAATTTTATCTAAACAAAAGATTTTTTATATATTTTTTTAACCTTTAGCCTAATCTGGCAATTAAGAATCAGAATTTCTAATTTCTGAGAATTAGTATCTGAAATAACTGTGTTCTTATGAATAATGTTATTTAACTACAAAAAAATTAATGAACTTTATCATATCATTTTCTTTCCTTAAAATTTATTCCTCTTTATCACTGTATCAAACCACATATATATATTTTCGAATTTAACCATATTGCTCATTGCATTGCAACTGCTCTCGTATACTACTGCCTACCGGGTAATTGATAATTATACTATAGCAAGGGAGAGGGATGTTCATGCACGGGAGTAACCGCATCCAAATGCACGTGAGTGTAACCGTAATCAAATGCACTAGAGTGTGCTCGCTCTCCCGTTGTAACATTATCATTTTTGCCTTTGACTTTGTCAACTTTTTTAACTCAGTCAGTTGTGTTTTTTCTTCTTTCATAGCGAACCTTAATCAGCTGCCTAAATAAACTTAAAATTTCTATACAAGTGGTGTTAATTTCATCAATTTATAAGTAAAATAAAAACAGAATTTATTGCTAAAATTTATCGCAGAAATTATTACTAAAATAACTCTTAATACATATAAAAACTTAAACCTAAATAAATAAAACAAGACAAATTAAAAGGTGAATATCGTTTTGCATGTGAACTAAAATAAAACAAACAATTGTACCAACAAGAAACAGAAAGAAATAAATATTTGCTGTGTTTTATATCCTTTAACTATCTCCTTTTTACAAAATTCGTTTGTCCGGGTTATAAGTTTTTGGATTAGTTTTTTTTCTTATTATGGTAGCTAATATCTTCTATTTATTTCTCTGTGAGTCTTTTTATTATATTTAACCTAATCTTTCATAATTCTTGAGGATCAGTTGTGACTGACTGTATAAAAGTATTATATTCGATAACTGCTATATATATGTAATATTTTAGAGAACGTACCATGAGCATTTTCCGCTCTGAGGTAACACATCAACTCTGAGAACGTGGAATGGAATCTTTCCATTTGCCAATTAACCCTACCACTATATACGGGTATCTTTAACATTTTTATACTTAACTGATTTGCTAACATGAAAATTATGGAATCTGAACTATGTGATTGTCCATTGTCCATTATGACCGTTTGTGGCATACCAAAGGAAAGTATTAATTTTCTAAGAGGCTTTTTAACGTCTTCCGAAGCTCAGTATTTTAACCTGAGCTAATTTAGAAAATTTATCGATAGTTATCTGTATATACATTTTTCCGTTTTATATGTATGATCTGTCCGGGTACTGTAGGGTTGGTGTTTCTTGAATTTTTACTTCGTCTATCGTATTTGTTTTCCTTTCAGGTTTTGCAAGGGATATTGTTTTTAAATCAAATAGAATTAATTGTTTAGATCTTGAGCTGACAGTCTGCGATTTTATCATTAAAGTTGTTAGTCATATTAGGTGCCCAGGTATCATAATTGGTGACAAATTATCTTTCGAAGAATATTTAAACAATATTTCTTCTAATATCGGTTTCATTTTGAGTAGATTGTATCATAGAAAACTGTAACTTTAAATGTCCGAAAAATTGTGGGCCATGCGGTACTGATATCACGTAGAAATTACTGTATTGCAATCGTCTCGGGATGTAATGCAGAAAACAGTTTTTTTGAAGTGTCTTTGGAGGACTATATAAAATTTCGTTCATTGATTTGTCGAGATCATTAAGTTTTAATGCCGCTGGGCGTTATAAGTCTGATTTCTTTTTCTAGGTCGGTTAGAAGCCCTTAAATGCTTATACCCCGTATTTATAACTCAGTATATGAACTTTCTTTTGCCGTTCGGTCTGCGTGTCTATGGAATTGTCTGCCTTTATACTTAAGTTGCTTTGCTATGTCTCAAAAAATTTGTTCAATAAAACTTAGGGATTTGTTTATTTTATGAACATTTTATTTTTGCTATATTAATATTTGTATAGGCTAATTGTTCTAATTTAGTTAAAATCTCAGAAAGACATGATGATAAATATTCCTAGGCACAAAGGAAGTCAACATCAGTTTTATTCAACTTACACAGCAGAGCAGAACAGCTGTTTTCGAAAGTCGCTACACTTTCATCTTCAGTGCTCATGTGTATATTGTGTTTATCACCACTGTTTAGGTGGCTTAGTTGAATGTGATAACAGTTTTCTATTTACACAAATTTTATTGTGAAAAACAATCCGAGAACTGTATCAACCTGATGTTAACACTTGTGTGTTATGATACCTGTGTTACCATTTAATTACTTTCTTCATGTCCCATTTTTCTGAATTTTTTTTGTTCCATTATACATTAAGTCAAACTTTTTTGGTTTGAATTTTATACTTAAGTATATGTGAACGTTTTTCCAATTTTCATTGGCAGCTCAAGCCCAAGCTCAAATTGTATGTGACTTGTTTATTTTATGAACATTTTATTTTTGCTATATTAATATTTTTATAGGCTAATTGTTCTAATTTAGTTAAAATCTCAGAAAGACATGATGATAAATATTCCAAGGCACAAAGTAAGTCAACATCAGTTTTATTTAACTTACACAGCAGAGCAGAACAGCTGTTTTCGAAAGTCGCTACACTTTCATCTTCAGTGCTCATGTGTATATTTTGTTTATCACCACTGTTTAGGTGGCTTAGTTGAAGGTGATAACAGTTTTCTATTTACACAAATTTTATTGTGAAAAACAATCCGAGAACTGTATCAACCTGATGTTAACACTTGTGTGTTATGATACCTGTGTTACCATTTAATTATTTTCTTCATGTCCCATTTTTCTGAATTTTTTTTGTTCCATTATACATTAAGTCAAACTTTTTTGGTTTGAATTTTATACTTAAGTATATGTGAATGTTTTTCCAATTTTCATTGGCAGCTCAAGCCCAAGCTCAAATTGTATGTGATTTGTTTATTTTATGAACATTTTATTTTTGCTATATTAATATTTTTATAGGCTAATTGTTCTAATTTAGTTAAAGTCTCAGAAAGACATGATGATAAATATTCCTAGGCACAAAGGAAGTCATCATGTCTTTCTGAGATTTAATAAAACTGATGTTGACTTCCTTTGTGCCTAGGAATATTTATCATCATGTCTTACAGACTTTAACTTTATTAATTCTTAAAAATACTTTATTTACATTCCAATATGTTTGTTCACGGGCAAGCTAGTTCGATCAGTGACAAAACATGTTTTAATATTCTTATAAGTACCTTAACTTAACTATAACTGCAATTGTCGCTAAACCAGTATTATATGTATTTATTATTTTGCTCATATACTTAGCGGCATTATTAATTATTAATGCAGATGCACTTAACATATGTATATAACAAAATAAGTGAAGCCAGTAACTTAAGAGTATCAAATCTTTTACCATTAAATGTATATACATATACTACAGTACCCCCTCCTTAATTTTCTTTATCCATTATTTTTTTTTTTATCGTGATAAGATAATTTAAACTTCAGCAAAAAAAAAATTATGGATAAAAATCTAATACTACATACTATGAGCGATTACATTCCTTCATATTATATATATATATATATATATATATATATATATATGTATTTTTTTTTTTTATATTTATTCTTTGTAACATGTGTGTTTCCTATGTCTTAAATTATATTTCAAGTTTGTATCTTTATTATCATTATTACTATTAGTATTATTATTATTCAGGTTACTTTCTTCCGGTTCATTATTTACAAAATTTTGTTCCTTATTATTAATACTTTTGCTTTCAGATATTTTATGAGACTCTATAGCATTTTTGTAAAATTTTTGAAATGGATCTGATATTGTTGTTGATGGGATATCTACTTCACTCGATTTATTACACGGTATTATTTGGTTGGCATGTCTTTTCCAAGCCTTATTTGTGTTTGTTTTTACTAAATAAATTTGTTTGCCTAAACTTTTCGATATAGTACCTTTTGTCCAAACTAATTTACCAGGAGTCGAATAATCTTTTAGCATAACCCTGTTATTTGTCTGAAATATTGCTTTTTTAAAACCTTTCTGGTACTTTATTTGATTTTTTTGTGCCTTTCTCGAAAATCGATCAACATTTGCCATAGTTTTCTCTCTACTTTCCTTTTTGGGTTTATTAGATCTAATCTGGTTCTAATTTTCCTTTTATTATACATAAGAAACGCTGGAGACACTCCGATGCTTGAGTGTGTAGTGTTCCTGTAGTCAAACAAGAATCGACATAAAGCACTGTTGAATTCTGATAATGGCGCATCTTTTAAACTGCGTTTCAACGCATTCTTTATTATTTTCACCATATTTTCTGCTTGACCGTTTGTAGCCGGATGTCCTACTGGCGTTGTGATTTGGTTAATTCCATTAATTCTTAGAAATTCTTTAAATTTGCTTGAAACGAATGCAGTTCCATTATCCGAAACTATACACTTAGGCAGTCCATATCGTGCAAAAATTTCACGTAGCGCTGATATTACTGCATCACTTGTGGTATTTGTGCCCATGTCAATGCACTCCACCCATTTTCTAGTACTGTCAACCACTACCAAACACCACCGTTTTAGAAATGGACCGAAAAAATCTATGTGAATCCTACACCAAATTTCTTCGCATCTCACCCAAGGAATCAATTTCTGTTGGGGTGGATTTGGACGCGTTAGCAAGCAAGCTTCACATGATGTAAGTTTTTCTTCCAAATCCTTTCCCTGACCCGGCCACCAACAGCACTCCCTAGCCATTGATTTCATTTTTATTAGCCCCATATGAGTGTCATGCAAAAAATCAACTAACTCTTTTGTCAGTTTTTGGGGTATAATAACACGATAACCCCAAAACAAACAATTTTGCTCCTCCAACAATTCATTTCTCTTCAAAAAATATGGTAATAGTTTTGAATCAGAACAAGTTCTTTGCCACCCACTTTTTATACATTTCTTAACTGTTTGTAACAATGAGTCCTTTTCAGTCTCCTCGCCAATGAGCTTAAAGTTTAAGAACTGTTTTTCATCTGGTAGCCTCTATAAATGATTTAAATATATATTTTCTGGAAATTCTTCCACAATAGCATCGTCTTTCCTCGGATATCTGGAAAAGTAATCGGCATTATTACTTTTCGATTTAATATGGCAAATATCATACTGATACCCCGACAATATTAACGCAATGCGTTGTAATCGACCCGAGGCCATTAAAGGTATACCCTTTTTAGGGCCAAATATGTGATGAAGCGGCTTATTGTCAGTTACTAACGTAAAGCGCCGACCATAAACATAGTGATGAAATTTTTTCACCCCGAATAAAATAGCTACCGCTTCGCGGTCTAACTGAGAATACCTTCTTTCGGTATCCGTCAAAGATCTAGAGGCAAATTCTACTGGTCTTTCTGTCCCGTTCTCATCTACTTGTGATAACACCGCGCCTACCCCCACCGGACTTGCATCAACCGTCAACCGTGTATTGAATTTTTCATTAAAATGAGCTAGACAATTGTTCGCTAGCAATAAAGTTTTTAGCTGATCAACAGCGGCGGAACAGTCCTTGTCCCAAACAAATTTCGTGTTTGTGCGTAACAAATTGTGTAATGGATGTAGCAATGTTGCCACATCTGGTAAAAAACGCCTGTAAAAATTTACGACGCCTAAAAATGATTGAAGTTCTTTTACATTCGTGGGATTTGGAATATTCTTTATCTCAGTCAACTTCTCTGGGTTCATGTGCAATCCATGCTTATCAATTACGTGTCCTAAATATTGTATTCTTTCCGCAAAAAATACACACTTATCTGCAGATAGCTTAAAACCACTATCACTCAAAATCTTAAGAACCCGTTCTAGTCTTTCTATGTGCAACTTTCTATTAGGGGCGCTAATCAAAATGTCATCTAAGAAGACCACAACACCATCAAGCCCCGCAAAAAGAGAATCCAAAATTCTCTGAAAAATTGCAGGCGCCGACGCTAACCCATAAATCAATCGGGTGTATTGAAACAATCCTTTAGACGTGGAAATAGTAGTATATTTCCTTGAGTCTTTATTCAATTCAATTTGTTGGTACGCCATCCTAAGGTCTATCTTTGAAAACTCTTCCCCCCCGTGCAATTTGGAAAAAATGTCCTCTATTCGGGGAAGCGGGTATTTCTCCACCTCCAATTGTGGATTCAGGGTGACCTTATAATCCCCACATATTCTAATACCCCCATTCTTTTTCATAACGGGGACAATGGGTGTCCCCCATTCGCTATAGTTAACTGGCTGTAACACATTAATTCTTATTAAATTTTCTATTTCCATTTCTACTTTATTTTTAATTGCTACTGGTAAGGGTCTTGGTCTGAAAAACTTTGGTTCTGCGTCATCCCTTATCTTCAAAACTGCTTGACTCCCTCTAAATTTCTCTACTCTTCCATCGAAAAGATCCTTAAATTTCTTAGTTATTTGCAGTTTGGATTCCATAGGTACGCAATAGTTCAATATGCAAACTTCAATTTCGAACTTTTTAAGAAAATTTCTACCCACTAGCGGTGGGCCACCATTCTTAATTACAATAAATCTAATCCTTGTTTTATTTTCATACTTTACTTTAACGTCGCAAGCACCCATAGCCGCTATTTTTGCTTTCAATAAAACGCTCACTTTTTTTATCTTATGGTTTCCCAAAAACGATTTATAAAAATTTTCTGAAACAACATTATTTTCTGATCCCGTATCGAGTTCCATTTAAAAAATTTTGTTATTTAGTACAATCTTCACTGTTATAGGCCCATCTTTCTCACTACTTATGGAATATAAACTTACATCGCTATTATCTATAAAATTAAAATTTTTGGTGCTACACATTTTCTTCAAATGTCCCCTCTGCTTGCATTGGTTGCACTTATAATATTTGAACTTACAATTTTCTGATTTGTGATTGTTGTACCCAAAAACTTTGCATCGCGCTGCCGTTGCTTTATCCTGCTGTTGTTGTTGGTGTTTTATGTGTTGTTGCCGTTTGTTCCGCTTGATGAAATGAAAATTTTCTTCTTTCACCTCCTGTATCACCTCATAATGATGCTTAGCGTATTCGACGTTATTGGCAATCTCAATAACTTTTTCGAAGGAACATTCCACGGACTCTAGAAAAATCTTATCCCGGGCCGGACCCTTTTCCAACCCCATCACGAACTTGTCCCGAATAGCCGTTTCCAAATTAGCTCCAAACTCGCAAGGTACCGCTAGTGACCTGACTCGTAATGCTTTTGTAGCATTATAAAACTTGAAACGCTCAGCAAACCCTGACGTAGCAGTTTTAAAATGTTTTTTCATAACTGCCAAACAAACTTCATATGTCGTCGTTGTATCTTCAACTTTCCGTGGACTTATCAAATTGGTCAACAACATATATGATGTTTCACATAATGATGTCAACATAATGGCTTTTTTCTTTGCTTCATCTTTAATTTCATTGGCAATAAAAAATTGCTCAAGTTGATTTTGATACACAGCCCACTTGTTTTGGTTGTGCTCAAAAAATGGTACCTTTCCAAGAATAGCGTTTGCCATTTTATTTCTGCTACCAATAACAATAACTTTAGCTGTTTCTTAAATATTTTGTTTAATACTTTTTAGTTTATCCTCGTCGCCACTGTAAGAACTTCAACTTTATTAATTCTTAAAAATACTTTATTTACATTCCAATATGTTTGTTCACGGGCAACCTAGTTCGATCAGTGACAAAACATGTTTTAATATTCTTATAAGTACCTTAACTTAACTATAACTGCAATTGTCGCTAAACCAGTATTATATGTATTTATTATTTTGCTCATATACTTAGAGGCATTATTAATTATTAATGCAGATGCACTTAACATATGTATATAACAAAATAAGTGAAGCCAGTAACTTAAGATACTACAATGTCTTTCTGAGACTTTAACTAAGTTAGAACAATTAGCCTATATAAATATTAATATAGCAAAAATAAAATGTTCATTAAAATAAAAATCACATACAATTTGAGCTTAAGCTTGAGCTACCAATGAAAATTGGAAAAACGTTCACATGTACTTAAGTATAAAATTCAAACCATAAAAGTTTGAGTTAGGTATGATGGAACAAAAAATTCAGAAAAATGGGACATGAAGAAAATAATCAAACGGTAACACCGGTATTAAAACAAAAACGTGCTAACATCAGGTTGATACAGTTCTCGGATTGGTTTTCATAATAAAATTTGTGTAAATAGGAACTGTTATCACATTCAACTAAGCCACCTAAACAGTGGTGATAAACACAATATACACATGAGCACTGCAGATGAAAGTGTAGCCACTTTCGAAAACAGCTGTTCTGCTCTGCTGTGTAAGTTGAATAAAACTGATATTGACTTCTTTTGTGCCTAGGAATATTTATGATCATGTCTTTCTGAGATTTTAACTAAATTAGAACAATTAGCCTATAAAAATATTAACATAGCAAAAATAAAATGTTCATAAAATAAACAAATCACATACAATTTGAGCTTGGGCTTGAGCTGCCGATGAAAATTGGAAAAACGGTCACATATACTTAAGTATAAAATACAAACCAAAAAAGTTTGACTTAATGTATAATGGAACAAAAAAAAATTCAGAAAAATGGGACATGAAGAAAATAATTAAATGGTAACGCAGGTATCATAACACACAAGTGTTAACATCAGGTTGATACAGTTCTCGGATTGTTTTTCATAATAAAATTTGTGTAAATAGGAACTGCTAACACATTCAACTAAGCCACCTAAAAAGTGGTGACAAACACAATACACATGAGCACTGATGATGAAAGTGTTGCGACTTTCGAAAACAGCTGCTCTGCTCTGCTGTGTAAGTTGAATAAAAAATCTGACGTTGACTTTCCTTTGTGCCTAGGAATATTTATCATCATGTCTTTCTGAGATTTTAACTGAGTTAGAGCAATTAGCCTATATAAATATTAATATAGCAAAAATAAAATGTTCATAAAAATAAAAGTTACATACAATTTGAGCTTAGGCTTGAGGTACCAATGAAAATTGGAAAAACGTTCACATGTACTTAAGTATAAAATTCAAACCATAAAAGTTTGACTTAGGTATGATGGAAAAAAAAATTCAGAAAAATGGGACATGAAGAAAATAATCAAACGGTAACACGGGTATTAAAACAAGAACCTGTTAACATCAGGTTGATACAGTTCTCGGATTGGTTTTCATAATAAAATTTGTGTAAATAGAAACTGTTATCACATCCAACTAAGCTACCCAAAAAGTGGTGACAAACACAATATACATGAGCACTGATGATGAAAGTGTTGCGACTTTCGAAAAAAGCTGTTCTGCTCTGCTGTGTAAGTTGAATAAAAAAATGATGTTGACTTTCCTTTGTGCCTAGGAATACTTATCATCATGTCTTTCTGAGATTTTAACTAAGTTAGAACAATAAGCCTTTATAAATATTAATATAGCAAAAATAAAATGTTCATTAAAATAAAAATCACATACAATGTGAGCTTAGGCTTGAGCTACCAATGAAAATTGGAAAAATGTTCAGATGTACTTAAGTATAAAATTCAAACCAAAAAAGTTTGACTTAATGTATAATGGAACAAAAAAAATTCAGAAAAATGGGACATGAAGAAAATAATTAAATGGTAACACAGGTATCATAACACACAAGTGTTAACATCAGCTTGATACAGTTCTCGGATTGTTTTTCACAATAAAATTTGTGTAAATAGAAAACTGTTATCACATTCAACTAAGCCACCTAAACAGTGGTGATAAACACAATATACCCATGAGCACTGAAGATGAAAGTGTAGCGACTTTCGAAAACAGCTGTTCTGCTCTGCTGTGTAAGTTGAATAAAACTGATGTTGACTTCCTTTGTGCCTAGGAATATTTATCATCATGTCTTTCTGAGATTTTAACTAAATTAGAACAATTAGCCTATAAAAATCTTAATATAGCAAAAATAAAATGTTCATAAAATAAACAAATCACATACAATTTGAGCTTGGGCTTGAGCTGCCAATGAAAATTGGAAAAACGTTCACATATACTTAAGTATAAAATTCAAACCAAAAAAGTTTGACTTAATGTATAATGGAACAAAAAAAAAATTCAGAAAAATGGGACATGAAGAAAATAATTAAATGGTAACACAGGTATCATAACACACAAGTGTTAACATCAGGTTGATACAGTTCTCGGATTGTTTTTCACAATAAAATTTGTGTAAATAGAAAACTGTTATCACATTCAACTAAGCCACCTAAATAGTGGTGATAAACACAATATACACATGAGCACTGAAGATGAAAGTGTAGCGACTTTCGAAAATAGCTGTTCTGATCTGCTGTGTAAGTTGAATAAAACTGATGTTGACTTCCTTTGTGCCTAGGAATATTTATCATCATGTCTTTCTGAGATTTTAACTAAATTAGAACAATTAGCCTATAAAAATATTAATATAGCAAAAATAAAATGTTCATAAAATAAACGAATCACATACAATTTGAGCTTGGGCTTGAGCTGCCAATGAAAATTGGAAAAACGTTCACATGTACTTAAGTATAAGATTCAAACCATAAAAGTTTGAGTTAGGTATGATGGAACAAAAAATTCAGAAAAATGGCACATGAAGAAAATAATCAAACGGTAACACGGGTATTAAAACAAAAACGTGTTAACATCAGGTTGATACAGTTCGCGCATTGTTTTTATAATAAAATTTGTGTAAATAGGAACTGTTATCACATTCAACTAAGCCACCTAAAAAGTGGTGACAAACACAATACATATAAGCACTGATGAGGAAAGTGTTGCGACTTTCGAAAACAGCTGTTCTGCTCTGCTGTGTAAGTTGAATAAAAAAACTGATGTTGACTTTCCTTTGTGCCCAGGAATATTTGTCAACATATCTTTCTGAGATTTTAACTGAGTTAGAACAGTTAGCCTATATAAATATTAATATAGCAAAAACAAAATGTTGATTAAAATAAACAAATCACATACAATTTTAGCTTGGGCTTGAGCTGCCAATGAAAATTGGAAAAACGTTCACATGTACTTAAGTATAAAATTCAAACCATAAAAGTTTGACTTAGGTATGATGGAACAAAAAATTCAGAAAAATGGGACATGAAGAAAATAATCAAACGGTAACACGGGTATTAAAACAAGAACGTGTTAACATCAGGTTGATACAGTTCTCGGATTGGTTTTCATAATAAAATTTGTGTAAATAGGAACTGTTATCACATCCAACTAAGCTACCTAAAAAGTGGTGACAAACACAATATACATGAGCACTGATGATGAAAGTGTTGCGACTTTCGAGAAAAGCTGTTCTGCTCTGCTGTGTAAGTTGAATAAACAAATGATGTTGACTTTCCTTTGTGCCTAGGAATACTTATCATCATGTCTTTCTGAGATTTTAACTAAGTTAGAACAATTAGCCTTTATAAATATTAATATAGCAAAAATAAAATGTTCATTAAAATAAATATCGCATACAATGTGAGCTTAGGCTTGAGCTACCAATGAAAATTGGAAAAACTTTCAGATGTACTTAAGTATAAAATTCAAACCAAAAAAGTTTGACTTAATGTATAATGGAACAAAAAAGATTCAGAAAAATGGGACATGAAGAAAATAATTAAATGGTAACACAGGTATCATAACACACAAGTGTTAACATCAGCTTGATACAGTTCTCGGATTGTTTTTCACAATAAAATTTGTGTAAATAGAAAACTGTTATCACATTCAACTAAGCCACCTAAACAGTGGTGATAAACACAATATACCCATGAGCACTGAAGATGAAAGTGTAGCGACTTTCGAAAACAGCTGTTCTGCTCTGCTGTGTAAGTTGAATAAAACTGATGTTGACTTCCTTTGTGCCTAGGAATATTTATCATCATGTCTTTCTGAGATTTTAACTAAATTAGAACAATTAGCCTATAAAAATCTTAATATAGCAAAAATAAAATGTTCATAAAATAAACAAATCACATACAATTTTAGCTTGGGCTTGAGCTGCCAATGAAAATTGGAAAAACGGTCACATATACTTAAGTATAAAATTCAAACCAAAAAAGTTTGACTTAATGTATAATGGAACAAAAAAAAATTCAGAAAAATGGGACATGAAGAAAATAATTAAATGGTAACACAGGTATCATAACACACAAGTGTTAACATCAGCTTGATACAGTTCTCGGATTGTTTTTCACAATAAAATTTGTGTAAATAGAAAACTGTTATCACATTCAACTAAGCCACCTAAACAGTGGTGATAAACACAATATACCCATGAGCACTGAAGATGAAAGTGTAGCGACTTTCGAAAACAGCTGTTCTACTCTGCTGTGTAAGTTGAATAAAACTGATGTTGACTTCCTTTGTGCCTAGGAATATTTATCATCATGTCTTTCTGAGATTTTAACTGAGTTAGAACAGTTAGCCTATATAAATATTAATATAGCAAAAACAAAATGTTGATTAAAATAAAAATCACATACAATTTGAGCTTAGGCTTGAGCTACCAATGAAAATTGGAAAAACGTTCACATGTACTTAAGTATAAAATTCAAACCATAAAAGTTTGACTTAGGTATGATGGAACAAAAAATTCAGAAAATTGGGACATGAGGAAAATAATCAAACGGTAACACGGGTATTAAAACAAAAACGTGTTAACATCAGGTTGATACAGTTCTCGGATTGTTTTTCATAATAAAATTTGTGTAAATAGGAACTGTTAACACATTCAACTAAGCCACCTAAAAAGTGGTGACAAACACAATACACATGAGCACTGATGATGAAAGTGTTGCGACCTTCGAAAACAGCTGTTCTGCTCTGCTGTGTAAGTTGAATAAAACTGATGTTGACTTCCTTTGTGCCTAGGAATATTTATCATCATGTCTTTCTGAGATTTTAACTAAATTAGAACAATTAGCCTATAAAAATATTAATATAGCAAAAATAAAATGTTCATAAAATAAACGAATCACATACAATTTGAGCTTGGGCTTGAGCTGCCAATGAAAATTGGAAAAACGTTCACATGTACTTAAGTATAAAATTCAAACCATAAAAGTTTGAGTTAGGTATGATGGAACAAAAAATTCTGAAAAATGGCACATGAAGAAAATAATCAAACGGTAACACGGGTATTAAAACAAAAACGTGTTAACATCAGGTTGATACAGTTCTCGCATTGTTTTTATAATAAAATTTGTGTAAATAGGAATTGTTATCACATTCAACTAAGCCACCTAAAAAGTGGTGACAAACACAATACATATAAGCACTGATGAGGAAAGTGTTGCGACTTTCGAAAACAGCTGTTCTGCTCTGCTGTGTAAGTTGAATAAAAAAACTGATGTTGACTTTCCTTTGTGCCCAGGAATATTTGTCAACATATCTTTCTGAGATTTTAACTGAGTTAGAACAGTTAGCCTATATAAATATTAATATAGCAAAAACAAAATGTTGATTAAAATAAAAATCACATACAATATGAGCTTAGGCTTGAGCTACCAATGAAAATTGGAAAAACGTTCACATGTACTTAAGTATAAAATTCAAACCATAAAAGTTTGACTTAGGTATGATGGAACAAAAAATTCAGAAAAATGGCACATGAAGAAAATAATCAAACGGTAACACGGGTATTAAAACAAAAACGTGTTAACATCAGGTTGATACAGTTCTCGCATTGTTTTTATAATAAAATTTGTGTAAATAGGAACTGTTATCACATTCAACTAAGCCACCTAAAAAGTGGTGACAAACACAATACATATAAGCACTGATGAGGAAAGTGTTGCGACTTTCGAAAACAGCTGTTCTGCTCTGCTGTGTAAGTTGAATAAAAAAACTGATGTTGACTTTCCTTTGTGCCCAGGAATATTTGTCAACATATCTTTCTGAGATTTTAACTGAGTTAGAACAGTTAGCCTATATAAATATTAATATAGCAAAAACAAAATGTTGATTAAAATAAAAATCACATACAATTTGAGCTTAGGCTTGAGCTACCAATGAAAATTGGAAAAACGTTCACATGTACTTAAGTATAAAATTCAAACCATAAAAGTTTGACTTAGGTATGATGGAACAAAAAATTCAGAAAATTGGGACATGAGGAAAATAATCAAACGGTAACACGGGTATTAAAACAAAAACGTGTTAACATCAGGTTGATACATTTCTCGCATTGTTTTTATAATAAAATTTGTGTAAATAGGAACTGTTATCACATTCAACTAAGCCACCTAAAAAGTGGTGACAAACACAATATATATAAGCACTGATGAGGAAAGTGTTGCGACTTTCGAAAACAGCTGTTCTGCTCTGCTGTGTAAGTTGAATAAAAAAACTGATGTTGACTTTCCTTTGTGCCCAGGAATATTTGTCAACATATCTTTCTGAGATTTTAACTGAGTTAGAACAGTTAGCCTATATAAATATTAATATAGCAAAAACAAAATGTTGATTAAAATAAAAATCACATACAATTTGAACTTAGGCTTGAGCTACCAATGAAAATTGGAAAAACGTTCACATGTACTTAAGTATAAAATTCAAACCATAAAAGTTTGACTTAGGTATGATGGAACAAAAAATTCAGAAAAATGGGACATGAAGAAAATAATCAAACGGTAACACGGGTATTAAAACAAGAACGTGTTAACATCAGGTTGATACAGTTCTCGGATTGGTTTTCATAATAAAATTTGTGTAAATAGGAACTGTTATCACATCCAACTAACAACTACCTAAAAAGTGGTGACAAACACATTATACATGAGCACTGATGATGAAAGTGTTGCGACTTTCGAGAAAAGCTGTTCTGCTCTGCTGTGTAAGTTGAATAAAAAAATGATGTTGACTTTCCTTTGTGCCTAGGAATACTTATCATCATGTCTTTCTGAGATTTTAACTAAGTTAGAACAATTAGCCTTTATAAATATTAATATAGCAAAAATAAAATGTTCATTAAAATAAATATCACATACAATGTGAGCTTAGGCTTGAGCTACCAATGAAAATTGGAAAAACTTTCAGATGTACTTAAGTATAAAATTCAAACCAAAAAAGTTTGACTTAATGTATAATGGAACAAAAAAAATTCAGAAAAATGGGACATGAAGAAAATAATTAAATGGTAACACAGGTATCATAACACACAAGTGTTAACATCAGCTTGATACAGTTCTCGGATTGTTTTTCACAATAAAATTTGTGTAAATAGAAAACTGTTATCACATTCAACTAAGCCACCTAAACAGTGGTGATAAACACAATATACCCATGAGCACTGAAGATGAAAGTGTAGCGACTTTCGAAAACAGCTGTTCTGCTCTGCTGTGTAAGTTGAATAAAACTGATGTTGACTTCCTTTGTGCCTAGGAATATTTATCATCATGTCTTTCTGAGATTTTAACTAAATTAGAACAATTAGCCTATAAAAATCTTAATATAGCAAAAATAAAATGTTCATAAAATAAACAAATCACATACAATTTGAGCTTGGGCTTGAGCTGCCAATGAAAATTGGAAAAACGTTCACATATACTTAAGTATAAAATTCAAACCAAAAAAGTTTGACTTAATGTATAATGGAACAAAAAAAATTCAGAAAAATGGGACATGAAGAAAATAATTAAATGGTAACACAGGTATCATAACACACAAGTGTTAACATCAGCTTGATACAGTTCTCGGATTGTTTTTCACAATAAAATTTGTGTAAATAGAAAACTGTTATCACATTCAACTAAGCCACCTAAACAGTGGTGCTAAACACAATATACACATGAGCACTGAAGGTGCAAGTGTAGCGACTTTCGAAAATAGCTGTTCTGATCTGCTGTGTAAGTTGAATAAAACTGATGTTGACTTCCTTTGTGCCTAGGAATATTTATCATCATGTCTTTCTGAGATTTTAACTGAGTTAGAACGGTTAGCCTATATAAATATTAATATAGCAAAAACAAAATGTTGATTAAAATAAAAATCACATACAATTTGAGCTTAGGCTTGAGCTACCAATGAAAATTGGAAAAACGTTCACATGTACTTAAGTATAAAATTCAAACCATAAAAGTTTGACTTAGGTATGATGGAACAAAAAATTCAGAAAATTAAGACATGAGGAAAATAATCAAACGGTAATACGGGTATTAAAACAAAAACGTGTTAACATCAGGTTGATACAGTTCTCGGATTGTTTTTCATAATAAAATTTGTGTAAATAGGAACTGTTAACACATTCAACTAAGCCACCTAAAAAGTGGTGACAAACACAATACACATGAGCACTGATGATGAAAGTGTTGCGACCTTCGAAAACAGCTGTTCTGCTCTGCTGTGTAAGTTGAATAAAACTGATGTTGACTTCCTTTGTGCCTAGGAATATTTATCATCATGTCTTTCTGAGATTTTAACTAAATTAGAACAATTAGCCTATAAAAATATTAATATAGCAAAAATAAAATGTTCATAAAATAAACGAATCACATACAATTTGAGCTTGGGCTTGAGCTGCCAATGAAAATTGGAAAAACGTTAACATGTACTTAAGTATAAAATTCAAACCATAAAAGTTTGTGTTAGGTATGATGGAACAAAAAATTCTGAAAAATGGCACATGAAGAAAATAATCAAACGGTAACACGGGTATTAAAACAAAAACGTGTTAACATCAGGTTGATACAGTTCTCGCATTGTTTTTATAATAAAATTTGTGTAAATAGGAACTGTTATCACATTCAACTAAGCCACCTAAAAAGTGGTGACAAACACAATACATATAAGCACTGATGAGGAAAGTGTTGCGACTTTCGAAAACAGCTGTTCTGCTCTGCTGTGTAAGTTGAATAAAAAAACTGATGTTGACTTTCCTTTGTGCCCAGGAATATTTGTCAACATATCTTTCTGAGATTTTAACTGAGTTAGAACAGTTAGCCTATATAAATATTAATATAGCAAAAACAAAATGTTGATTAAAATAAAAATCACATACAATATGAGCTTAGGCTTGAGCTACCAATGAAAATTGGAAAAACGTTCACATGTACTTAAGTATAAAATTCAAACCATAAAAGTTTGACTTAGGTATGATGGAACAAAAAATTCAGAAAAATGGCACATGAAGAAAATAATCAAACGGTAACACGGGTATTAAAACAAAAACGTGTTAACATCAGGTTGATACAGTTCTCGCATTGTTTTTATAATAAAATTTGTGTAAATAGGAACTGTTATCACATTCAACTAAGCCACCTAAAAAGTGGTGACAAACACAATACATATAAGCACTGATGAGGAAAGTGTTGCGACTTTCGAAAACAGCTGTTCTGCTCTGCTGTGTAAGTTGAATAAAAAAACTGATGTTGACTTTCCTTTGTGCCCAGGAATATTTGTCAACATATCTTTCTGAGATTTTAACTGAGTTAGAACAGTTAGCCGATATAAATATTAATATAGCAAAAACAAAATGTTGATTAAAATAAAAATCACATACAATTTGAGCTTAGGCTTGAGCTACCAATGAAAATTGGAAAAACGTTCACATGTACTTAAGTATAAAATTCAAACCATAAAAGTTTGACTTAGGTATGATGGAACAAAAAATTCAGAAAATTGGGACATGAGGAAAATAATCAAACGGTAACACGGGTATTAAAACAAAAACGTGTTAACATCAGGTTGATACATTTCTCGCATTGTTTTTATAATAAAATTTGTGTAAATAGGAACTGTTATCACATTCAACTAAGCCACCTCAAAAGTGGTGACAAACACAATATATATAAGCACTGATGAGGAAAGTGTTGCGACTTTCGAAAACAGCTGTTCTGCTCTGCTGTGTAAGTTGAATAAAAAAACTGATGTTGACTTTCCTTTGTGCCCAGGAATATTTGTCAACATATCTTTCTGAGATTTTAACTGAGTTAGAACAGTTAGCCTATATAAATATTAATATAGCAAAAACAAAATGTTGATTAAAATAAAAATCACATACAATTTGAACTTAGGCTTGAGCTACCAATGAAAATTGGAAAAACGTTCACATGTACTTAAGTATAAAATTCAAACCATAAAAGTTTGACTTAGGTATGATGGAACAAAAAATTCAGAAAAATGGGACATGAAGAAAATAATCAAACGGTAACACGGGTATTAAAACAAGAACGTGTTAACATCAGGTTGATACAGTTCTCGGATTGGTTTTCATAATAAAATTTGTGTAAATAGGAACTGTTATCACATCCAACTAAGCTACCTAAAAAGTGGTGACAAACACAATATACATGAGCACTGATGATGAAAGTGTTGCGACTTTCGAGAAAAGCTGTTCTGCTCTGCTGTGTAAGTTGAATAAAAAAATGATGTTGACTTTCCTTTGTGCCTAGGAATACTTATCATCATGTCTTTCTGAGATTTTAACTAAGTTAGAACAATTAGCCTTTATAAATATTAATATAGCAAAAATAAAATGTTCATTAAAATAAATATCACATACAATGTGAGCTTAGGCTTGAGCTACCAATGAAAATTGGAAAAACTTTCACATGTTCTTAAGTATAAAATTCAAACCAAAAAAGTTTGACTTAATGTATAATGGAACAAAAAAAATTCAGAAAAATGGGACATGAAGAAAATAATTAAATGGTAACACAGGTATCATAACACACAAGTGTTAACATCAGCTTGATACAGTTCTCGGATTGTTTTTCACAATAAAATTTGTGTAAATAGAAAACTGTTATCACATTCAACTAAGCCACCTAAACAGTGGTGATAAACACAATATACACATGAGCACTGAAGATGAAAGTGTAGCGACTTTCGAAAACAGCTGTTCTGCTCTGCTGTGTAAGTTGAATAAAACTGATGTTGACTTCCTTTGTGCCTAGGAATATTTATCATCATGTCTTTCTGAGATTTTAACTAAATTAGAACAATTAGCCTATAAAAATCTTAATATAGCAAAAATAAAATGTTCATAAAATAAACAAATCACATACAATTTTAGCTTGGGCTTGAGCTGCCAATGAAAATTGGAAAAACGGTCACATATACTTAAGTATAAAATTCAAACCAAAAAAGTTTGACTTAATGTATAATGGAACAAAAAAAAATTCAGAAAAATGGGACATGAAGAAAATAATTAAATGGTAACACAGGTATCATAACACACAAGTGTTAACATCAGGTTGATACAGTTCTCGGATTGTTTTTCACAATAAAATTTGTGTAAATAGAAAACTGTTATCACATTCAACTAAGCCACCTAAACAGTGGTGATAAACACAATATACACATGAGCACTGAAGATGAAAGTGTAGCGACTTTCGAAAACAGCTGTTCTGCTCTGCTGTGTAAGTTGAATAAAACTGATGTTGACTTCCTTTGTGCCTAGGAATATTTATCATCATGTCTTTCTGAGATTTTAACTAAATTAGAACAATTAGCCTATAAAAATATTAATATAGCAAAAATAAAATGTTCATAAAATAAACAAATCACATACAATTTGAGCTTGGGCTTGAGCTGCCAATGAAAATTGGAAAAACGTTCACATATACTTAAGTATAAAATTCAAACCAAAAAAGTTTGACTTAATGTATAATGGAACAAAAAAAAAATTCAGAAAAATGGGATATGAAGAAAATAATTAAATGGTAACACAGGTATCATAACACACAAGTGTTAACATCAGGTTGATACAGTTCTCGGATTGTTTTTCACAATAAAATTTGTGTAAATAGAAAACTGTTATCACATTCAACTAAGCCACCTAAACAGTGGTGCTAAACACAATATACACATGAGCACTGAAGGTGAAAGTGTAGCGACTTTCGAAAATAGCTGTTCTGATCTGCTGTGTAAGTTGAATAAAACTGATGTTGACTTCCTTTGTGCCTAGGAATATTTATCATCATGTCTTTCTGAGATTTTAACTGAGTTAGAACAGTTAGCCTATATAAATATTAATATAGCAAAAACAAAATGTTGATTAAAATAAAAATCACATACAATTTGAGCTTAGGCTTGAGCTACCAATGAAAATTGGAAAAACGTTCACATGTACTTAAGTATAAAATTCAAACCATAAAAGTTTGACTTAGGTATGATGGAACAAAAAATTCAGAAAATTGGGACATGAGGAAAATAATCAAACGGTAACACGGGTATTAAAACAAAAACGTGTTAACATCAGGTTGATACAGTTCTCGGATTGTTTTTCACAATAAAATTTGTGTAAATAGAAAACTGTTATCACATTCAACTAAGCCATCTAAACAGTGGTGATAAGCACAATATACACATGAGCACTGAAGATGAAAGTGTAGCGACTTTCGAAAACAGCTGTTCTGCTCTGCTGTGTAAGTTGAATAAAACTGATGTTGACTTCCTTTGTGCCTAGGAATATTTATCATCATGTCTTTCTGAGATTTTAACTAAATTAGAACAATTAGCCTATGAAAATGTTAATAAAACTTAGGGAGTTATTCACAATTGGTCACTAAGTGCTTTTCCGAGCTCGCTTTTCTTTTTAGTTTAGTGTAGTGGCTTGCAGTGTATGTATGTGCATTTATGGATGTATGTATGCGTATATGTATGGATGCATACATATGTATATATATATATATGTATATATATATATATATATATATATATATATATATATATTATAAAAAATTTCAAGAAAATCACTCCGATTCATGAACAGTTTCTGCGGAAGTTTATTTATAACTTATTAAGTACAATTTTATAATACAAAAATACTTCAAAATTAATAGGAATGTATAATAACTTCATTACATAGAGAGAGAGTTAGAGTAAGAATAATATAGCATAATTAATGTTGGCCATGGTAGACTTGAATTCAGGCTATATTTTTCACATATGTCGTTTTAGGATTACGTTATTTAATAATCGTACATTACAAGCTCGGACATGACCATCTCTACCTTGGAATTCAGAATCAACTACCGCTAATTCCCAAAGAAGCCTTGATAAGAAATCTTCGTGAACTAGGACAACATCTCCAACTTCGATTCTTCGAATAGGGCCGCTCTTATTGTGATGAATTGTGCGCAATTTTTGCAAACACTCAGATTACCATCTTTTGTAATATCGCCTAACCATTATTTGCCTTAAGTCCCAAGACTTAGCTATAGATAATTAATCGGTTTGAAAATATGTTAGAATAAAAATAGCTTTTTGATTAGTTAAAAAATGAGCCGAAGTTAATGGCTCTAGATCGTAATGATCATTGGTAATGTAAGTCAGTGGCCTAGCGTTTATGACTGCTTCAGCTTCTTCCAAAAGTGTTCCTATTTCATCAAAAGTAAAAATACCTTTACCAATCGCTGGCTTTAGGCAATTCTTGACACTACGGACTAGTTGCTCCCAAAAGCCTCCCCACCATGCTGCTCTTTCGGGTATATATTTCCAGGTGATGCCTTTATGTGCAGTTATTTGTTGGAACTTACTATTCTTCGACTATTGCTCTAGCTTTCTCATCTCTAAATCAGATCGTTTGAATGTTTTTTCGTTATCAGATGTGATAGTTTCTGGAGGACCAAATCTTGACTTGAAACGTCGTAAAGCAATTATGCAACTTTCAACTGTCATATCTTTAACTAACTCTAAATGTACAGCACGAATAGCAGCACAGGTAAACAGCATAAAGTAACTCTTTCGCTCAGTTATTTCACCATCACTTTTTATGTAAAGAGGGCCTGCGAAGTCGATGCCTGTTGTTTCGAATGGCCTTGTTGTTTTGATGCGTTCTACTGGTAAGGTTGTCCATGGCTCTGAGGCGCTTTTGCCGTGAAGTCGCTTGCATATTACACACCGGCAAAGTTTTTTTTTTATTATTAATTGTCGTCCTTTTACAATCCAAAAACGTTTTCGCAAGAGTGCCAAAACAGCATTAACACCTCCGTACATTGCCGCGTGATGCGCCTCATTTATTAACATTACGCTGAGATGACATTTCTTTGGTAAAATTGTGGGGTTACAGGAAATATCGCTAAAAGCTGAGTATGATAAACGCCCTTGAAGCCGGATAATACCGCTGATTAAAATTGGGTTTAAACAAGTTAACTTGAACTGTACCGATACTTTTTTATGTTTCTCTAGATCTGCATATTCTGTTTCGTAGTGTGGTTTTTGAGAGTATTTGCTCCACTAATATTCCGCCTGTGGTATTTCACTGTAAGATAACTCTCCAATATTGTTGACAGCAATTGAATTGTCCCACTTTTCTAACAATTTATTTTTGCAACTTTTAATAAAACGTAGTACATATGCTGTGACGCGTAGCAACCTTAGTAGTAGAATAATATATGTGCGAGACCAATTAAAACTCTCAAATTTCAGCAATTAAATTTAAAATTTTGAAATTTTAATTGCCAAATTTATGTTAATTGGTTTTTTTTTAGTAATTTGATACTTTAATGTGTGTGTGTATTTTCCCACGGCTAAATAGGGCTGTTCACATTGTTGTTGTTTTTTTTTTATAATGTTGGGGTAGGCGTGGAAATTTGTGTCTGTCCATATGTGACCTTGAGAATACATGTCCGTCCGTATGTGAGCGTGGGAATTTGTGTCTGTCCATATGTGACCTTGAGAATACATGTCCGTCGGTATGTGAGCGTGGGAATTTGTGTCTGTCCATATGTGAACTTGGGAATACATGTCCGTCGGTATGTGAGCGTGGGAATTTGTGTCTGTCCATATGTGAGAGTAGGAATTCTGTGTGTCTATGCTATAGCCTAATAGAAAATAAGAAATTCTTAGGAACATTAGAACATTTTTTTAGGAATTACACTATTTCAAAAGTGTTGTAGTTATATATGGATGGCCTTAATGTTTGTGGTTCGTTTCTTCTTGCTGGAGTGAGATTTCTTCTTTTATTTTTTGTTTGTTTATAATTTTGGTGTGTGTTTACTTAAGACATTTTGTCCAGCAATTCAGTTATTTCTTTTTTGTTTGCAATGCTTGAGTCTGGGGGAATAATTTGATTATTCTGATCTTGAAGACGTTGTGGAAAAAAAATTTACTATTCCATAAATATTGAAATTGATATTTTGTTTATTTTATACATGACGATCATCGATGGATTTTATTTGGGGATCTGGATGGTGGTGCGATTTCTGTATTTTGTAGAATATGAATATTTATGCTATGTTTAAGTGTGTGTGTTTTTTGTGCGCTGAGTGGCGGTTGGAATGTCTGCCTGTCAGACAGACTGTGTGTGTGTGTGTGTGACGATTGGTGAGTCTGTATGACAGTCCGCTTTCTTGCTTTCCTGGATTTTGCGCAAGTGGGTCACTATGAAATGTGATAAGATGTACATATTCATGCGTACATAAATATCCACAAATTTATTTAATTTACGTATATACATACAAACAAATAATAATCGTTTATTCTATGTGCCCAAATATTCCCTTGACCATTTGAATGAATGAATGAACCATTGTGTATGTTTGTTTGTGTGTTCTCTGAAAAAAAAAAATATGTATGTAGGTTTTTATTTGAAATAAAAAGACATTTATTTTATTTTTATAAGCATTTATTTAAAAGTTTGTTAACATTTTCATTTTTAAGTAAAATTGCATTCCTTAAGGCACAAGCAACATAGTCGTGATAGCTACAATAGAGATATATTGAATGCTTAGTTTCCATTGGTTTAAAATTAATGCAGCCAATGTCTTCAATGTTATAAACTGTTTGATGAATCATTTTTTCCAGCCATTTTTTCTTCTCTTCCCCCTTAACATATATTTGTGAATTTCTTATATTGGATTTTAAAAACTTGCAAACGCTTTGAAATGAGACTGATCCATCATTCCAGTTAATATGGTGATAGTTTTTTTTGTTAACCAAACTGCTTCTCTCTGTTTTTTGGCTGATAAACATGCGAAATCAAAAAGAGGTTTTATGATGAAATTGAGGTATTCGTTGTTGCTGAAAACTACAGCTAGTTCTTTTGCGATGAAGTCATTTGAATTATTTTTGAAACCTTGCAAGTCTACAAAAACAATATCACCATCCATTTTATTTAATTTATAAGACCTTCTGGACTTGACCATTTATTGGCATGTATTCTATTACGCGGTCATGAATAAGAACGCAGTAAGCTGATGTTTTTGATGGAATATTTGTTGCTGTTTCAAATTCAATTTTTATGTCGATTGGTCCGGTATTGAGCGTTTCGTTTTGGTGACTGACATCAACTACAATAATTGGAGCGTTATTTTTAAACTCTTGACCTGTTAGAAGAGGTTGGGGTTGTTTCATGTAGTAGCTTTGTTGGAATCTTAGATACATATCATATAGAATCGCATAGCGCTCATTTTTTAATTTTATATTAAGATCGTCATATGGGTAAGAGGTTGAGTTTAAATGTACTTTTAAGTTAGTAAGATCACAATGAACAAACTTGTTTTCTTGTTGAAAGGCAATCAACACAAAACGAGGGCGTTCTTTATTAGCGGCCAGTTTCACATTCCATATGTGATTGGTCCCCGTATTAAGGTGTGGATTCATATGACAATCCCAACTACGGAATGCCATTGGTATAGATCAGATCAGATAATTGAACATGTGGAATTCTCCATGATATTAGTGAAATTGTAAGTTTTGCTTTCTCAGTGGAAACATTCGAGTGTACAAGATCCTCATCGTTCTTATTACGCAATAGTATCAACTCATGTTTACCATTTAATAAAACTTTTATTTATATACTTTAATTTAATTATAGTCTTCAGCGAATCCTAAAAGAAGTTTGAGTGGTATATAGAAATTAAAATTTCCATTTTGAAGATTTATTTCATCAAGTTTATTCCATCCAGCATTTTGTAATACAACGCTTTCCGTAGGTGATAAAGAAACCAAATTTTTTATGGTACTGGTGGCTCCCAAATATCTTGTATGATCAATTTCAATACCATTTAGTTCATAGCGAATTTCATCAAAGAGATATGCAACAAAATTGTTTTTCAACTTTAAGTTGGGTGTAGATTTCGATGTTTTTTCATCTACAACAAGTCCTTCCACATATATATAGCTTTCACTGGGTAACACATATAGATCTTGGTTTTGTATTGAAATTCTTATTTCATCGTTGTTGTTAAAAGACTGAAGGTATGGTATGTATGTGTGATAATCCTTTTTGATTATATTTTCATCAGATATTGGTTTATCTAAAACGTCTATTATTGAACTCATTTTGTTTTCAGTTTAAAGTTCAGTGACTTGAGAAAACTCTTGTTTGCTGCTGTAAGCGATTTTTGACGAACAGATCTTTTCAATTGTTGCTTAGGTTGTAATGTTTGAGGATTAGATGTTGCTGTAGTATTCTTCGATATACTCGTGTTGTATATTATCATTATTTAGTTGTCCTTAAATGTATTCGTATTGTAATTTCCTCTCCTCTGAAATTAATTAAATCGCCGTTTTGATCGACCACGCGAAGAGCTAGTGAACTTATCTCTCTGGAGTTTACTGGCAAATAAATGCGATTTTTGGGAATCTCAACTATTTTATATCCAGCCGGTACATTAATCGGAAATTCATGTAGTGTATGAGCTTTTGAATTATTCATATAAGTATTAACCACAATACTGCTTTCAATCCTCAAGAGATTCACCTTAAAGATATTCACTGGAAGATCAGAGTAATGTTCTTTGTTTGGCGTTAATATTCTGCTATTGAATCCTAAAAGTCTACCAATTGTATTTTCTTTATTAAAATATATTGGTTCTTTAGAGCTGCTGACTTTAACTTGCATTGTATTGTTATTAGCTTCAATCGAAATTTTGTTTTCTGGTCTATATCGTTTGTATTGTTCTTCTATATAGTCAACTATATCATTTAATTCATAAGATCCGATCGGTATTTCAATTACAAGTTCACCGATATGAAATATATTGTTGTAGACATCCACATTTGGGATACTGTTGTATGAATGAAAATCAGTTCGAGCACATTCATAGGTACCGTTTAAATCAATAGGAGGAAAATAATTAGCAGATAGCTCTGATGAATTGGAGCTTAGAGCCAATGTTATTGACATTGTGACTGTTTGATTGTAAATAAATGAGGTTAAACACACAGTATGATTTATAAGAATCACTTTCGTATTTATTGTTTATTTACTTATTTTAAACTAAATTAAATATTGATGCCATTGTTGTTGTTGTTTATTTATTGTATTCTTCCATTTACAATATCTCATCTTTGCTTATCCAAGAATTGTGCTCATTAACAAAGCCCAGCCACTTAACAAATACCTTCTGTCCTTTAGTTTTGAGAACCTTTTCAACTAGGTATGTATTTGGATATCTGGTTTTTGAAAGTTCTTCTTCATAGAATCCACCTTTAATAGGATTTCCCCGATAGTCTTCTAATGTATATGTTGTAGGATATGTGTTTTGTACTCTTTTAATTGTAAAGATTTCTGTTGTCCAATTCGGAGTATAACCTTTTTCAAAAATGTTTTTTGTTCCTGCATTAAATTTTGACATTTTATACACCTTTAAATGACTGTATACTGTTTTTAAAAGCTGTTTTTCATTTGTTGAATTTACTTTAATCGGTGACATTTTAATGGTGCGATGAATTTTTCTATTGCATGCATCAATTAAATCTCTATACATATCAATCCAATTATATGAACCATTTAAGCTAAATTCTTTCCACATCATTCCTTTTAATGTTCTATTGAATCGTTCTACTATTGAGGTTTCATAGTGCTATATGTTGAGTAGTGATTAATATTGTATTTATTCATCAACTGATTGAAATGTTCATTGAAAAATTCTTTACCATCGTCTGTTTGCAAGTTTTTTGGTATTCGTCCCAATTTGAAAATACTCTCCATTGCCTGGGTTGTTTCAAATGCATTCTTTCTTCTCAAGGGTACTGCCCAAGCAAATTTTGAAAATGTATCAATTACAGTTAGCAAAAGTCGATAATTTCTATTGTCTAAGGAATAATTTCCCATTTCAACTAAATCAGCTTGCCAAAGATCATCTATTCCTTTCATCACAACTCTACGACGTACAAAACGTTTTCGAGCTTGCTTATGCAATTCATTTACAATATTTCTTTTTGAAGACATCTTATTTTTCCAGTCGCTGTTTTAAGTGTGTTGTGATCTACTTGGTGCACTTTCAGCTATTGATACGAAAATGTAATTTTCTATTCTATAAATTTTTTCTCGTAACTCTTCAATTTCCATATCAAAAAATGATTTATTATCATCCATTTTCTTATTGATATCCTGCAAATGAGCATTAAGATTTTCTAACTGGAAAGCTACTTCTTGTTGCTGTTTTTTGAGTTCAGTTTGCAGAAACAATTTACTGATAACATCGTTTTCCTCCAGAGCGTTTGCAACATTTTTGATTCTCTTGTATTGGACATCAATGTTTTTGTTCGTATCCATAAAGAAGCCCAACAACTTAGGTGCATTTTTGGTTGAAATTACTTCACTTCTATCGTTAATATAATGCCCAAATTTATCAACGGACATATTTTATAAAAAAATCTATTTATGTACAGTGGGGAGCAGAGGTGAGTACATGTTTGTATTTCTTCTATTCCTAGGTGCATAAAAATAGTAATAATGAAGCGATTTTCAAATTTCTTTTTTTGTATTCTTTCTTATTTAATTCTTAACAAAAGTGCTTTTAAAACATATTAAAAAACAATAAGCAATGAGAGAAAATTCAATAACAACAAAATAACTAATATGTACTCAATTTTGCTCATACTTGTTCTCAACAAAATTAGTAAAAAAAACCTCAAATATACCGTTATTTTAAATTCAGTTTTCGATTTGATGGCTGTAATCTTGAGTTTTCTTAATATACACTTTAGTTTTAAATTGTAATTGAAGAATTTCGTATGCCGTTTTTTTTATTAAAGAGAAAAAGCAAATATTTTTTTAAAACAATGAAGAAACTATCGAGTGCCGTGGAAAATTCGGTTGTAGCTATGACAATAGGTGGCTCTTCATCACGTATGATAGCCAAAGAACTTAATTTAAGCCAATCAGTGGTTATTAGAGTGCTAAAACGGCGAAATGTAGCTCCACAAGGGCAGGCTAGAGGTCGCCGAAAACTATTAAGTGATGGGGACGCACGCCTTATGATGAGGAAGATGAGAGCGGACGCGTCTTTAACCCCAAAGGAAGCTTCCCTAGCAATAAATAAAAATGTTAGCCGATGGACAGCAAGAAGAGCGCTACACAACATTGGATACCACGCAGCTGTGAAGAAACCTAAGCCTGCATTGTCACATAAAAATGTTTCAGCACGGCTTAAATTCGCCAGGCAACACAAAGATTGGACTGTTGATGACTGGAAGCGTGTAATATGGTCAGATGAGTCTAAATTCAACCGATATCAGTCTGATGGCAAACAATATTACTGGCACCGACAGCAGGAGACCATTCAACGACACCATGTTAAACAAACGGTCAAGCACGGCGGAGGCAGCATCATGGTGTGGGGTTGTTTTACATGGTGGCATGTTGGTCCATTGCAAAAAATCGATGGCATCATGAGGAAGGAAGACTATTTGAGCATATTGCAGACCCACCTTCCCGATTTTGTTGACCTGAGCGCATATCCTGAGGGAGAAGTTGTGTTTCAACAGGATGGAGACCCGAAACACACTTCAAAAATCGTTAAAGAATGGCTGACTGGGCAAACATTTCAATTGATGCAGTGGCCCGCGCAAAGTCCCGACCTCAATCCAATTGAGAATTTGTGGTCAATTGTGAAAAGACGGTTGGGACAATATCGAACAGCTCCATCTAACTTAATGGAGTTGTGGCAACGTGTGCAGCTGGAGTGGCAAAAAATTCCAGATGAAATTATCCAAAATTTGGTTGAAAGTATGCCGAAACGCATAAATAGTGTTTTACAAAATAAAGGGCTATGGACCAAGTACTAAAATACATCATATTTTAAATGTTGCCTGAAAGTGCAAAATTGAGTACATAAGAGTTATTTTTATTTTATTTTGTTTTTTCTTCGAATATGCAGTTTTTTGTTTTGTTTTAAAAACACTTTTGTTAGCAACTAAATAATAAATAAAATAAAAAAATTAAGAATTAAATCGCTTCATTATTAGTATTTTTATACGCCTGCAAATAAAGGAAATACAAACATGTACTCACCTCTGCTCCCCACTGTATATAGTTTATACAATTATATTAGCTTCACGTAGTTCTTCAATAATTGAGACAATTTCGTTATTGTGATTAGTATGGCCTGCAGAATGTGATGCAAGCAGTAGTCTAAGTCGATCTACCAACTCGTTTGGATCATCCCAATATATATAGTTTGGATTATGAGGGTTAAACTGCATCAAACCCCTTCCTAAATAACTAGTTTTTGTTACATCTGATGAGCTTTTATGATTTTCTCCTTTGAAAAGTTTTCCAATAATATGTTTGTACTTATGGGCTTTGCTCCCTTCAGTCCCTCCTGTGAGCATTGGTAGTAAGTAATATTTTTTTATAGATTTCAAGCTCAAATTTGTCATAGTCTTTTGGTGTTTTATGAAACATTAAAGAAAACAGTCCTGGCGTGAGAGCCCATATTTGTCCACCATCCTGTATCTTATCTCGATTTAACTCGATGGTGCTATTACCAAATCTCTGATATATTCACAAGACCAGTGCGTTTGAGTTCTACTTAAAGACTGATTTATTTGGTATTCAAAGCATAATTATAAACAGTAGTAAGTCTTATAATAACTTAACTAAGAGGACTTAATAACTAAGAGAACTTATTTATAAATACATATCATTCCTCCCAACTTAAATAAGATCATCCCTTATCAGCAACTTTCATTTTCCTAGCCATACTACGTGTCACCGCGCCTGTACCTTTCTCGTTAGCTAGCCTATCATTTTCCTCATCTCCGGACCCCTCATTTGGTAACAATAAAGTATCCTTATTGAGAGTGGCATCCTTCCTAATCTGATCTATGTGTGCCTGCCTTATCACACCATTAACCGACACCAAATACCGATATGTACTTAGTTTCTTTATGATTTTTCCCTTTACCCATGTAATCAAATTGGAATGGATATTCTTGTACCATATCCCTTCCCCATCCCTAAAATTTGGTATCTCCTGTCGCTCAACTTTTACATGCTTACCCTCTTTACCCTTATGTTGCTGAGTCTGAATTTTACTAAATTTTGAATTTGACTTCTTAGCTGTTAATGTTGTAAGTAAAGTTCGCGGTTTGTATTGAAAAATCATATCTGCCGGTGCTAAGCCAGTTGACACAGTTGGAGTTGTTCTATACTTCAACAAAAATCTATCCATTCGTATCTGAGCGGAATATGTTTCTCTTTGCAATCCAATAAAGATTTTTGCAATCCATTTTTAAAAGTTTGTACTGCCCTTTCAGCACTGCCGTTGGATTGTGGGTGATATGGGGGGGATTTGAGGACTGTTATGCCATTTGATTTGCAAAACTCTATAAATTCTTTTGAACTAAATGGAGGCCCATTATCACTCACCACGGAAGCTGGTAAGCCAAATATAGAAAATATTGATCTTAGTTTCCCAATTACCATAACGGCTGTCGTTGTTGTAAAACTTATAGCATCCATCTATTTGGAATATGCATCATATAATATTAAAACCTGTTGGCCATTTAGTGAACAAAAATCAATATGGATTCGTTCGAATGGGTATGTTGCTTCAGCCCATTGTGACAACTTAGTCGGCTTCGCCCTTTGAGTAGTTTGACACTGTTGACAATTGGAATTAAACTCCTCAATGTCCTGCTCTATTCCTGGCCACCATAATATGGTTCTTGCTAAAGCTTTACTTCTGATTATTCCTATATGCTGGTCATGTAACAATTTTAAAACCTTTTCACGAATTCCTCTTGGAATTACTATTCGGTCTCCATAAAATAAACAACCATTTTCGGTTGCTAACGAATTTCTTTTCTTATAATATTTTTGTAATCCCTCTGTAATTTTGGTTGGCCACTTGCCTGTAAAGTTATATGATTGTGTTATGTTATCGTCTTCTTCCATAGCACTTTTCACATCCTCAATGCACAATGGAAAAGTTACAGCATTCAAATTATTTATACTATCATCCTCTATATCTGTTTCATTACCCAATGGGAACCTAGGTAATGCATCTGCATTTGCCATATCTTTTGTCTTTCTATATTTTATATCATATGAATACATCGACAAGTAAATAGCCCACCTTTGCAAGCGATTTGCTGCCACCCCAGAAACATCTTTTCGTTCACCAAAGATTGTTCGTAGTGTATAGTAAAATTAAGCCCAAATATATATTTATGAAACTTTTTGACCGCAAATATTATAGCGAGCGCTTCTTTGTGAAGTTGCGAGTAGTTACGTTCAGCAGCACTTAAAGTACTAGACGCAAACATTACGGGACGTTCCACACCGTCTATAACGTGGGATAAAACCCCCCAACCCCATATGGACTAGCGTCCGCAGAGACAATAATTGGCTTTTTAACTGAGTTTTGTTACTAGGCTCTGGAGCGTTAACAACTGCGTCTACTTTCTGTGGACTTGGGGTTATACCAGTTTCGTTAATACGGTAGCCTAAATAATCAATCTCTGATTTAAAAAATTCACATTTTTCCAAATTAACTTTAACATTATATTCCAAAAGTCTATCCAAAACTTTGGTGAAATTGTTTTTACAATCAGCTTTGGATTTCCCACCAATTAAAATGTCATCGAAATATACTTGAACGTCATTAATGCCACGTAAAACCCGGTCAATTATGGAACAAAATATTTGAGGAGCTGTTTTAAGACCGAAAACAAGCCTAGTGAATTGAAACAAGCCAATATGTGTATTTACAGTAAGTAACTCCCTGGACCGCTCAGAAACAGAAACCTGTAAGTAGGCTCCAGTTAAGTCCAACTTAGTAAAAACTTTCCATCCGGCCATTGACGCCAATATATCATCTATACGCGGTATTACACTATGCTCCATTTCCACAAACTTATTAACCGTTCTCTTGTAATTTACACATAGTCTGATTGACCCATCCCCTTTATTAACAATAACTAGAGGACTGGCCCAACTACTTCTTGTCACTGGCACTAACACGCCTTCGTCACATAATCTTTGAATTTCCTGTTCCACTTTAGATTTTAGTCCATATGGAACAGTACTGGCCTTACAAAAAAATTGGGTATGAATCATTTTTCAATACTATTTCCGCTTTGAAATATCTTATGACAGAATCATTCGATTTAGTAAAAATACCATTATACTTTTCAAAAAACTTTATTTTATCAAATTTTGATTCCGAATCTATCATTGTTACATCAACATTATCATAATTCATACTTTTAGATTTAAATTCAGAATTAGCCTCTGTCCTACTAATATTACCATAATCATATTCAGTAAAAAACCTTTCTCATCCACAAAAAATTTCATTTAACCAATTCCTACCCAATAATGGATTGAAATATACTTCTATATTCAAAACTATTAATTTCAGATAAAAATTACATTTTCTAAACTTAACGTTTACCATAAATTCACCTAAGGTCTTAACATTTTCCCCAGAAATTAATCCATAAGATTTTTCCTCATTTAACATTTTAATTTTAGAAAAATATTTATAATAATTCTCCTTATGAATTACAGTAACGACCGCCCCTGAATCTACTTCAAATTCCATATTAAAATTCTCAATACATAATTAAATTTTAAGAGGCTTATTTTTAAGAGAAGAAATATTGTTTATATAGTTAGAATTACCCTCCTCCTCTTCATACTCTTCCTCTAAGCTCTTAATTTTAAAATTTTCCCTCTTCTTTTTACAAAATCTTTGTACATGGCCTGGCTTACCACAATAGAAACATACAACATTTTTATAAAAATTTTGTTTCCCGTTACTTGATGCTTTATTGTAGCTGTTAGATGAGTTATTGTTGACTGCGCTGTTTCGATGTTCTGCTCTGTCATCTCTTTTTAATGTGTCATACCCCTTCTTCCTCACAACGTTAAGATTTGCCTCTTCCTCTTCATCTTTGATCATCTCTATATTTGTTGTTGTCAATTCGACTGCATTTGCTAATTCTACTGCCTTTTCAAATTTGTTTAAATTGCTTTCACTCAACAAACGTTGTTGTATTTTTTCGTCATTAACTCCACACACAAATTGAATCAGCAATGCAATGTTTAAAAAATCACCAAACTCGCAATATTGTGCTTGTTGTTTCAGCTCAATAACAAAATCGCCCAATTTTTGACTTACAGTTCTGTTTGTTTTAAAGAATTTATAGCACTCAGCAATCACGTTTCTTTTTGGCTTTAAATGGTTTTTTAACTTAGTAACCAACTTCGTATATGAAAAATCATCCTCAGTCTTTGGAGCCGTTAATGAAACAATAATCTTATATAATTCAGCACCACCAAAACTGCATAAGAATCCAATTTTCTCTTACTCTTTAATAGCATTTAATTTAAACAAGTGATCTAATCTTCGAACATATAGATCAAAATCATCCCCTAATATAAAGGGTTCCGCTGTACCGACAAATCTTGCCATTTGTACTTCTTTATTTGCAACTTTGCCTTTGTCTTTTTCTTTGTCTTTTTCTTTTTCGTCTTTCACCATTGAACTTTTTACCGTCGTCGACAATGATATATTCACAAGACCAGTGCGTTTGAGTTCTACTTAAAGACTGATTTATTTGGTATTCAAAGCATAATTATAAACAGTAGTAAGTCTTATAATAACTTAACTAAGAGAACTTAATAACTAAGAGAACTTATTTATAAATACATATCAACCTCCATTGATTATTATTGTCTTTATGTGGACCATAGTTAGTATCTAGTTCGTTTCTCGATTGTAATAGTGATAAGTCAGGATAACTTTCTTCATTATTCGAATTTTGTGAGTAAAAGTCATCTTCATCATAATTACTGCTACTTTTACTATTCGATTGTTTAAACATTGATTCTTCAATTAGTTTCTTGGGCGTACTCGATTCCAATTTTATTGTTGAATTCTGAGGATGAAAACTTTCTTTGTCATCAATTCCAGTTTCCTTATCACTCGGTTCTTTTTTAACCGGTCTACCAACGTATTTAGAGCTATTGATAAATTCTTTTAAAGGTTCTGTGATAGGCTTGAATGTATCTCTTAATTGTTCATGTGCATTTATTTCACCAGTTTTTATACTTCGAAGCTTTTTCTTCAAGATATTTCTTGTAGTCACCAAGTCTTTAAGAATTTGTTCATTTATTTTAGTTATCAGGTCAGTTCAATAGGAAGCAGATCATTTTATTAGATCAGGTTAACAGATCAGGTATCAGATCAGCTCATCAGGTATCAGATCAGCTTATCAGGTACCAGATCAGCTTATCAGGTCAGCTTATCAGGTGTCAGATCAGCTTATCAGGTCAGTTTAACAGGTGTCAGATCAGCTTATCTGATCAGTTACAATAATCACATGTATAAAGTTTGAAGTCAGTTTAAATACTGAACGGTGCATTAGATGAACAGCAAATTATATAATTTATACTTTATTTATATAATTATATAACCGAAATCATCGTTATCAAAAAACTAATTAAACTATCTATAAATAAGCCCATTAATATTATATACCAAAATGTAAGAGGTCTCAACACTAAATTAAACAATCTTTTTATAAATAGTTTTGATTTTTCATATCATGTTATTGTATTTACCGAAACTAGGCTGAGTGATAAAAAATGTATTCATAACAACGAAATATTATGTTCTAATTATCAAATATTAAAATATAATCGTGCGAAGAAACCTGGTGGTGGTGTTCTGATTGCTGTCCTGGATATATTCCAAATTGAGCCTATTTATAGTCCTTTTAATGATGACAGTGATGAAATTGAATTTATTGCCGTTAAAATTCGTGTTGGCTCTTTGCACCTTTATGTCACATGTTCATATATATCACTCAATTCCTCTTCTGCGGTATATAATAAACATTTTTCTGCAATTAATTCTGTTCTGCATCAATGAAATACTTCCGATATCTTACTTGTTTTAGGTGATTTTAATATCCCAAACGTAAAATGGATTAAGCCCTTTTATAGTAATTACATGTTACCAACAACCACGGCAGATTTTATACACTGCCTCCTTGGATGCGGCTTTTTTCAATTAAATTATATAGAAAATGTGTCTGGAAATATTCTTGATCTTGCTTTCGTTAATACTCCTAAGGAATTCTGTCTACGTAATACAATGCCTGTGACTCATCCTATGGACCTTTATCATCCTCCATTTGAAATTGATTTATCGCTATCATATAACAAATATGAAGTAATCAAAAATCAAGATATGAAACGTTCTCAATCTTATTGTTTTACTCGCACTAACTACACGGAACTTAATTCTTTGTTATCTAATGTTAACTGGGATTATGTGCTAGCTGATGATAACCTGGATAATATTGTATCAAGCATTTATAATATTTTGTATAATGCTATTAGTATAACTGTGCCAAGAATTAACATACTCGGTAAAAATGGGCCTCCGTGAAATGATCAATACCTACGATATGCTAAAAATAAAAAAAATAAATGTTTCGTTAAATATAAGAAAACTGGCACACTGAATGATTTTCGTAAATATGCTTTAGCTAGATCTGAATATAATTCTGCTAACAAAACTGCATATATTACTTACATAAATCGTGTTAAACAAAATATAAGAACAAACCCTAAATCATTCTATAACTTTGTTAACTCTAAACGCCGCTACTCTGGTTATCCAAAGCATTTGAAGTATGGTTTACTGACTGCTGATGCTGATGAATCAATAAGCAATATATTCGCGGACTTCTTTTCTACAACGTATTCTACCAAGTCATATGATTGCACAACAAGTTATCCTTATACTACAACTCATTCTTGTGGGATCTATATTCCTTTCATAAATATTGACACAGTACTCTCTAACTTAAAGTCACTGAAAAACTCGTTCAGCCCTGGTCCTGATGGTATACCAAGTTGTATCCTTAAAAACTGTGCTGCATCACTGTCTGTACCTCTTACTGTAATGTTTAACAAATCTATTGAGTCTTGCTATTTACCATCAGTGTGGAAGAAATCGTATATAATTCCTCTATTTAAATATGGCTGTAAATCCGAGGTATCTAACTATAGGGGTATCGCCAAAATTAATGCAATTCCAAAACTACTTGAAAAAATTATCACTGATTACTTAACTCATCAAATTTCTTCCATTTTAACGCCTTGCCAACATGGTTTTCGTAATTCCCGTTCAACTATTACTAATGTTTTGGAACTCACTACTACTGTCAACGAAGGTTTTACAAATAAAATGCAAACTGATGTAATATACACTGACTTCAGTAAGGCGTTCGATAAAGATAACCACAATCTTTTATTACACAAATTATCACTTATGGGCTTTAATAATTCTGCTTTAAAATGGTTAAACTCTTATCTGTCTGGAAGAACTTAACAAGTTAAGTTTGGAAACACTATATCAAATACCATTTATGTTCATTCTGGTGTTCCTCAAGGCAGTCACTTGGGTCCAATTTTGTTCACTTTATTCATCAATGATCTTCCGACGGTTTTATGTCATTCCAGAGTGTTAATGTATGCTGACGATGTAAAAATTTTTAACTCTTTTAATGATATTAATGGACATAATTTACTGTGTACTGACTTTACACATTTTGCTCAATGGTGCAGCTATAATTTATTAGAGTTAAATGTAAAGAAATGCAAACACATGTCATTTTTCAGACACAATCTAATTGAGACGTCCTATTATATTTGTAATGATATTTTAAATAAAGTTGATACTATATTGGATCTTGGCATACTGTTGGATCATAGACTAAACTTTCGTGATCACATCTCTATAATGGTCAACAAAGCCTACGCTGTACTTGGATTTATGAAACGCTGGTCTAAGGAATTTCTAGATCCTTATATTACAAAACTATTATATACATCTCTTGTTCGGCCAATTCTTGAGTATGGATCGATTGTCTGGGATCCTTGTTACTCCATTCATATCAATAGTATTGAATCTGTACAGAATTAGTTTCAAATTTTTTGTCTGCGTGGGCTTGGTTGGAATTCGTATGTCTTACCGCCGTATCAAAGTAGACTTGCTCTAATAAAATTGCCTACACTAAAAAGTCGACGATCGACGTTGAGTGCTTTATTTGTTATGGGACTGGTTCGAGGCGATGTTGATTCGGAGTTCTTACTTAATCAACTATACTTCAACCTTCCTGTAAGACCTACTCGCAATTTTGAAATCTTGGCATTAAAATATTACCGCTCTGTTTATGCTAATAATGATTCTTTTCGTCGCGCATATGTCAACTTTAACAAATGTTACCATATCATGAACTTATCTGAGAGTAATACCGTATTGAAAAGAAATCTTATTTTATATTTAAATTCTTGAACTAATTTGTTATCTAGTCAGTAAGGATGTAAAATCTATTGACTTATTAAATAAATAAAATAAATAAAATAAAATGAAGTAATCAAATGACTTTCTATAACGACCGTTGTTTAGTTCATTATCTTTACTTATCATCAAAAATCCGTATTTTTCCTTCCAACATTCTCTACAAATTTGTTGAAACATTTCAAAGTTCATATCGCTGGCAACGTGATCATCATATACATGTTTCATATTTCTCGAATCTTGTTTAAACATAATAATTACATTAGCATTATCTCTTATCAAATGTTTTGGAATCCGCGTGTAAGTTTGACACAAGTAAAATGAATCTACGTTCTTATGACGACCCATACAAAAATATGCACGTATGTTGTTTTGCTTTTCACATGCAACATCATCAAAAATCATAATTGAATTGCTTTTAGCTTCACTAGGAGGAACAACGTACTCGTTATCTGCGAATGTGTAGTATCCCATTCCTTTAATTGGTGAAATTAATTTCTTTAGGTATTCATATTTAGGTTGATATAAAGATTTTGAGTACAAGTAAATATTTTCAAACTTGAGACCATTAGGACTTTCCAGCAAACTAATCATTATGTTAGTTTTTCCACAATTTGAAGGACCAACTATTAATGCTCGAATAGAATTTGGTAACAAGGAACTATGTCTTATTTTTTACTGTCATTTGAACAAATATCAGCATTACGAACTAATATATTTTTATGTTGTTTTACGAAGCGCATTTTAATAACTACTTGCGAAATTTGCAAACAATATCTTTTATTGTAGATTAAAGTAATATGGTTGTATTTTATAACAAAAGTTTTAGTCTCAAGCACACTATCGTTGGAGAAGGTTTACTAAATAAAGCAATAAATTCTCTGCCTTTTGAATTACATCTTCCTGGATATCAGTACTGTGGACCTGGCACAAGATTACAAAAGCGTTTAGATAGAGGAGATAAAGGAATTAACTTATTGGATGCTGCTTGCAAAAATCACGATATTGCTTATTCGAAAAATAAAGACTTAAACAGCAGACATCAAGCTGACAAAATTCTTGAAAATAAAGCTTGGGAAAGAGTTCTTTCAAAAGATAGTGATCTTGCAGAAAAAACATTTGCATATATAGTCACCAACGCAATGAAAGCAAAAACTAAACTTGGTATGGGTGTTGAAGCAAAGAAAAGGAATACAGTGAAAAGACCATCACCACGAATTCGTATAAATGAAAAAAAACTGTTTCATAAAACAAATAAATCAGCAACAAAGATATTGAAGAAGGAAAAACCACAAGATATTAATTCAGCCATTAAGATTGCTTGTAAAGCTATCAGTAAATCTCTTAAGGGGAAAAAAGCTCGTGTTGTAATACCACGCATTATAAATGTCCCAAAAATTGGTGGTTTTTTGCCCATAATACCGATTCTACCTGCTCTAGTGCACTTGGTAGTCTAGCAAGTGGAGGTGCCGCTATAGCTAAAGCTGTAAATGCAATAAAGAATGCAAAAAAACAACTTGAGGAAGCCACTAGACACAACAAAGCAATGGAGTCAATTGCGGTGGGAGATGGACTATACCTTAAACCACATATAAAAACGGTTATGGAGTTGTTTGTAAAGATCAATCAAAAAGCTTTTAGACATGCTACCCAACAGACCATTATCAGAATTTGATCTGAGAAAATTTTCAAAATATATTCCACACTTCAGAGGAGTTTTTATGTTGGATTCGCTACCAAAACGACTAAAGACTGTAGAGTGTGGAATAATCAATTTGGATTTATCAACAGGCCCAGGTACTCATTGGGTAGCATACTATAAAAACAAGAATGAAAAACAATATTTCGACAGCTTTGGAAATCTACAACCTCCTCTAGAATTAATCAAATATTTAGGTAGAAATATTGAATACAACTACAATCAATATCAAAACTTTAATACATATAATTGTGGCCACTTATGTTTGAAATTTCTTTATGAGATATCCAAAGATATTAAATAAAACACAATCATATATATTTAAAAACATTTTATTTTTTATTATTATTATTATTTTTTTCTTGTTAATTACAAAATATATCCACATAAAATTTTTTTTACTGCCAAATTGGGTACTGGGAGTTTGGTATCAAAAACTCATTCATCTCACTATCCAGGATAAGGTTTCGCTCTCCTTTTCTTTGTAGTCGATATTTATCACTTGAAAGATCATCTAACTCGACATCTGTTAAAATATTATATCGGTTGGGGAGAAACATTATATGGTTTTCCAGTTCAAATTGATCTGTTTCCCCATACTTTGTTGTTACTCGCTTTGCACGTACGATGGTGTATTTGGATGATTCATCTAAATCCTTTATATGGATTAAGGATTTTGAATTACAGGAATTGAATTTGCTTATTAAACTCATTGCGCTATAAATGTTTCACAACTTATAAGTTTGAACTTAAATTTCGAATTAATCTCGATATAAGCTTTCTAGACTTTAAGAAGTCTAACTGAAAATTATTAAGCAATGATATTAGATTTGTGTGTGTGTGTGAGTGGGAGAGAGAGGGAGCAAAAGACGAAAAGATGAATAATAAAATCTGGTGTTAGAAGAAGATAGAGAGATACTTATATACATTTTTGAGTCCTTTACTCTAAAAATTGAATTTTTTTCTGAGTGGAAAGCAGATTTAGTTTTATAAATTATATAAAATTTCTCTTACAACTTGTTCGTTGAAAACAATTACTAGTAGAGAACTGACATTCAAAAAGATCGGAAGTAAATTTTGGTAATAGTATAAAATATTCCATAAAAATCATGAGTGACATTAGAAACAAGCTCGCACAATTCTTAGTTGATTTTGAGGGAAGTCAACTATACCAACACATGGAAATGGTGAAAATCTTCCTCGATATGTTTAATGAAAATTATGATTTTGGTATAATGGAAGATGAGGACAAGGACGATGGTCACTTTAAGTCTTGTCCATGGAGCCATCCAGATTGTGAGGAAGGGCCAGATACCTGTCGGTGCTCCGTATTTTACTTAAGAAAAATGACGATAAATCATTTAATTAATTCATATTATGTAATATTCCGATGAAACTAAATAATAAATCACAAAACAAAATAAAATAAATTCTGAATGTTTTTCATTTTATATATATTTGTACAATTTTTGTTTATTTCTCTTAACAATACAACAATTTTTTTTACTTATTAATATATTTCACTACTTAAATATATATAAAAATTATTACTTAAAAATAGGGATACAATTATTGCATTGCTTCTTCCTCTTCCAGTCTTGAAATTTCCCACAGTAGCATGTCAAGTTCATAATCGGGATTAGTTTCCTCGATTCGAAAATTATATCATGCATATGTACTCATCTTATCACTTCTTATTTTTCTTTTATCGTCTGCATAATTTAAGACTACTTTATTTATTTCATTTGTATAAATTTGATTTTATATTAACTTTTGATTTAAATATTAACATGTCATCATATACAGTAGATTTATTAAATAAACAGTTTCTATAAGAAGTTGTGTCGTACTTATCAAGAATGCATTTCTTTACCCCTTTCGATTTTTTAATATCATTTTCATACTGCACACTAAAGGAATACATCTTTGATCTCAATCCAACAAACTCCTTCATTATTTTTCCACAATTCTCATCCTTCATCATACCCAGCAACTTTTTGTTTACTAGAGGGAAACCATATATATTGTTTTTTGGGTAATCAGACGTATCAAACTTATGGACGACGGCAGTTTTTATGTCAGCGTAAAAGTCTTCTGTTTTTACTGTGTAAATGAAAGAGTCAGTATCCATATAATTCAATGATAAGTTCGACTTGAATTTGGGTTGCATTTACCCATAATGGAAATCATACATTTTCCATTTGGAAAGCTCTAAAACACAAAATCCTAAATATATAGGTTTATTGTAATAGGTTTTCACTCTATTCATTTCAATCGCTACCATATTCTCAGAAAATATTGACAAACTATGAAAATTAGGTTTATATATCCAATCTTGGGCTCCTAAATGATTACGGTTTGTCCTATTCCAGTTCGTAACTATTCGTACATCTTTTCTCTTTTCCACATTCTCCATAGTTTTACCATATACTGCACTATTTAGTAATTTGAAGAAATTTTTCTCAAATGCGTTTTTTTCAGTTGCTCTATGTTTGGTGTTTAAGTATATATAACTTTTCAACCAGGTTGATTGTTTATAAGTGAGAATCCGATGCACTTTTTTTAGAACTAGACCATACTTCAAACATTGTTTGAGAACTCTATAGTGTATGACGTATGTTTGTTTTGTGGAAAAATCTGCAATTAATATAGTGTGCTTTGTTTGCTGAATTTTTTTGTTTTCCGGGCAGAAAGGAAGGTCATTGTGAGAGCCATGCAAATGAGAAGGATAGTCCAAAGTAACTTCATAGACATATCCATCACTTGAACTATCATCTATGGTTTTAGGATCCAGATTTAGCTCTTCAGCTGATAGCCATCTGAATCCGCCATAAGGTAAATACTCAGACATAGCCCAACCGTAGAGGTTATTTGCGTCTAAGTACACAATAAATTCTGAGGGCTTCTCTCTATCGAAATCAGGTAAATATTTGTTGTTAGCCTTTGAATATCGGTTACTGCATTGTACAAGTCCACCACGTATTTCTTTCTTGAAGAAATTGTACATATCTATGCCCGTCAAAAGCTCCAGTTCTATATTTGTATACTTTAGCATAGCATCCCACGATAGTCCTGGTGCAGTGTAATATTGACATGTATCTAGGTGATAGATACTCTTACAAACCTTTCTAAAATTTTCAAATATATCTGCAAGTAAGAGTACGTCCGTTTTTGAATAATCTTCCATATAATCTTGCAAGGTTTTGCAGCTGAAAGCGTTCCAAACTTCTTTCGCATGCTCATAGTCTTCAGTCGAACACTCCTTATTATTGGGGTGATTGAAGAAATCTTCCCTTGCTGGAAGCTGACCTAACTTCAATTTTTCAAAAGAATTTAGGAAATCATAAGAAAAAACTCCTTTCCTTCTCACAAGATCAAACTCTTTTTTTGTTTTAAATTGTGTTTTAATGATGTGAAAGTCTTGCTCTGAAAGATTATTAGCTAAAGATTCTAAGCTTTCAGGCATAAAACGAATTGTGTCCAAAAATCTAAGTTCAAGGTTGTAGTTGTCGATCATTTTTGAAAATCTGGATAGTGATATGTATAATTCTTTATTGAGCGGAAGGACTTTTATATTGTCAGATTTTTTACCCAACTCTTTAACAAAAAGATGTGAGTCATAAGATGAGTAATTGTGGAAATAGATTGGTATAAATTTTGGAATTTTAAATTTTAAATTGCATATATTATGAGCAGCTCCTCTAAATTTACCACTTATGTGGCAGTGATCTCTCACTCTATCATTGCCTAGATATTTATGACAAATGTGGCAATTTATCGCATTTCGAAAATTAAAATTTTCGAAAGGAGATAAATCATCCATTCGGTTCTTGTTTTTCAAATAATCATTGTAAATATTTTCACAATCGCTAATTATACAATCTACAAACTTTTCGCCTGCATCTTCCCCCGTATATATTTTAAACTTATCTAACTTATTATGTTTACATTTAATATAATAACTAAAAGCACAAGGAATGTGCTTTTTGCTATACCTACTTTTGTCACTTACTCTAATACTAGTATCCTGCAATACGCATTCAAAATCTGCATATACAACAAATGGTACATCCATCTGTCGTTGATGGTCCTTGAAGCATAATGTTGACTTGTCCTCTGATGGAAGCTCAGATACAATTTGTCCACATTCCAATTTGTGTTGCTCCATAGTCCTACCATTATGGCTATATTGCAGACAGCTGTTGCAAAACATCAGTTTTTTGCAGTGTTTCGTGGTCTGGTGTTTTAAAAGTCTGTGGAAGGAAAATAGATATAAATTTGCAATAAATTTATTTATATGTGCATTGGTGTATATGTATATTTCTTGACTTACTTTGATATTTGTTTAATAAAAATATAGTGATGGTATCCTTCAGCATTTTCTAAAACTAATAAATTTACATGTCTATGTTTTTCTTTCTTGGTGTTGCGATACGGTCCAACAATTTCATTGCTTTCATTGCTATATCCGAATACATTAACGCTAATATCAGGATTGCGTTCTTCAAATGTCTTAATACTTTTTAATGCTAACGAGAACTTTAAATTTGTAAAATCAATTTCAATCCCGTTTTGCAAATGAATAATATCAGCGCTAATGTTTGCAATATTGTATGAGCTGCACCGTTGTCTGTGTTTAATATCAGATGTATCCAGTGCAGATATAATGGACCATTTAAAACAATAAATGTCATTGTTTTCAACATTTATACATGCCATTTTACTTTTTAGTTTCTCTGGCGTACTAATCCAACTTGATCCTCTCACCAAAGCTGACTTATTTACTGCAACTTCGAGACGAACAATTCTAATTAGAGTCCAGCCAGAATCCCGCTCTTGAAACTCAGACATTTTGTTGTGGATTTCTTGTAGTTGTTTTGTTATCATTTCCTCAACATCATCTGCAAAGCACAAAATATCCATTTTCGCTCTATGTGAAATAGTACACAATTCCATATCATCACCAACAATTTTAATATACTCCCCAATGAGAGTAATATTAAACTTTCCTTGATGATAGGTCTATTTTCCTTTATAGCATCTTCAAATAACGACAGTCTTTACTTATTGGAACTCCAAATGTTATAATATTATTTTTAAAAGCACTATTTATTATATGATATTTGCATTCATTTGGAGCTTGAGAGAGTAAATCATCCGCAGAATTTGAGATATCCATTTCTACTTCATCATTTTGTGTATCTGCCTGATCATGTGGAATAACTTGACTTATATCCATGTCTTGAGAAGGATTCTCTAGGGGCAAATAGCTTGGGTAATAATTAGGCATATTATTTTGCTGCAACTGTATAGGTACACTATATTCAATGGGATATGGAATTTCCATAGGTGCTGTGAATTGGTTGGTTGACACTGGATACGGATACAAAGGATACGCTGGAACCTGCACTGGATACTGATACTGCACTGGATACTGATACTGCACGGGATACTGATACTGCACGGGACACTGATACTGCACGGGATACTGATATAGCAAATTGTTGTGGACCATTGGGTTATGCGGTTGTATACAATGATATACATCTTGGGGTTCTACGGACTGCTGCACATTTTGGGGTTGTACGGACTGCTGCACACCTTGGGGTTGAACATGACTTTTGCAATGTTCTAAATAGCACTTTTGGTATCTGTATTGCTTATTACAGATATTACAACGAAAAACTGAAGAACTCATATTTTTTATATTTTTTTAAATTTATATTTATTGAAATGCACTTATATACTGTTTTAAGTATCTAACATTAAAAAATTTATATTTCTTAAAACACGAGGAGTTTTGAAGCATTCATGACTTATTGGTTTTAGATACAAAAATGTACTGACTTTAGTCCTAACAAAGTTTATTTATATTAATTCGCGAAGATGTTTAGTATGGTCTAGTACGCTACATTTCAACAAAGTAGTTTTCAGTATTTGTGTAGTTAGTAACTTGTAGCTACAAAAATCGTTGGTTGCAAAATTTTAATAAAGTAGTTTTAGAAGTACAGCGGGTATATGAGATGGAACTTATGCATGTCTCTACAATACAAAATATTTAAGGGAATGAAACTGCTACGTAGACAATATTTATGTAAAGAAAAATTTTGATAAGTGATATCTACAGAGTACGGAGACATGCTTGTGCATGCAGACACGTTACAAAGTTTTGAACGGAATGTGATATATACAAAGTACGGGGACATGCTTATGTATGCATCTACGATACAAAATGTTTACGGGAATGAAACTGCTAAGTGGACAATAGTTATGTAAACAAATATACGTAGACATGCTTATGCATGTAGAGCCGTTGCAAAATTTTGTGGCAAAAGAAACTGCTACGTAGACAATAATTATGTAAACAAAAATTTTGATAAGTGATATCTACAGTGTACAGAGACATGCTTGCGCGTGCAGATACGTTACAAAGTTTTGAACGGAATGTGATATATACAGAGTACAGGGACATGCTTATGCATGCCTCTACGATACAAAATGTTTACGGGAATGAAACTGCTACGTAGACCATAGTTATGTAAACAAACATTTTGATAAGTGATATATATAGAGTATAGGGATATGCTTATGCATGTCTCTACGATACAAAATGTTTACGGGAATGAAACTGGTAAGTGGACAATATTTATGTAAACAAACATTATGATATGTGATATACACAGGATACGGAGGCATGCTTATGCATGCAGATACGTTACAAAATTTTGTAGCAAAAGAAACTGCTACGTGGACAAAACATTGTGGTATCTGATAAACTACAAAATTTTTGTAGCTTCACAAGTTTTCAAAGCAAAATTATCAAATTTTGAAGTTGAGCTTTTATTTGTACAATGAAGTCCTTCTGGTACACACCATTATATCGGAGACTTCAGCGTCACCATTTGAAGGAATATTTAAGAAAAGCCAGACAGGAAGAGTTCGAGAAACATCTTGAAGGAGATGAGGAACTTTTGTTAGAGCTGTCATCGCAGCCAACATCTGCACCTGAGATATCAAATCCTTCGAATGCAGAATACGATGATATGCTAACAGGCGATGAGGATCACTTTTTAGCGGTGTCTTCGCAGCCAACATCTGCACCTGAGATATCAAATCCTTCGAATGCAGAATACGATGATATGCTAACAGGCGATGAGGATCACTTTTTAGCGGTGTCTTCGAAGCCAACCACAACAGACCATCGAAGAGAGGTAGCAATCAAACCTCAAATAGAAATATTGAGTGTTGAAATACTACCAAAAATAGATATACCTCTTTTTCTTGCGATGTATGGAGACGATCAATTGTTGTTAGAGGCAGCGGATGTAGTAGAGGCAAATTCAAATTGAGGTATAAATAAAAATATATACATAATTTGATATATATTACATATTAATAAAAATTAAAACAATGCATATGTTTAAACAATGGTTCATTCATTCATTCAAATGGTCAAGGGAATATTTGGTCACATAGAATAAACGATTATTATTTGTTTGTATGTATATGCGTAAATGAAAAAAATTTGTAGATATTTATGTACGCATGAATATGTACATCTTATCACATTTCATAGTGACCCACTTGCGCAAAATCCAGGAAAGCAAGAAAGCGGACTGTCATACAGACTCACCAATCGTCACACACACAGCCTGTCTGACAGGCAGACATTCCAACCGCCACTCAGAGCACAAAAAACACACACACTTAAACATAGCATAAATATTCATATTCTACAAAATACAGAAATCGCACCACCATCCAGATCCCCAAATAAAATCCATCGATGATCGTCATGTATAAAATAAACAAAATATCAATTTCAATATTTATGGAATAGTAAATTTTTTTTTCACAACGTCTTCAAGATCAGAATAATCAAATTATTCCCCCAGACTCAAGCATTGCAAACAAAAAAGAAATAACTGAATTGCTGGACAAATTATCTTAAGTAAACACACACCAAAATTAAAAACAAACAAATACTAAAAGAAGAAATCTCACTCCAGCAAGAAGAAACGAACCACAAACATTAAGGCCATCCATATATAACTACAACACTTTTGAAATAGTGTAATTCCTAAAAAAATGTTCTAATGTTCCTAAAAATTTCTTATTTTCTATTAGGCTATAGCACACATAGACAGACAGAATTCCTACGCTCACATATGGACAGACACAAATTCCCACGCTCACATACCGACGGACATGTATTCCCAAGTTCACATATGGACAGACACAAATTCCCACGCTCACATACCGACGGACATGTATTCTCAAGGTCACATATGGACAGACACAAATTCTCACGCTCACATACCGACGGACATGTATTCTCAAGGTCACATATGGACAGACACAAATTCCCACTCCTACCCCAACATTATTAAAAAAACAACAACAATGTCAACACCCCTATTTAACCGTGGGAAAATACACACACACACACATTAAAGTATCAAATTACTAAAAAAACCAATTAACATAAATTTGGCAATTAAAATTTCAAAATTTTAAATTTAATTGCTGAAATTTGAGAATTTTAATTGGTCTGGCACATACATTATCCTACTACTAACCTTTTCAATTTGCTGAATTCTTCAACATTTAAAATGGGTTCTGTTCTTTAAATGGTCACTGATTCACTCTCAACCGATACAAGCAAACTCATTGAAGATTTTAAATCGTGTTTGCTTGGCCAATATTCGTTAGCGCTTTCCACGCGCTACTTTCTGACAGTAGCTTAGCTGTTAGACCTCTCGTTAAAAAATCTGCTGGGTTCGATTTACCATCACAATGTCGCCATTCATATAAATTGCTTAGCTGATTTATTTCGTTGACTCTCGCTTTGATATATGGAATACGTTTACCATTACCATTTATCAAGTTAAGCGCTATGGTAGACTCTGTCCAGAGCCAATATGCGCTTATTGCGAAATCTAGTGTACGTTTTAGAAAATCTTTTAATTGGGCAGTCACCAATGCCGCTGTAAGGTCCAATTTTGGCAGTGATAACTCATCATTTCTTGTTGCTTTATCGATAGGACTTACTCGATTTTGTTAACAAATAAAATTTGTAAAAAATTCGCCGTTATCTGTTGTCTGCCATGAATAAGCAACTGTTCCGTAGGCTAAAGGACTTGCGTCTGCAAATATATGGATTTCTACACTGCCGACATTCGCTGATAGACACCGCTGTATTGAATATTCTTTTAAAATGGACAACTCCTCATACCAGATTTTAAATTAATTCAACAAATCTCCACTTAAACTCAGATCCCAATTAATACGAACTTTCCAAATCTTTTGTAACAAGATTTTGATTCTTACAGTAAACGGGCCAAGCAAACCAATTTGCCATTGTTTGTAATACATTTCGTTTTGTTGCTCGTGATATTTTCTCCTCGATTAAATTCTTCAAGTCGACGCTAATAGTGTCGCTTATTGTGCACCAATTTGTGCCAAGTATTTTTTGCGATAATGGTCTCTCTATCCCATCAGACTGAATATGCTTTCTTACCTCTGAATCATTTCCATTTCCATTCCATTTACGTAACTTAAAATTCGCCTTTGCCATAATTTTTGTTGCAGTTTTCATTGTAGTTATTGGCTATTCAACTGACGTTTCGCTGATGACCATATCGTCCACATAAAAAGACCTTTTTAGTTTGTTACAAATATTTCCGTATTGTGCTTCACAGTTTAAAGAGTGTTTTTGAATTGTCGCTGTCAAAAGGAAAGGACTGCTTGCTACTCCAAAGGTAACCCTTGTCATCCTATATTCTATAATTGGTGGCAGTTCATCTAGATTGTTTGGTGTATCTTCAAACCAAAGGAATCTGTGGACATTTCGGACATTTTCTAATAAGGAAATCTGTAAGAAAGCTTTTTCAATATCTGAGGTAATAACAATTTTATTGGAACGGAAACTTAACAACATTGATAACAAGTCTGCTACCATATTTTCACCAATGCTTAAAATATCCTTTAAAGACGCTGTGCCTGGTTCGCTCGATGACGCATCGAAAACTATTCGCATTCTTGTGTTCGCTTTATCTTCTCTTTACACTGGTCTATGTGGCATGTAATAAACACAATTATCATTTGAAGATCGAATTTTCTCAGCAATGCCGCTCTTTAATAGATCGCGAATCAGTTATTTTTTGGTATTATTCATTAATTTTAACGGTAGACTACGTAACGGAGCCATCGCAATTCGTTTACTATCATTTAGCTTAGTATTATTATCACGCCACGGCAACGACACTTCATAACGATTGTTATTCAAAATAATTTTATTAATTATTTCGTCAATAATTTCTAATAATATTCTTGTTTTATCGTTCGGCTATAGGTCAGGTTTTTAAAAATCAATAAACACTAAATATTTTTTGATTACTTAATCTTTATTTAATGTTATTTTTCCCAATATTTCGAATAGCTTCGCTATTCATCTTCAGGGGAACACTGTTGGGTACAAAACAATATATGATAAACATTAAAATTAATTTTTGATTATTTCTAATAAATTTACAATTCCATACATGTAAATTAAAAATTAAATAAAATTATATTGAATTAACATATTTTCAATATGTCGATCGTCTGTAGTCCTTAGCTGCGAAAACTGATTTGTTTATGTTGTTTTTTGTGTTTGTTTATCACACTTCTGTAAATTTGAGCGCATTTCTCTGTGTCTTGTTTATAGTTAAGTCTTTTCTCTGCAGGAACGTCAATTATGTGTAACATCTCTAAAGTAAATCTCCTGGAATAATGGTTTTCTTGTTGTAATATTTTTACATTATCAAAATTTGGCACATGATTTTCCTTTGCACAGTGGGCCGCAAGTGCAGTTTTTTGTTCCATGGGTTTGTTTTTATATCTGATTTATGAGATGTTAGTCTGGTCTTCAGTTTATTTTTAGTTGTTCCTACGTATTTCTTATTGCATGTGCCTGAGCCCATGCTATATATATAACGTTGCATTTGTCCTCTTTCTTTAATTTAGTCTTTCTGTTACTATATAGGCTCTGCATAGTATTATTCGTCTTAAATGCAAGTTGATATTTTTCAATGTCATATAGATCTGAGTTTTTTAACCTTTCAGAAAAACCTTTTATATATGTTAGTCCTTTATAATACTTTGTATTAGTCTCTCTTCTTATTGTTGTGTCATTCTTTTTATATGTTAAATTGTTTATAATTGTTTTCGGAAAATCGTTCATGTCTAAGATTTCTTTTATTTTCCGTAAATTTTCTTCATGATACCTATCGTCACTAATGGTGAGTACTCGTCTGATGAAATTACTTGCTGTGTTTATTATAATTCTTCTGGGATGTTTGGAATGGAAATTAATCAGACGACCGGATGCAGTGGGTTTTTGATACCAGTTGACTGTCATCATATTTTGGTGTCTACTAACAATATGGTAATTTACTATCTCTTTCCGTTTCCACTGTAAATTGTATTTGTGGGTTAAACGCATTTAAAACATTTAGAACTTCATCTGCCGTATCCTTATTTATGATAGCAAATATGTCATCTACGTATTTTGTTAATAATCTGGGTCTTATTTTTAATTTTGTAAGGGATTGATCCAGTAACTCCTCCATAACAATATCGGAAACAACTGGTTATACTGGTGATCCCATCGGCATTCCCTTACATTGTCCGTAAATTCGTTCCTCATATTTAAAATAACGGCCGTCTTTGATGCAAAACTTTAGTAACTCCATGAAAAGGTATTTTGGTATTTTTGTGTGTTGTTGTAATATGTCCCACTTATTTTCTATTATTTGTAGTGCTAAATTTATAGGTATGCTCGGAAATAGCGCTACTACGTCATATGATACCATAATTTCATTATTTTCTAATCTCTTATTATTTACTTTTGATTTAAATTCCACTGCGTCTCTTACATTGTAAGTTGAGTTTCTGGTTAAATTTTTTAAAATATGAACTAAATATTTGCAAAGTTCATATGATGGTGCATTTTGTGACGAACAAATTGGTCTTAAAGGCATTCCTATTTTGTGTACTTTCGGTAACCCATATATTCTGGGTGCTATAGACGTACTTGTCTTTAATATATTTTTCTCCGTAGATGTTATGATATTTAAATTATATAATTTGTCTACTAAAGTATTATTTTTTGTCTGAAATGTTGATGTTGGATCTCTTTTTAGACGTCTATAAGTACACATGTCATTTAAAATTCGAGTAATTTTTTCTTTATAATCAGTTCTTGTCATTACTACAGATTTGTTTCCTTTGTCAGAATTTAATACTAACAAATCTTCATTTTCCTTTAAAAATTGACGCGTCTGACCCACTGTATTCAATATATATTTATCTCTTTGGTTTGTTTTTATTCTGTTCAAATGATCGGCTATAATGTTAATTTAATTCTACCATTCTCTTGTTTTTCTCTGTCGCTTATTGTTTGTATGCAATCCTCTCCCTCAGCTATACAACAACTAAAAATAAACTGAAGACCAGACTAACATCTCATAAATCAGATATAAGAATGAAAAACAAACCCATGGAACAAAAAACTGCACTTGCGGCCCACTGTGCAAAGGAAAATCATGTGCCAAATTTTGATAATGTAAAAATATTACAACAAGAAAACCATTATTCCTTTAGAGATGTTACACATAATTGACGTTCCTGCAGAGAAAAGACTTAACTATAAACAAGACACAGAGAAATGCGCTCAAATTTACAGAAGTGTGATAAACAAACACAAAAACAACATAAACAAATCAGTTTTCGCAGCTAAGGCCTACAGACGATCGACATATTGAAAATATGTTAATTCAATATAATTTTATTTAATTTTTAATTTACATGTATGTAATTGTAAATTTATTAGAAATAATCAAAAATTAATTTTAATGTTTATCATATATTGTTTTGTACCCAACAGTGTTCCCCTGAAGATGAATAGCGAAGCTATTCGAAATATTGGGAAAAATAACATTAAATAAAGATTAAATAATCAAAAAATATTTAGTGTTTATTGATTTTTAAAAACCTGACCTATAGCCGAACGATAAAACAAGAATATTATTATAATACAACAGGTCAACGATTAAACTAAATATATGTCAATAATTTCTTTTTCGCTATCTGCTGCAAATCCTGCTATGCCAATTGACTCTAAGTCCCAGAATTTTTCTATTTTGAAAACTTCTGCAGCTTTTCGAATTTGAGAAACACAATGAGCATTATCGCTATTATTGTTAGTACCTTGTAATGTCCAACCAAAAAATGTATTAATGGCAAAAAGATTCTTTGAAATTACTTCACAGCCTTGTTTATAAAATTGCCTGTAATAATATTGACCAATCAATAAATTAATACCATCGATAATTCGCATATTACAGTTGACTGCATTGGCCAAATTATGAAATATCTTATTTAATCTTTTACTTTTAATATTAGGCTCAGGCAAAACATCATCAGAAACTTTTTTATTATTATTTCAACCCGCTTAAATATGTTAGCTTCAATATGCTCTTGTTTGTCACCAAAGGGAATTATTTTAATTTTAGCTTTTCCACAATATTTTAAGTTTAACTCGCTCACCAAATGTTCACTGACGTAAGTTCTATGGTTACCGTTATCCATTACGATTCTAGACAAAACGCTTTTCTTATTGTTTGTGTTGCTGATTATGCACCTCGCTGTTTGCAGATATATGACGTTTTGGTCTGTCTCCAATGTATTTAACGCAGCTGCGCCGCTGCACTCATCTTTTGGACTGCCCTGTGTCTTCTGCTGCCTTGTTTCGCTGTTTCGACCATCGTTGACGTTATTAGTTTTAGCATTACTTGTTGCATTCCCACCTACTTGTTGCCTTCTCACGTACCTCTGCAAGAGTCACATTTAATCCAGTTATCCTTACAAAATTTAGAGTTGTGGTTTTTTCTTGTACATCGAAAACATCTTGCTTCTCTCATCAAAATTCATTTTTTCTCCTCAATAGATACTGTGCTTTGCAATTTTTGCTGGCGTGATTATTTCTTTTGCAATAAATACAATTGTGGTTTGTGGTATCGTTGCTAATGAATAGACCAGTTGCTGTACCATAATTCGTTTAGATATCTTTCTTTGAGGTACGCCTCTTAGAAATCTCTGCTTTTTCTAACGCTTCTACCTCTGTTTTGATAAAATCAAATAAATTCTTTAAACTTTTATTTCTAGTATCTCCTTCTTCGTCAATTACTATTGTACTCGAATGAGCAGCAGTACTTGATGTTTTATGATACTCTGTACGAAGCTGTGTTTTCTGGTATTGCACCTAATAAAATTGATTTTATCATAAGGTCATATTGGGAAGGTGAAACTTTTAAAGCCGTTAACGATCGAATTTTTGAGCTACCTTCATTGTAAAGACGACGAAGACCATTGACATCGCTATTGCAATGCACTTTATTCAGGCACATAAGCTTTTGTACAAACCGTTTTATAATTTTCTCTTGACTTCCATATTCCTCCAAAAGCAAGTCAATAACTTCATCGTAGCATGCTTCTGTAGGTGTAAGCCCAGCTATTGATGCTGCCACCTTACGCTCCAAAGATTCAGAAAGAAAGTTAAACTTTGCAGCCTTTGATAATTTACGATTATCATGAATTGCACTATTAAATTGTTCCCAAAATGGAAGCTAGTTTTCAAAATTTCCATCGAATTTTTTGAGTTCAAGGGACTTTAATTTAACACCACTAAATTCGCTTATATAACTGGTATCAACGCTGATGACCCTGGCTGTATTATTTGCTTCAACGTTAGAGGCTCTGGATGTACGCTTCGTACTAAGAACATGTTCTAATTTTGCAATAATGCAAATTGCCTTATCATCATACCCTATGATTGCATCACATTCTTTCTGATAATCTTCCGGTCTTACTGATACACTTATAGCCTGGTCAGCCTTTTGTAAATTCATGTGAGCATTCTTTATTCGCTGAACATAGAGGTTAATATCAGCTTCCAACTTTTCAAGGCTTTCTACATCTGCAACTTGTGCCTCTTCATGGGATTTCAAGAAGTCTGTAGCGACGTTGCATAACTTCGTCAGCTGTGTTCGCCATGTGGCTCTATACACATTATCCATTTTCGCTATGATTAACAACCGCCCGCTATTTATTTCTTTAATCGTTTTTATATAATGTTATTAAAGAAAAACTGTTCCCGGGTTTCGGCACCATATAAAAATTTCAAGAAAATCTCTCCGTTTCATGAACAATTTCTGCGCAAGTTTATTTATAACTTACTAATGAAAAGAAAAGTGAAATTTTATAATACAAAAATACTTCAAAATTAATAAGAATGTATAATAACTTCATTACATAGAGAGAGTGAGAGTAAGAATATTATAGCATAATTAATGTTGGCCATGGTAGACCGGAATTCAGGCTATATTTTTCACATATATATATATATATATATATATATACATATATATACATATATATAAACAAAAGACTTTTATAAACCATTATCAAAAGACTTTTATAAACCATTTGAAACTTTAAATGAAACCTCACAAAAGATTTAAAAAATGACATTATAATAAGAGTAGTAGGCTATGAAACTTATACAAACCAAAACCCAACAAACAACTTTTATTCGACATGGCTCTATTATTATTTTTTATATATGTAATTTGTATTGGCCTAGAGGCTAAATATTATAAATTAATTATTTAATAAATATATAAATATTTATTACAAATTTGCTTAGGAAACAACACTTTATTTGACAAATGTTATTACAGAGTTCTTTGTTGTAGTAAATGTTCACTTTCTTCGAATACCGTGGTAAGCGAGAATATCCTTGTGTTAACGTATTAATTTATTAATTAGGTATTGGTTACTAAAAATATCTGCCAACAAAAGAATAATATCTTTCGAATACATATGTAAATAAATGATTATAAATAAACTAATAATAGTTGTCGCTGTACCTGGAAGCTAGCAGTGCAGACATGCAAATTGCTTCGTTGATTGTGCTTGTTGTATAATATATTTATTTATTTATTTATTTATTTAATAAGTCAATAGATTTTACATCCTTACTGACTAGATAACAAATTAGTTCAAGAATTTATATATAAAATAAGATTTCTTTTCAATATGGTATTACTCTTAGATAAGTTCATGTTATGGTAACATTTGTTAAAGTTGACACATGGGCGACGAAAAGAATCATTATTAGCATAAACAGAGCGGTAATATTTTAATGCCAACATAGGTCTTACAGGAACGTTGAAGTATAGTTGATTAAGTAAGAACTCCGAATCAACATCGCCTCGAACCAGTCCCATAACAAATAAAGCACTCAACGTCGATCGTCGACTTTTTAGTGTAGGCAATTTTATTAGAGCAAGTCTACTTTGATACGGCGGTAAGACATACGAATCAAATCAAAATTCAAAACTATTTATAAAAAGATTGTTTAATTTAGTGTTGAGACCTCTTACATTTTGGTATATAATATTAATGGGCTTATTTACAGATAGTTTAATTAGTTTTTTGATGACGATGATTTCGGTAAGTGAACAATATCAGTCGTTGGTGTAGTTCTGTATTCATACTCACGAATAAAAGCATTAGGCGGCCAAAAATCTAGATGCACAATTGCATCAAAGTAGTGTTGAGGTATGATTATTTTGAAAGATGCTTTGTTTCTTGGCTCAGAATAATTAAATTTAAAGACAGTCGTTTCAATATTAAGGCCAATCTTATTTGTTATATAGTGTTTAATATCATCAGTAGTAGTAGAGGATGCAAAGCGAGCAGCAAATATAGTTTTTTTTGGTGAAATAACTTTAAGAGTTGGATTTTTAGAAGAATTAAAAACAGGAACGGATGGATTTGAATTAATTGAGGTACTTGACGGTTTAAAAACAGTAACTGGCGGATTATAATTAATCGGAACAGGAAATTGAAAGAAAAAAATATATAACAGCAAAGAAAATGAAACTTTGGATATATGTTTGAAATATTATCGAATTAGAAAATATATCGACGGCATACCTATATATTTTCCATATCTATTATAAGACTTTGTTAATTCCAGCTCTCCGATAGCAGCAATGAAAAACGTTTGGAAAATGTTCTTAAGAAAAGTTTGAGGTTAAGCAACTATAGCATTGGTGGAACTGATCTATACACTAACAAGGTCGGTGCAGATATATTAGCTATAAAAGGTATACTTTATACACATGTAATATACTTTTGTTGAAATCATAATGTTTTTATTTTGCAGACTTTAACGAATGTTTGAGTAGAAAACTTCATGACTGTTCAGAAAATGCTCATTGCTTTAATTTACCTGGAACTTATACATGTAGTTGTGAGGAAGGATTTGATGATCTGTCGGATAATCCTATTTACCCGGGCCGTATATGTTCCTCGGAACAAATTGGCTGTGAGTTGTGTCATTATCATGGAAAATGTTCAATGTTAATATCCAATTCTAATAACCGAAACTATTGTGAATGCTTCCCTTGGTACGCCGGCTCCAAGTGTCAAGTCAATTTGAAAGTATTATTAATTGTCCTATTAGGAGTTGGCACATTATTATTTATATTGTTGTTGTTTTGTATATTGATAACATGTACAAAACGTCGAAATAGTGTCAAACACACAGCCTTAGCACCGTCTATAGTGACGTCAAGCAGTGAAGGTTTACAAAAAAATTCTCGACTTGCTGACAACATGATAATTACAAATGTCAGACCGAAAATTTCTTTACAAGGAATAAACCTTAAAAACAACAAACGTGAAAAAGTAATTAAAATCGATAAACATTCAATGATCAAAGACTCGAGCAGCGAGACTAGCCGAAATTCATTGCCATATACTCTGAAAAATGTAAGTATTTTGTGTAATATATACAACTTCCTTTAAATCTTATAAAATAACGTATATAATTGGGTGACCGACTATTCCGAAAGAAAATTTCTGTCGGCACATTAATAGATAAGAGAAGAACAACATTTATAAATTTGTCTTTGCTTTAAATGTAAAAATTGCAAACGAAGTTTTCTATTTATATGCTGTACCAGAAAGTTCATTTATTATATGCAAATCAGAATCAACTAGTTTCACTTTATCTTATTTATATGATTTTATACGTTATATATACGTAATATCCTCATGGATAAATTCATTAGATAAATTTTTATGTGCATCCGAATTCAGTGCCCTAGAAAATTGTGAAAAAATTTGTAAAAACGCTTTCCAAAGACAGGCTTTCTTATTTCTTTAGTGTAGTCGGAACAGCTTTCCTTTAATATATATATATATATATATATATATATATATATATATGTATCTATATATATATATATATATATATATATATATATATATATGTATGTATATATATATATATATATATATATATATATATATATATATATATATTAAAGAAAAGCTGTTCCGATTAGATTGACAAAATAAGAAACTGGCATAGTATGCGCAGGAGTGCGTGACAAAGTCTATCATTGTGCGGACAAATGTTCAGGCCTGGACCAGTATTCCTCAAAAGTTCTGGAAACCAATCCTTACATAAGGTTATATGAGATGAATGCGTTCAGTACATTCCCAACGTACACTTTGTGTTGAAGGACATACAAGATGGTGTCAACAAAAACAAGACAAACTAGGCGGAGTAGACATAATACAGAATTTAAAATGTTGCTTAAAAGACGAGTATGAAATCAAACAATTATTAGAAGCAATCGAAAGATGATACGAAGGAAGATTTTAAATAATAGATAACGCAAAAAAAATATGTGAAAAAATTTAAATGAAGTTAAAAACTATGGGTCGTCGTAAATGATTTTGAAAATAAAAACAAGCAAAATGTTATATTCGGCTGTGCCGAATATAACATTCCCCAACATTCGTCTGCTTTCTAATTTATAAAAAAATTTCAGTTAGCAAAAAAAAAAAACAACTTTTTATAAATACAAATTTTAAAATATCTCACCCCTGGAAACGAAATTTTAATTTTTGAAATATTTTTTGCCAATGCAAAACTTCATAATGTGTAAACCGGTTTTATTTAAGGAAAACTAAAATTTTTTAACCATTTTGGTAACTTTTATGTTTTATATATATATATATATATATATATATATATATATATAATATTTGATAAGAACATTGTTTTTCCTGAGTTAAAAAATAGTTTTAATTAGTAAAAATAAACGACGTTAGTTGCTTTTTGATTATATTAATTAAAAAAAAAATTTCAAATTCCCATCCCTGGAATCGAATTTTTTTTGTTTTTTTACTTACGTAACTCTTAATGAGGCATAAAATAGATTTATTTAAGAAAAACTTAAAATTTTTAACCATTTTGGTCACGTTCAGGGGGGTTACTCACTATTGCGATGCGAAAGCACGTTCGATGCGTAAGGTAAATGCGCTAAGAGACCATGTTGGTACTCTGTATAACTTGCGCAAACGCTTTCGCAAAATAATTTGAAAAAGGGGCAACACTGACACCACAAAATAAACAATAAAGAAGAATGATCAAATAAAATGTCAAAAGTTGTAAACAGGAACATTTTGAACAAAATTTTTTGTGTTGTGCGTGATTTTTTAAAAATATAAAATTAATAGTGATGGATTCGGTGGCATTATGGTTTGAGGAAGAAAATGAAAATGTTGAACGTGTTAAAAGGAGAATTCTGAGAGATAGATCAGATATGCTCTCCTTAAATGATCATAGGTAAGCATAAATATCTAAAGCAAATGGTTTCAAACATTTAAACTTTATAGCTTTGTACAAAACTTCCGGCTGAGTAAAGATGCGTTTTTGTATGTTTTAAATGCTATACAAAACGACATCAGCATTCCAAAGAGATCTACAGCAATTCCAAACGCAATCAAATTGGCCGCAGCTTTGAAATTGCTTGGTCAAGGTAGGTATCAACACCAAATTGGCCAAGACGATTTCTTAGGCTTATCGCAGCAATCTATGTCACGTTGCTTAAAAGAAGTTGCCTTGGTGGTTGAGAGAATACTCTGTCCCAAGCACATTAAATTTGAGGTATCTGAAGAAGAGGAAAATGAAATTAAAAAAGGATTTTTCCATCTATGTGGCATTCCTGGGGTGATTGGGGCAGTGGATGGTACTCATATACAAATTATACGACCAGCCAGGAATGAGCACCTTAACTTCAACAGAAAATTGAAGCACAGCATGGTGCTATGTAAATTTTTGTGTATAAAGTTGTCTCATAAATTCTTACTTTTGCATTGATATTTTTAGATTTGTGACCACAAAATGCTAATTAGGTATGTTGATTGTCGATACGGTGGTGCAAGTCATGACTCACACATTTGGGCCCTTTCTGACGCAAAACAAAAACTAAAAGAACGTTTCGAAAGAGGAGAGAAGGGGTTTTGGCTAATAGGTAATAAAATTTAATACATTTTTTCTTACTTATTTCTTAATCTTTTCTCGCACTTGTTTTTAATCTTCTAAGGCGATTCGGGCTACCCTCTGGAACCCTGGCTACTCACACCATACAGAAATGCAACGGAGAACTCATCCGAAGTGTTTTTTAACAAACAATTTTGCAAAGGAAGGTCCATAATTGAGAGAGTATTTGGCGTTTTAAAAGGCAGGTTTCGGTGTCTGTTAGCAGCCAGAGAATTGCATTACGCACCGGAAAGCGTAGTTCAAATAAAGAACGTTTGCTGTGCCCTGCACAATATTTGTGCTAATTTTAATGTGCAGCTACCGATAGACGGGATTGCTCACGCTGAAACTTTAAATGAAGTTGAAGCGTCTTTTGAAAGCAGTGCTAATAACGGTGACCAAACAGCTATTGCAAAGGAAAAAATAAATAATATGAAAAACAATTTGATTTTAGGAATATAACTTTTATTTGTAAAAACAAAGAAATTTTTTTCATTAAAGTGTATACATATAAAAAACTTACAATCTAAAGTTTTAAAGCTTTCTTCTGGCAGTTTGAGATCTTAAAATTCTTAAACTAGTAGTTGAACTTTTAGGTATGTATATTAATTAACATAAAAATAAAGGTATTAAAAAACAAAAATAAAATTCACGGCAAAAAAATAACTATTAACAAAAACAAGGATATTATAAATTCATTCAATAAAGTTATTATAAAACATAAAAAATTAAATTTAAAAATTACGTTTAACAAAAATAAAGAAATTAAAGAATTCATTTAATAAAGCTATTATAAAACATAAAAAATAAAATTCAGAAATAAGGTTTAACGAAAATAAAGAAATTATAAAATTCATTTAATAAAGCTATTATAAAACATAAAAAATTAAATTCAAAAATAACGTTTAACAAAAAAAAAAATTAATTATAAAACTCATTTGAGATGTACTTATATATATATATATATATATATATATATATATATATCACAGTCAAAGTATCACATAATTTTGCTCATTTCCAATTCTAATATTTTCTTTTTTAATTCTATCTTTTCTACTTGCAGCTTTTGTTTATTTAATTTGTACTCTTCTTCGAATTTAAATTTTTCTTTTTCCAACGCTAACTTTTTTCCTTTTAATTCAAAATTTTTTCTGTTGTACCTCACCAATTCCTTCAAAGTATTTTGAACATTGCCCAAAACTTCAAGGGATTCCTAGTGGTATGTTCCTTGGCCTTCTACCTGCGTTTTCAACAGAGCATCTCGTTCGTTTAGGTTTGACAACCGCGAACGTTTGGCTGATTGGAAACTTTCATCCAAACAGCTACTTTTGCCGGCGTGTCCTGACCCACTTGCAGTGTTATTTTCGTTTTCGGAAGATAACAAAACTTCTGCAGGCTCCTTATTTTTCGCCATATCTTGGCCAGAACTACTTACGCCAAAGCATGTTGCTGTTGACAGCCCGTCGACGGCTTCTTTCATATGGAGCAGATTAATTATTTGTTCCTCCATAGAGGAAAGAGGGCAGTATTGTGATATACCACCACTCGTGCTGGGAATGCCCACTTTATTTTTTCGCATTTTAACTTTTGTGTGGGTTTTTAGGTCAGACCAAACCTATATGCAGACGTTCATAATTATACTGTATTAGTTTGCCGCTTTGTATAAAAAATATTACAATTCATTACTTTTTTCCAACCAACTACATTCCGTGTAGGAGGTCCATTGGAATTTAGGTCATCTACAAGTTTCGTCCACAAATTGGTCCCGCGTTGCTTGGCATTTCCGCACTGCAACTGCCCCTTGGTCAAATCACTGTGTTGCACCATAAAATCGACTAGGATTTCAAACTGCCGCTGCTGGGTTTGCAATTTTTTCGACTTTTCCCTTAGAAAATAAAAATTTAGATATAAATATAATATTATGTTGGTATTTACTTACATGATGCGGTTCTTTTGCGTTTGATATTTTGTTAGCGCAAGATATTTGCGTTCAACGAACGATTTTGACATACGCTTTCGTATTACAGAGTGCGGTGATGTCAGATTTGCGAAAGCAAAAAAATTAGATGCGAAAACGCAATAGAGGATACCAATTGTTACCATTAGTTATCATTTCTCTTTCGCATCACAATAGAGAGTAACCCCCCAGGCATCACAAAATATTTCAGTTATCCAACCCTGGAATCAAAATTAACATTTTTTTAGATTTGAAACAAAATTTGTGTTTCCTAAATTAAAAAATTGTTTTTATTAGGAAATAAACGACGTTAGTTGTCTGTTTGGTTTCTTTTATGCATAAAAAAATCGATTTCCGATCCCTGGAAGCAAAAATTAATATTTTATTTACCAAAGCTACTCTTAATGAGACATAAAATAGTTTTATTTAAGAATAAATTTGTAACCATTTTGGTCACTCTCATGTTTCCTAATATATCGAAATTATCCAATCGAAATTTAGATTTTTTTAAAATATTTGATATTAATTCTTATTTTAATGAATTAAAAAATAACTTTAATTAGTAAAAAATACAGCGTTAATTGTATTTTTGCTCAAATATGTAAAAAAAATTTCAATTTCCCACCCCTGGAAGCAAAAATTTAATTTTTCAAAACTATTTTTTACCGATGCAAATCTTCGTAATGTATAAAGCGGTTTTATTTAAGAAAAACTACAAATTTTTAACCATTTTTGTCGGATTCACGTACTAAAAAATATAGCAGTTATCCAACCGCGGAATCAAAATTTTGATTTATTTTTAATTTTAGATACCGATTTTGTTTTGCCAAAATAAAAAAATAATATTAATTAGGAAAAAAAGACTTCGGTAGTTTCTTGGTATGGATGAGAATTTTTAATTCTTAAAATTTTTTAACAAGGCAAATCTTCATGATTTATAAAATTTTAGTTATTATATGTACCACAAAATATCAAATGTACCAAAAAAATCCACTTTTCCACCCCTGGAAGCGAAAATTAAATTTTTTTAAAATTATTTTTATCAATGCAAATCTTCGAGACGTATAAAGCGGATTTATTTAAGAAAAACTACAAATTTGTAACCATTTTTGTCATATTCACGTACTAAAAAATATTGCATTTATCCAACCCTGGAATCGAAATTTTTATTTTTTTTAGTTTTTAATACCAATTTTGTTTAGCGAGAATAAGAAACTTGTTTTAACCACGAAAAAAAGACGTTAGTTGCTGCTTGGTTATGTTAATGTATAAAATAAATTTAAATTTCCTAACCTTGGATGAGAACTTTAAACATAAAATTTTTTTTTTCATCAGTACAAATCTACCAAAAACGGTTTTATTTAAGAAAAACTTAAAATTTTTAAACATTTTAGTTATTATATGTACAATAAAATACTGAATGTGCCAAAAAAAACCTTTAATTTCCCATCCCTGGAAATTTTTTTTTAATTTTCTTAGTTTTTAATAGACAATTGGGGCTTCCCGATGCATGAAGCAGATTCAATTTACAAACAAAAAATTAATTGGTTTTTGGTGTTAATTTTGCGTCGAGAAATAGGTGTAACCTTCCCAGGTCTGGAACCGTCCTTCCGATATCTGAATTTCAATACCACTCTATTAGGTTCATTTCCAATCCATCAGTCCAAGAATGAATTCTATAGCTCTTCTGGGGGCTGGGGAAAACCGATTTCACGTATAGACAGACGGACATCGCTCAATCGTCATCGCTGTTCATAAGGATCCAGAATATATATACTTTATGGTGTCGCGGAAACGGAATGACAAACCTAGATATACCCTTTCGCTTTTTTGTGAAGGGTATAATAAGGAAATGTATAACACAATAGGAAAAAGCAACAAAAAGACATGTAATGAAATAAAACAAGTAACTAGAGAATCAAAAAATAAACACAACAAACTTTCATTCGCAGAAACAGTGAAAAAGAATACGGAGCTGCCAGATTTAAAAAAAGTTGTAAACTTGTAAAACCCAAGGAAAAACGAAAAACTAAACACAAAAAAATACGTATGCCCAATAAATCAGTTGCTATTTAATTAAATACGATTTCAGTTTTACAGTCAGACTTAAAGACTTCAATTAACTAATGCGAAAAATGTGGTAGCATCATGAAATATGTAAACAAAAATTGCCATTGTTCAGAAAACAGATGTTTTGCTTATGATTCAAAGTATTTCAAGTGTTGTGTATGAAATTATTTAAAATTTTTCAGTTGTGTTAAGAGTCCATTTGTACAATAAATATTGTTTTTCAACTTTATTCTAGTGATGATTAACTTTATTTACGCAACTTTTTAATATTTTTTAGCAAATGTTTCTCAACAGCGCAATGTTTTCTTTTTTCTAAAAGAGAAAAAAGTCAGTCATATGTTTCTTTGCTCGATTTAAATTACATTTAAATAGCCAATGAGGGGCATTTAAGTCGTATTTAAGTTTGCGGTGAAAAACGAAATTTGGTATTTAAAGTTAAATTACATTTAAGTAACCAGTGACTTATTGGGCATTAGTACATATTTTTTGGAATTGTGGTTTTAACTCTTTTTATTTTTGAACTGATTCTTTTTTTCCAAAAGTTATATATTAAAATTTAAAGTGATCAATAGAGGTGTTTTAGCTAGTTCCTATATGCATTTCACTGCGGCTAATGCAGATCATCAGGGAACCTTTACGCAACATTTCTTAGAATAACTAGAGATATTTATTTCAAACTTCCACATTAATAAATGGGAAGCTTAAAAATAAACATCAAAGTCATAACAAGAAGTTACTGATCGATCACCTTGCCTTTTTAATTTTCTTACGTTTTTATTTCATTCTACAATTGGTTGGCTTTTTTCTGACTTTACTATAAGTTGTAAAAGCAATAACGAACAACAACAACTAATAAATATTTTAATGTAAAAAGAATTTATTTAGAGCATTGACAACATAAGTTGTTTAAGCGCAGGCTCTCGCTAATTAAATTAGTACAAGTTTTTGGGAATTGTCGTTTTAACTCTTTAATTTTTATTTTCGTGCTGATTCTTTTTTCTTTGAACTTAAATTACAAGGTTGATCCAATCAATCTTAATACATATAACAAGCATTGAAAATAGAAGATATGGAACAATTGTGATACAAAGTGAGAACTAAGAGACAAAAAAGATAAAAAATTCTATTGAAATTAAAATGGGTGAAACATGAAATAAAAGCTCCGAACGAAAAAGATAAGGCTATAATAATAACCGACATGTCATATAAATACAAAGAGGAAGAACTGATTGCAAAAATAAAGAGACAAAATCAAGAATTGCAAGAACATGAAATAAAAATAGTAAAGTCATATGAAATATAATGAAGTAATATTTAACGCAAGAATAAAAGTAGACAAAGAAACATACATATAATAAAATTAAGGCACCATATAAATTGAATATTGGATGGGAAAAATGCGAATATTTGATGGGACTGATGTAATTCAATGTTATAAATGTCAAGGGTATAATCACAAGGCAGGAGAATGTAAGAATGGGGAAACTTGTTAGAAATGCCATGGTTGTCACAAATCTAATGGTGTTTTCCTTTCTGACAAAAATGTTACATGTATGCTACCATTTTCGCGGGCTTATGTTCCATTCTATAAAAATATGCAAACATGTGAAAAGTAGTCTCTTTCTTTTCTAAATATGTTGCACAAATAAATGGTAATTATGTTCCATATCTTACCCCCAATTATATTTCAAGGTGAGATAATACCCTTTTTGGCAGCTGCGTTTCAGTACTTTTTTATGAAATGAGTATTTTGCTAATATACTTTTTTTCGTGTACAATTGGATTTATAAACATATTGTGAAAGTTGGAAATGGATATAAAAGGTTTTATTTTAAAAGAGTTGTTGGAAACATCATCATCATCTGATGAAGATGAATTTATTTTACATATGTAAAGTAGAGAACTCCTGCCTCGTGTTAAAGCTTTGTGGAAAATGTGGTCCATAATTATTCGGATTCCGATGTATGTATTTGACATTATATATATATTTACAAATATTGTATTAATATAAAAATTAATTTTAAAGTTTCAAAAGAATTTCCGTGTTACCCGAACAAGTGCCGCCTATATTATGGAGAGGTATTCTCATTACTCCGCCAAAAGAAGTTATCAGGGAGGAAGACTGCAGACAAGTTCTGAGACACAGATTCTTTCATTTTTATGGTAATTAAAAACGGAAAAAGTAAGAATCCAAGTAATTAAATGTGTATATTTAGGTTCTGTGGCAATAAAACAACGATAAGGGAGGTGGCAAACCTTTTTAGCATGTCACTTTCAAATGTGCACAGAACCTTCAATAGCGTTTTAAATTGTCTTACAAGCGTTGTAGCGCCGGAGGTTATAAAATTTCTTAAACAAATGAAGAGAAAGAAGCAGTGGCAAACGAATATAAAAAGGTATGTTGCATGTTTAAATTGGATTCAATTTTAAACATACATATGTATGTATATATATTTTTATAGATTTCCGGAATTCCTAATATCTTAGGATGTATTGATGGAAGTTACATTGCGACCAGGACACCAAAAAATAAAATCCGTTCAACTTATTGTAACAGACATGATGGAATCTCAATCACACTTCAAGGTATTTGCGACGCAAAATTGAGGTTCTTGGATGTTTTTACTGGAGTCCCCAGTAAAATTCATGACTCAAGAATCCTTAAACTTTCGTTTATTGGAAAAGAACTACCAAATTTATGTTCCAGCAAATACTATTTGTTAGGTGATGCAGCATATCCGTTAAGGGAATACTTATTAACACCATATAGAGATTATGGAAATTTAAGCAATTCAGAAAAGAATTTCAATATACATTTTTGCCGAACTCGTGTTAAAATAGAAAATTCATTTCGTTTATTGAAGAGTCGCTTTCGACAATTAATGCGCTTAGATTTCCATAATGTCGAAACAATGGCAAAGTTTACTATTGCATGTTGCGCTCTTCACAACATTTGTATCGACAGAAATGAAATGCTTCTAGAAGAAATATGCAATACCGAAATAAATATTGACAATGACGATATTATTGACAACGATCGAAGAGATAATCTACTGACTCAATTGGGACGCTTAAAAAGGGATGAAGTAAAAAACCTTTTATGAATAATTTGATATATATACTTATATCAATATGTATGTATATTAAAATTAAAAAATCGAAGAAATTCTATATAAAAAATAAACAAAACGGCTTTTATTTCATTGCAAATAGTTATTGCCATATAAAAGATAATGAGTACATATCGCTCATTTACTTCAACAACAATATAATGCAAAACATAGAACTTCAATTTAATAACTAATTTTTTACACAACATAAAAATTTATTAATTCTGTTTGTAAATAAGCGATATGTACATAATTATAAAGGTACAAGGTATGTATGTATATAAAAGTTACAAAGTAATAAGGAACAAAATAATTCAGTCACAACATATTAGTAACTGCTTGTTCCACGATCTCGAAAGGCTTCTTTCTTTCGTACAAATTACATATAAAACAAAAACAAATTCTAAAATTCTGTTTTTGTAAGTTTATCTTTGCATACTTATTATGCATTTTTATCTTCTAAAAGTTTTTTTTAGTAAGTCCATTTTCTCTTCATGGCGTCTTTGTCTACCTTCTTCTTTCCTTTCGGCAATTTCTAATAATGTTTCCTGAACACTTTTAGTTTTATTAATTTTCTTGTTTTCACACTTCTCGACCTTAATGCATTTAGAACTGCTCATTTGTATTTCAGGCTCAATCGAGTCGTCCATAAAACAAATTTTATTGAGCTCATCCTCGTAATTTACATTCATTCTTTTTGAGCCAGATGCTCTGTTGTTTTCAATAGCAAATTTTTTTCTCCTCAGTACAGTTTTATACCGTTCTTCGCACTGCTTAGAAGTTTTCTCCTCAAACTCGATAGCAATTTTGGCCGACATATCTTTCTTTGTTCTGAATTTTTTCAGCGGTCCTATTTCAGGCAAACATTCTCCATATAAACCCAGAAGCTTTCTTGTTTCACCATCAGACCAAACTGGAATGTATTTATAAATTGGTTGTATGTAGTATATACATATATACGTATATATATTTACATACCTTGAATTCTTCTATAAGAAGTAGGAGATTCACCCATTTCTTCACCTTGGCCACTGTTATTATCCATTTTTATTTATTGTTTAACATTTATTGAAACTCTTTTTATTTTAACAATATGGCGCAAAAATTTTCACAATAGGTAATATTTATTATTGACAATCAGTGTTGTTAACGCTGATTGGCAACCACAAAAAATTACATGTTGATTGAAAGTCGCTTCAACCATGTTAAAAATCGCTTATTAATACAAACCTTGCATTTAATATTTGACACGCTAAATATACAATAGTGTTAGGTGCAAAAACAAGATTTTATTTTGTTCCATTGAAATATAGGAAAATGTAGCACTTTGTAGGGTGTGTGTAACATGATAAAAATATTACACATTTATAAGGCATCATTTTTTTCTAGAAAAGAAAACACCATAAGGATGGTGAAAAGGAACCTATCAATAAATGTATAAACTGCATGAAAAATGGGACTTGACGAAAATCATGTTACAGCCAATCGAGAATGTCCTGTATATCAAAATAAACTTAATATTTAAAAGAGGAGATATGGGGTTAATAATATAACAATCACAGAAAATAAGCGACATCTACACAAATATATGTGGATTAATTAATGATTACAACCAATGAGAAATAATAGCTTATGAACAAAATCCAGTTTTTGTAATACTTTCCGAAACACATTTAACAAAGGATATAGAGGAACAGGAAACACGATTACCAGAATACGAACATTACATTACCCAGTCAAATTCAATTAGAACAGGGGGCGTTAGTATGTATTTTAAAAAGAGATGGAACATGACGAAAGTTGGAGAAAGCACTTCGGATTAAAATTACTGGATTAGTAAATATATGGGAAAAATAAAAGACAAACAAATAGTATCAATGGCGGTGTATAAATCCACAAGCGGCACACAGTGGAAAATTTTAGTCCATATCGGATCCAAAATCTGTAACTTTTTTGTTCTTAGAGATAGAGTTCTGAAATTTTGCACGAATATTTCTTAAATGTATTTGCTATTATTCTATAACATATTACATCTTGTCTTGTGTAGTTATATATATATATATATATATATATATATATATATATAAATATATATGTATATATATATATATATATATATATATATATATATATATACATACATATATATATATATATATATATATATATATATATAATAAAATTAAATTTTCTAAAATGTAACTTACATATTCGATGTATATTCTTAACAATAACTAAATAATACAATAAAAAATAAACTTAAAAAACATTATGTTAGGTATAGTGTAACTTTAAATATTTAAATAAACGAAGGAGATATAAAAACACAATATACGGGTCACTTAGTGCACATAAATGACTTAATAAATGGCTATAAAAAAAGATTACGTATATAAGATAGTGCATAACAACCACGGAAAAATGTATGTGCGGGTCGTAATATTACGACCCGCAGCGAACATATTCGTCAAACATATGTTATCAAACATATTACATATATATATATATATATATATATATATATAAATATATATATTTAGATATATATATATATATATATATATATATATATATAGTATACATATATTTATATATATACATATATATATATATATATATATATATATATATATATATATACCTCAAATGCATTATGCTTTAAAAATATATATATATATATATATATATATATATATGTGAATAAGAAGATGAGCTTAACAATTGTTTGTATTAATGTAGGGTAAAGAATATGTATTTTATTTGTGTACAAACAAATAAATATCGACTCGCACCGAAGTGTTCATACCTAGTTTCCTTTCTTAATAATTTAAGATTTTAACTTCTGAGCACTAGATGATATGTACTTATAGATCTTCCACGAAGAATGCTTACGCAGTAAAGTTATTATAAGAAGATTAAGCATTTCTATTCTGTGTACAACAAATTTGTTATAAAAACTTTTCTACGGAAAATTTTTTGATACGCAAACTTTTCGACATAAAAATTATCCATACAGAATATTTTATAGAAAATGAGTTGTAATGAAAAGTTTTCTTTCTGTATATATGGTTTACAAAAATACTTTTATTATAAATTTTTTTATATTGAAAGACTCTCATCACAATTTTTTATAAAGAATTGTAGCTCATAAAATTTATAATCAAAGAATTTTTTTCTATAGAAACATTTTTGTTCTGAAATTTTTTCTACTATCATTTTCATTATAAATGAATTTTTAATATAAACAATTTTTCATAATAAAAAAATTTTTTTAAACAAAACAATAAAAGGACAGTTTTTTTCGACCTTTGCAATAGTATGAAAGAACTATGATAAATAAATAACAGCCATACTTATGTATGTATGCACATACATATGTCAAATATACAAACATACACAACACAGCGTGTAAGAAAATATATTAAGTTATTCAAAAATTGTGTTTGCAAAAAACATGAGAAAGAGAATAAATAAGCCATTGGATTTCGTTGCTACATATATACTTGTCCACCGCATCGTAGGGACGCACAAAATTTGTGAATTTTAATAATATATGATGTGCAACATCTTTATATTATAGAGTCTTTGCTTCCGCCTTTAGGTTTTTATTCAAATGAATGAAGATAAAAATTTTTGTGTAATCTTCTTCAGTAATTAGAAATTTTTCCCGCCAAATTTGCCCTAAAACGAATAAAAAATTGTAAACCTTTAAAATGTCTTCTAGATCTTTTACACATCTTTACGCAGAATTTTCTGCCCGATATTAAATTGTTTTTTCTCACTTGCATTTATCATGTAAAGCAAAAGAAAATTACACATGCACATAAATAATGTAGCTCAATTCTTAACAATGTTTTGAAATGAAAATATAATTTTCTGTAAAGATCTTCAAACAAATTTGCATGTTGTTATTTATTTTTGGTTGTATTTTAGTTGTTTTTGTTCTTTATTTCTCTTACACCTACAATTTGAGTCGGCAAAAAACCAACCAGTTGTAGAACAAAGTGTAAGAAAATAAAACAGGAAAATTGATCAGTGAGTTTTTGTTTTGACTTTGATATTTGTTTCAAAGCTTCTCACTTAGTAAAGTGGAAGTATGAAATAAATGTCTTCAGTTATTCTAAGAAATGTTGGGTAAAGGTTCCCATGATGATCTGCATTATCCCCAGTGAAATGCGCATAGGAACTAGCTAAAACCCCGCAACTGATCTATTTGAATTTTTTAATTAAATTTTGGAAAAAAAAACTAGAACATAATTAAAATTAAAGAGTTTGAAAACCCCCCAATATATAAACTAAATTTGCATGTATTTTTTGCTTATGTTTTTTTCCACCTTCCCTTCAGTACCTTAAGTTAAATTTTATGAAATTAACTTTAAACTTGTTCGACGACCAAAGATCCAACACGTTGGTTTCTGCTTTTTTCTTTATTTTTCCCATACCCCCGGCACCAATAAAGATTTTAAAATTGTATTTCATGCTTTGTTCGACATGCGTCTTCTTATGGTGTATATTGTTTGCTATAAATGAACAAACTAAAGTTAAATGAAAATAAAACAAAACTACTTGAAATAGATATGAACAGTGACACAATTTTTAAAATAAACAACAAAACAGTAGAAAAAGTAAACGAAACAAAGTATATCGGGTTTATTATGGACAAAGAATTAAAATATAACCAACTCGTAGAATATATCTGTAAGTAAATTTCCCAAAAAGTCGGGGTTTTTAAGCGAATAAGAAAGAAGGTATCATAAGTAACAGCAATTAATATGTACTCGTACAATACAATGATAAATCCTTATTTTGAATTTGGGTCTACGATCCTATACACATGTTGTTCAACAACTCAAATACAAAGACTACAATAACTGCAAAATAAAGCAATGCGTTCTATTTTAAAATGTAATATATGTATATACGCTAATCCAAATGATGCTCAATACACTAAAATGGCTCAGCATACAACTTATACTTTTAACTTCATTCAGAAAATAAAAATTGGAATCACTCACTAATATCTAATAGAACAGCTAAATTATGTCGGAAAAATACAACCATCCACAATCTCCGAAATGCAGAAAATTTTAGAATACCAAGAGCTACAACAATAGCAGTACAAAGATCACTTTTTATTAAAGGACTAAAACTATATACCATGTTACCGAACGGGATTAAAATAGAGAGGAATATCAACTTTATAAAAGGAATATCATACAATTTATTAGAAATAATGTAATGCATTAAAAGTAAAAAGAATAAACTCTAGAACATTATTTTATAGAATAATTTAAAGTATAATAATAATTACTACTAATAATAAATAAAAAAATTCAATAAAGTTTTAAGTGACTAATTATATGAAAATCAATCTTTTGGTTGCATATGAGGCACCGTATTAAAGTAACTTATATTGGAAATATGTTGGTGAAACATTTAGAAAATATTAAACGTAAAATGATAAAATATAAATTGTCGCATAACAAAAAATATGTTTTATATCATTTCGAATAGTACGAGAGATTCGAATAAAAAAACAATAGTCTTGCTATAATTTCCATTCCCAATCATATAAATGGGTAATATTACTTAAATATTACTATTTTGTAATGATATATTTCGCTTCAGTATTGTCTTTTTTCGGAAGGAGGAATAGAACTGCTTAATTCTAGACTGCCTTTATTATGACAGATTCCATCACCCAAAATCATCTTTTACTTTATAGCATTTTTTTAATTTATGGCATTAAGATGGTTATGAAACTAATTTGCTATCATTTCAGAGGGGCCCGATTGCAGGTACCAGCACCAAGAAAAAGTCTTATCTTCTTAAACACAATAAACTTTATAAAAGTTATGGATCACCGTTTGATACCCGTGCAATGGAAGAATACTCGATGTCCATTTCTGCAAATAGTCAAATAGAAAATCAAAGCGATTTAAATACTCTCATAACAACATCGACGACGTTTAAAGGAAACAATGCACAGAAAGAGCAACAAAACCTTTTAAAAAATAGCAACGAATACGAATCCCATTATTGTGAACAATCTGATCGTAGTTTAACTGTAATGATACCAAGAGCAAAGTATCACTCATCTGTATTGTCGCAAACCAAACTTATGCATCACCAGCTGACTATGGAGAGAATACATATAACATCAAAACCTGAAAACAAATTTATAAATAATGAGGAAGAGGCTCAAAGAAATGTTGTAAGTAACTATAATATTTGTAATTAGAATTTGCAAATATTTGGATATATTTCCTTACTATACACATATTGTTTCGCCCGGGTGGATTCTGGTCCCGTGAAAAAGTGAAATGGAAAAACATTGTTCGCAATACTTTCCACAATGGCCCAGAATGCGATTCCCGACTATGTTATGAAAAAGTACTTCATTCTAACTGTAGCCGTTTAACATTTGTGTAAATGAAATATATATTTATTATTATTATTGTTTTATTTTTTGTATGATTTTTGTTATAAGCTAATAAGGCCTAGGTTCTTATAATGACAATAAAAAACAAGTTTTATTTCTTTTTTCCCAACGTTTCGTCAATTATTTGTTGGCTTAATCAAGGGGTTGGGGAAATATATTTTATTATTATTCTATTTTATTTTTAAGTTTTACATTTATAAAATTTAAAAATATTAAATTTTCATTAACTTATATTATAAGAACAATGAACACAACTAAATTAAATTATTTTAATGCTACTTTGTAGCTTGCGCTAACATTGTCCGTATCTTCCTTTAGATTCATCGTCTTTTCTATCTTTTGTTGAATACGTAAGCTTTCTATTGTATATCTTTTCTTTCCAATATTTTCTCTGTCCAAGATATTTACTTCTTCAAAATCAGCTGTGTGTCTAGTGTTCAGTATGTGTTCTGATAGCGCTGTTGATTGTTTATTTTTATCTATGTCTTTCTTATGTTCTTCCATTCTGGTTTCTAGATTTCTTTTTGTGGTTCCAATGTATGTATATCATATTACAACTGTTGTTTTCATTGCCTTTGCATCATAGACTACATTACATTGTTGTAGTTTGTTAATTGGCGCTGTTGTTTTTGAGAAAATTTTATTTATTGTTGTGCTTGGTTTGTATACGAAATTGATGTTGTTGTTTTTTAATGTAATTCTTAGGGTTTTGTTTTCAGTTAATCCAGGGATGTAACGTATGCAGTGATATGTCTTTTCTTCCTCAGGTATGGATTTGTTATCTATTGTGTTATTGTTAAGTTTTGTGTTGGTTTCTCTAATCATTTTTCTGATGAGTCTGTTGGGGAAACTGTTTTCTGTTAATATTTTCCTGATGTGTTTTATGTTCTTTTCGTAGATTTGTTTGTCACTAATATGGAGAACTCTATAGATTAAGTTTCTGGCGGTGTTGATTATAGGATGCTGCGGTTGTGTAGAATTGAAATTTATAATTCTGCCGGAAGCGGTATCTATTTCATACCAATCTGTTGTTAGTCCGTTGTCTTTTCTATGTATTTTGGTGTCCAAATAGGTAATTGAAATTGAACATTTTTTCTTTTTCGTCGGATTTTACTAAAGCTAATAAGTCACCTACATATTATGTTATGTATTTAAGTTGGATGTTTTCTACACTAAGTTTCTTTAGAGTTTCGTCTAACAAATTGTCAAGTACCAAATCCGCGATTGGTGGTGAAAGTGGATTCCCCATCGGCATGCCAAATACCTGGTTGAAGATTCCATTTTCATATATAAAATAACACACAGAGACAAAACTTTAGAATTGTTTCGTATAAGGACCTAGACATTTTTTGTAGTTTTTGATGGTCGTCCATTTTTCATTATTAGGTTTGTTTATTGCTTTGTTCACTGCGATGTTGGTGGACAGTGAAACGACATCCATTTGCTCTCTAAATATATTAGAATTTAATACATTGTATTCCTTCCAGATCATATTTTTAAGTATTTGTCCTACATATTTCGATAGTTTATAGCACGGAACTTGGATTGAAGATACTATGGGTCTTAACGGCATTTCCGGCTTATGAATTTATGGTAGCCCGTATATTCACGGTGCTATTGCAGCCGAGCAAAGTAATTGTTTTCTCCGCCAATTATTATTTCACAGCATCTTAATTAATTCTGATATTTATTTATTTAAAAACTAACCCTGCAGAAATCGGGACTACTCCTTAGACGCGTGTAAAGAGTACTCCATAAGGGACCAGGACTAGTTCAAAAGCAATCCAAATATATGGGAAAAACATGCTCCATTTTATATTATAATGTCCTAGCAGAGAACCATGTAATCCAAAAAAACTTTACGTCAAAGTAATCCAAAAACAAGTAACTAACCCCCACATGATTAACACAGGGTTAGTCTTGGAATTACTTCATGCCACTACGTCACGGATTACCACAGAAAACTAGTTTAGAAACCATTTTATGCTATTACTCCAGAAATATAAACAAAGCACTAGTTTTTAGATTACTCTGATGTGAATACTCCATGGAATACCTCATAATACGTCTTTTATTGGTGATATCTATAAATTTGTAAAAATCAGACAATATGTATTTGCTATCCTTGTCAAAAGCTCAATATTTTGTAAAAATTACATTCATATATTTTTTCATTAGCTTCGTTTATATATGCTTCTGTCTTCTGAAGATCTTCAGTTTGTATTGGAAATTTTTGGATTAGGGGGTTTATACTTTGGTACACTTTTTGTAGACCTCGTAGCTGTAGTTTTTGCTCAATCAGCATTTCAACTATTATTTTCTTCTGGTCTACATTTTGTTGCTACAAATGTTAAAGCAAACTTATTAAGATAAAAATAGTAAATTTGCAAACTAATAATACCTTGTAAATTTGATTCCTGTTTTATTGTTTTTGTGATCGTTTCTCATTTCCATAATGATTTTTTGTTGGTTATTTCTGAAGCATAAATTAACAATGTTATTGCACTGATTGTTTGGCTATGTACTATTGTATGTAACATTGGTTTTTTTTATTAAAAGGTGTGAATTTTGAGTTATGCCGTTGATGTATGTACATATATGTAAAACTGCTCAACATGTTATAGGGCTATTAGACAGGCATACATGTCGGCAGACATGTACGTTGGCGAAGTTTGGGTTTTGCTATTAAACTTTCGAGCATACTTCAGTACCAGTGTAGCCATATCCAAAAATATTATACAGCTAAATCGGCATTAAAATAATAATGCTAAAAAATTAAAAAAAGGATCCTAAACTGCTAAGAAATAATGCTAAAATTTTAATTGTATTAACGTATGTTACTTTAGTTAATATATCTTTACAAATGGTTTATTTTTCATAATGCTTCCCTATAAACACTTATTGCACATCATTTCAATGCAACAAAGTGATTAAAAAGCAACAGAATATTTATTGAAGCATATGAACATATACATGTACATAAATAAAAAAATGTTTTTTTTTTTAAGAAAAGGTGCCATTAAATTCAATATAGTACTAAATTATTACAATATTAACAAAAAATGAAAGTAACTTCATCCATAAATGGCTATTAATTAGTATTTCAATACAATTTATATAACATATTTTAAAATTATCAATTAAATACGTCATCGAATGAATATTCTTTGGCTTCTGAAGATTCGTTCCATATATCATTATAATATATATTCTTAGCACATTCTTAAAATTTTAAATTTGCCTAATATAAAGTAGCGAGTTCATAGTGTTTACACCAATATATTTCGAATTTTCGTTTTTCGCGTTGCTAAATGAAAAAACCAGGAACTTCACTACGAAAGTAGCTAATTCACTGAAGGGATTTTCATTTAGTGCATTTTTAGATTCATATACATTTACCCAAAAGTCAACTGTTGAATTCTTATTTAACCAATCATATGAATTTGGTTTCTGACACTGCTGTAATTTCTTCTACATATTTTGAAATTAAAATCAATTACTATTTTAAATAAATAAATCTTTTGAATAAAATAAAAAATGCTAAATATATATTTGAAAAATGATAACTGCACAATGGAATATATACAGCTAAATATAAAAACAAGCTGAGTCTAGCCGCAAAATGCCAAAATTGCTACACTGCTGTTCAGTACATATAAAAAAGCATGGCAATAAAGCGGAAAGTTGTAGCGGCGATAGTTATCAATGAAATGCATTTACAAGAGGAGGCAAATGGACATTATTATAAATGACAACCGTTATATTTGATAGTTGAAGAGCGAATGTATAAATAATTTTTACTTTATATAACATTTCTCCCTCATTGGACCAACATTTCATTGATTTCTCTACATGTGGTGTTGAGTCGGAATCTAGTTGTTCATGCCGTTGTGTGGTAGCATTTACCTCAATTTTCCTCATTTGATCAATGTGTATTTTCCATGTACGACCATTATCAAGTAAAACTTTGTAATGTAGCTCAGCTATATTCTCCTCTACCACACCAAATAGCCATTTGTGTTTGGACATATAATCTCTTACTGACACTCTGTCACCTACAGAAAATTTGTTGTTAGTGGTTAAGGACAGCTGCTTGTTGACATCATTTCTTGGTAGTATAAGACCAAGGCGCGATTGTATTTGCCTACCTAGCATTAAAATTGCTGGTGATTTACCGGTAGTGTGAATTGCACGTCTATATACCAATAAGATTTTTGATAATTCTCTATTCATAGTGTTGCGGGTACATTTTGCACACCTATATGCCAATAAGATTTTTGATAATTCTGTATTCATAGTGTTGGGGGTACATTTTGCTGCTAATAATTTGGATTTAATTGTCTGCACATATCTTTCAACTTGCCCATTAGTTGCGGGATGACATAGAGCTCCCTGTTTGTGTATAATGCCGTTTATTTTAAGAAAGTTTTGAAATTCTGTTGAATTAAATTGAGTCCCGTGATCACTTATGTATATACTGGAAATGCCGAATTTAGAAAATATTTCTCGACACTTTTGTATTGTTGTTTCTGTTGTCATATTCGGAATCATATGAACTTCCGGCCATTTACTGTATGCATCCACCAGTAAAAACAAATATTTTCCCATGAACAATCCAGCAAAATCTGCATGTACACGTTAAAATTGTTTTTTTGGTCTTTGCCAACCATAAGTAGGCGTAACCTTCTTCGGGCTTAATCGTGTAGCTTGACAAAGTGCGCATTTTGATACCAGCATCTCTATGATAATTTGTCATCCCATTTTATTCCTGAGCGCCAAATGTCTTGTAGGAGCATCTTGTGTCCAATCGTATAATTGGATCAAAAATCGACATGAGGACTTGTAGAACTTCCCTCTTGGTAGGGATCATATGTGGTTGGAATATATCCCTTTGGAGCCTAGAATTATATTGAAACCCATCACTATTGGATTCCTAATACATATTTTTTCTATAGACTTGAATGAGGTTTGCATTGTTGAGCCATCATCGCATAAATGTTTTTATATACTTTCAGTATATAAATGTGAAATGCACCAGATGCATGTATTGTAAGTACTTGGACCGTTAGTTCTATCGCCTCTTCTTCGGTATCTAGACTGTCAATAAAATCGTCCATGTAGTGTTAGTGTTGAATTGCTTTAACAGCTCGCGGATACTGGTCACGAAATTCATCTACATTCTTATATAATGGGCTATACAGGGTGAGCAGCTTATACCAAATGTTAGGGCTTTAATTACGTATTCACATGGCTTATAGTTGTCGTCATTTTCGAACAAAAACCGTTGAGCATACATGTCCTCGTCTCTAAGGTTAATTCGATATGGCAACTTGGTCGACTAAAATGTTGAAAAGTGGCATAAGTAAGTCAGACCAGACGAACTTTTCCAGGTTTATTTAGATTAAGGACGATAAATATTGGCAGATACCATGAACGACTCTCATAAGTTGACCTTTCTGCCTCTTGCTCCTTTCTAGCGCATCCGTTAGAAACTAGTCTATTTCTACTTGCATAGTCTGCCGTAGTTGCGGATCTCTTACAAACTTCTTTTGGAGGCACTTTAGGCGATGGATTGCAACTTGATAGCTCTCGGGCAACATAGGGGCATCATTTTTCCACAGTAGACCAACTTCGTATTGCTGATTCGTCTTGATGGCTGTAGTTTTAAGTATATTCAATGCTCTGTTGTTTTCGGGCGAGAAAATGGCTTTCTCTTTCGGGGCACCTAGGTTGAAATATTCCTTAACCTCATGTTGCAAGACCCTATATCTGTTTTCGCACTTAGAAGTATGGATGTTCAAGGACGAAGCCTGGCTTAAATCGGAGCCACTACCCTGAAGAGTCCATCCCAACCGAGTTTTGTTGCCATGAGCTGATCTCGACCTCCTTCCCTTATATTCAACGGAACTGCAACTCTCCAGTTATTAAGTCCAATTAGGACTTGGGTAGACCAAGATTGTTCACAGTACGAACATCATGAAGTGTAAATCTACTATCGTAGTTGGTACCGGATACCTCAATATTAATTTTGACGGAATTGTTTTCGAATCGTGTAGTATTACCAGTCCATCGTAGCTCCAAGGGTTCTTTTTCACCAGAGAGTTCCAATTTATTAAATAGATTTTTTTCCATTAGGGTCGCAGATGAGCTTTCATCTAAAAAGGCAAACGTTTCCAAAGAACCACCATTGTAATTTATACGAATCGGTAATATTCTAAGACACGGTTTATTATTGCGGTCGTTGTGTGCATTCACGTTTCCACTGGGAGCAGTTATTGCCACTTGAACTGGGTTTGGATGAGCCGACGTAATATATTTGTGCAACAAAGAATGGTGTTTCGTGTTACAATTTGCAATATCACACAATATTTTCAAAAAACACTTGCGTCGATCAGCATTGAAGCACAGGCGGCACAATTTATTTTCTCTCACCACATCCCACTTTGAATCTAAACTTAACGATTGGAACTTTTAGCAATTTTGAACCGTGTGTCTTTCACTCGTAAAACAAACTCAAAATAATTTCCTGATAGGGGCTTGTTCTGAAAGGGTGTTGACCGAGGCACCTTTTTTTGAACCGATAGGAGAAACAACCTGGCTGGTAGCAGAAGCTGTGTTGTAAATCCAATCGCTGAAGAATTTTTCCACTGGAATTCTATCGTCTGTTGCATGCATAGCCCAACTCAATTTGTGATTGTTAGGCAATTTAAGTGTGCCATCAAATTACATGCCTCCATTTTTGATAAAATATTGCGAATAGTAAGTGCAAATGCAATAATACTATTGAGCCTATCCTTGAGTGGCGGGATTCTGGTTGCTTTTTCAATCATGCTATCAAGAATATGCTCTGGACGACCAAAACACATCTCCAAAGTCTGGATGATCTCATTCACCATGGATAGGATGAAAAGTTTACTTTTTACGAGCTCCTTTGCACGGGCCTTGAAACGCGACTCCAGGCGCATTAAATTCTCACCATCAGTATATCCAGCGACTTCAGTACTATTTTTGTAGTTGCTGGTAAATAAGGGCTAGTCCTCAGGATTACAATAGAACTTCGTTCAATTCTACGTAATTTGTAGCCAGTATTGGCAGACTTGACTCAGTTTTTAAACAGATTTTCACAGCTAAAAAACCCCATTAAGGTATAGTTTAAAGTCATTTTTAAATTATCAAACATAAAAATGTATGGTTTTCTTCTATATATATATATATATATATATATATATATATATATACATATATATATATATATATATATATATATATATATATATATAATAAAACGACTTAATATAAAAAAATAATAATTCTTTGTTTTCACTTTAAAAATAAGAATAAAAATTTAAAAAATAATATTAAGAAAAACTTAATTATATTTCACAAATGATTGTAGTTGAAGCGAAATTGTTTCTTCTACATTTTGTAACGAAGCGTTCTCGCTCTATGCTGGGGCAGGCTGGCGGCTGCCAGGGTTCGTTACAAATATTTATATTTCTTCTGATGAAAGAGTAGAATCACCTTTAACTTTCTCTTTAATAATGCATTTATTCACAATTCTCTTAAACTAGCTGTATATCTAATTTAAATACTAGACTCTGACACCAAGTCACCGACAACACTCTTCCGTTAAGCACACGTACTCAACACGGGTGGTCTCTCTATATAAATGCTCTCGCCCGACATCGTGCTACATTTATGATTATGGGGAATTTCGCAGGCGCTCTTTTGGCTGGAGAATAAAATTCTGCCCCGACGCATGGTTGCTGCTCACAACCTAAACGCCGACTTGCTGCCACCGAGTGAATAAACTTCTGCGTCAGCCTCAGCCCGTCAAAGTTAGGGTTCTCTCCTCGCTCTTACACACTGACCGTACTGAAGAGTCCCGTAGGAATCGAAGTACGGCGACGACGAACTCACTGGCTTAATGTCAACGCGACAGCGTGAACAAGGTTCTATCCTGCCTACGAAAGACAAAGCCCACAGTAAGCCACGGCAGAGGAAATTTCTTCTACTGGGGTGGGGAATAAAATTCTGTCTCATCCAACTTAGAAGCGACCTCTTTTACTTTGTTTGACTAGTTGAGTTAAATTGAATAATATTCTAAGTTAACTCTGCACGTCTTACTAAGTTGCTGGCCGGCGACTTACTGATCCTCTATTCGTAAACCAACTGTCTTATATTATCCCCTTGTGCATGTAGTGTCGTCGCTGAACTTACGAATATACAGCCTCACGGTGTTCGTTTACACATACACAAATAATCCATCAGCTGTTGAGGACAGCAGTGTTGTAACATTTAGTAATCTCTGATCTATGTTGCCCCGATTTGATGTCAGATGGCGCCGTATAACGGCCGTTAATATTTTAAATTTAATTCTAAATTTGTATAATATAAAGTTCCATGTTCCATGTTTGTTAACAATGTTCCATGTTTGTTAACAGTATAGTAACAATTCTTCATCATGATCTATTTAAAATACTTATTTCAAAATAGCAATAATACATGAGGAGGGGCAATTGCAAAAAAATAACTAACTTACAGGATTCATGTGCGCCAAAAACGAACTCTGACTTTTGGCTCGTCACAATTTTAATTCACTTCTTATAGTACACTTCAAACTGAAAGATTAGTTAAGCAATAGCTTTCATTTTAGGTTAATTATAATTAACTATTGACTATTGAATTTTTTTTAGTTTTGCTTATTCAATACTCGTAAAAAATAAACCCTATATTGAAATTTGCTAAGCTAATGTTTTTTATAATTTTCGTTGTGACTATATGTATTTTAGAACCATAATTCAACTACCACAAGAGAAACAGCGTATGAGGAAGAACGGGCAGAAATTCCTTCGAATCCTGGGGCTTTAATATCAGCTGGTTTTGAAGTCTCCGCTATAGTAAGGGATAACGCGGCGTTTGTAAATTCTTTTGACCGGTATAATAATTTGGTCTGTTTTGATTCCATACCACTAAATTATACAATAATAACGGCTTGCAATCCTGCAACATCTCGCGATTCAAATTCTGGCCAAAAGCATGCGCTGTGTGAGGAAGGACAGCATAATATGAGTAATTCAAATAAAATGCTTTCCACGAATAATGCAGATTTCAATGCTAATAAATGTGAAAAAGAGTAAGTACAAATTGATTAATTTTAGATATTTATATTATTGTCTTACGTAAACCAGAGAGCTTAACACTCGTACAAAAATGATTGTTTTTTGCCATCGCAAGTGGATCATTTCTTGAGAGGGCGGTCAAAATTCCATAACTTTTGAATGGATTGAATTTCGATAAGCGGTTGCTTTTGTTTGCTAGGTAAGACTCTAGGCTTTAGGTTAAGCTATAGGTCTTTAAAATCTACAAATTAAAAATATATATAGAATGGATATAAAACGTATTTAAGGTTTTAGCTGTTTTTGTACAAAGGTAAAGATTTGAAACTTGTCATAAAAGTTTGTTTAACATGCATCCTAAAATTTTGTGTCACATTTACATCTTATACTTCTTAAGAATTTAAAATTTTGTCAGAGAGTGCCAAACTTTTCCCCCTGTGAAATTGTTAATAAGAAAGGTCAAAGGCTCGTTTTTTTAACAAGCTTGACTCAAAATTTAGTTTATTAATTAGCATAAACAATCCAAAGGTTTTAATGAAGGAGATGTATATTTATATTTAAATTCAAAATGGACATTATATGTAAACTTTGATGACAAATTTTTAAATTTAAAATTGATAAAAATAACGAAAAATAAAATGATAAAAATAACGATGTTTTGAGCAACTATTATTACTTAAACAATTTTAGTAACTTTTTTTCTAAATAGCCTTGTATTTCATCTTTTGGAAGTAGTTGAATTTGTTGTTTTGTTTTTGCTTTCTTTCTTCTTCATTTTCCTTACTTTTCCTCACTGTTTCGCACCGACCAAAATCCAAATCAAAACCTAATTTAAGAATAAAACGTATTTTCGCTTGAAGAGAGGACAATCCAAATACGTATGCTGCCTTAAAACTATAATCTTCTGGAATGAGATGCCTTAATTGACTTGATGTTTTTTGGTATATAACGCAGTTTGACGATGATTTTATATCAGTTAAAGCTTGTCAACTTTTTCTCAAATTTACTTCGATTTTCTGATCATGAACTGGAAATACAGCATGTTGAAGGGCATCAATTTAATCTTTTATTTTTTGGACTTCTTCATCTATGACATCTTTTGTTTCTTTTTTTAATGTAGATTTTATTGGTCTGCAATACTTTGTTGATGAGGGTATTTCTATTTCCATACATCAATTTCTGTTGCTCTGCTGGTTGATGGCTCTAACCCGGTATAACTTTTTGTTAAGCATAATGAAATGAAAGATACCATATATAAGTCAGCATCTGATGTATAATTCGGCATTGCATTGCTTTTATTGTCTTTGACCAGAGGACCCATCACATCCCCATTTAGAATTTAAAGTAATACTGGCATTTGCAAGATTTTTCAAGCGTTCAGCATCTAGCGTATTTAACAACCGCCTGGCAGTGCCGAAGTAGAAGTTATAGTTATAGTAGTTTGTGTGGGTAAACATTCTTTTTTGACAGAGACTAAATCCCTATACTCTGGGAAAATCCCAGAATTCTTTTCATTGGCCCGTTTTCCCAATTCGTTATACTAGTTTTTAGATAATTTGAAATCCAAAAGTAATGCTAACACCTCTTCCGTAGTAAATTTCCTTTCTTCATTCGCTGTAGGAATATTTTTCAAAATCCTTTTTGTGCCCCTTGGGGTTGCTTCCGTTACTTCTACAATTATCCCAATTTTCGATTTCTTATTTTGTGTTGGTTGAATATGGTGCAAAAATAAATTCTTGATGATTATTGGAAATATTTCTTCATTGATATTCTAAAGATTGCGTCTTAGAGTTCTTTCACAACATTCATCAATTCTTTTTGCTGGTAGAAACTGTTTCCCACATTTGGTATTTGTAGATATAATATCGAAAACAAGTTTCTGTGACAACAATTAATGGTTCCTTTCGTACATTCTTCTCTTATTATAAGAGCATCATATATAGCGTGATATTAATCTTTTTCCAAAATTTCAAATTTTTTGTTTTTGTAGTTCAATTTCTTCTGTACTGTATATTTCAACAATTTTATTGCCTTGTAAATCATATTGCTGAAAGAAAATATCGGCGAGATCTCCGTAAGAGTACTTACCCAAAGTTGAATTTTTAATAAATAGCAATTATGAAGACATTACTTTAAGTAATCTTAGTCGCAAATGAAGAATGAAAAAATTAAAAAGACAGATAACATCGCAATCAAGAAATGAACACGTACACACGCGCACATACGAAGGACAAGAAGACCACAGCACAAACAACAGACGAGAACCCTTGAAGTATCGTTTTTCCAGGAATTTCCCTTTCAATTTTTAATGGGTTTTGACTTAGAACTTCTACCTCCAACATCTCTTGTTATATGTTAATGGTTTTTACCACAATTAGTTGAGATATGTTTCTTATTAGATGCAGTTGTGAATATCAACATATACATTACGCCAAAACAATTCGGAAAAAACTGTTTTATACCTTTATAATAAGGGTAAACTAAATTAAAAACTTAAGTACTTTTCCATCTGAAATCCGTCTTTTATACAAGCGATCTGATAAAAGAAATACCTCAAAGCTTAGCACAACAGAAAATACATATTTTACTCAAAAAATATTTTACCTTGTATTAGAAAAATTCCTCTCACGGTCGGATCGTGCCGGGTATACAATGGGGTACAAGAGTGTAAAGAAGAGTTTGCACTATAACATAGCACTAGTCTCTTTATGAACTTCTACATGCTCTAGTAAGTGGGAGGATTTTCGAAAATTTGTACCTTTAATTATTAATTAATTTGTAATTTAATTTTTATTAAATTAATTTGTAATTTAATTAATTTAAAAAAGTTGTAAAATTTTTTATGAAGCTAACAAGTTGGGCAATTACACAAAATTTATTTTGTTGAGAAATCTTTTAAAACATAAAATTTATAGATTCTTAAAAACTAAAAACTTATTAAGAATTTTCTCGTTTTAGCAATAGAATGAAAATATCAATTTTGAATCACCATGTTCACTGCCATATAGTTAAAATAAAGCTTTACATACTACAATTGGTGATAGTGAAAAATATGAGTTTTGGCCGCCTTCTCGCGAAATGTTCCACTGTGCATAGTGCTAGATTGATATCTACATGGGAGAGAATATTTAAACCAGAATGAATTTTTCTTGAAAAAACGTTCAGAAGTTTTTAAATCGGATGACCCTAAAGGCCATCCCTGTGACCTTCCGCTAATTTTAACCATAAAGCTCTCGTAATATCGTATAATTGCTGTGGTTACAAGAAACTATTTCAAAGTCGAGAGCAGCACTGGCCGCAAACGAGTGTATATCAAATCAATGCATAAATAATAGATAATAAATGTTCATATACATATACTTGAATATGAGATTTAAACAAAAAAATTAATACATATTTAAAAATATACAAAGGGGTGTGTATTTATTTGTTTCAAAGTACACATTTCTTTTATAATATAAAATGTTGAATATATATACTATATTTATATATATATATATATATATATATATATATATATATAATTATATATATATATATATATATATATATATATATATATATTTATATATATATACATATATATGCAGTGTATCAATGAAGTCAAGGCACACAAAGATTTTGAAGAGTGTCCCATCAATAAACTCCCATTTTCCTAAGTTGATAGGATAACTTTTAATGATGATTTTAATATTGAAAATGGAGTTTTTTTACTTAAAAGTTTAAGAAAAGTTACAAAAGATTTTTTATGAGTAGGGCCAGCACTCAGAGATGACCTCTCCACATGCAGAGTATATTTCTGTGGAATTGGCAAAGGAGGGAATAGTGTTAAGAGGACAGAGAATGCTCAAGCCCAAGGTGTCCACTACCCCCCTTGGGCTTACACAGGTTGCAACATCGCTCATATGGTTCCGCCACAAAACTATTTTCATACACCTTGCTAAGGTATTCCGGTCTATCTCAAACCCTTGTTACTTCCGAGAAAAGCATGTCGTCAGCACCAAGAGGAACCAAAGGTCATAAAGACTTTCATAGACATACAAGATTCTATAGAGAAATACGAAAGTTCGCATAGTTTACAACCTTTTTATAAAATTTATATTTATAATTTAGATAAATTATTTATATATTGAATATGTGCACAAAAATACCTTTGAAATAGTGTATGACTAATAGATATTGTTGAAAGATAAGACACTTAAAAGTGTAGCAGAAAAATGTGTCTGACATTTTATTATATAAGATTCACCACAAAACATGGTCAATATTATATTATTTCTGGCACACAACAATTTAAAAACAACCACTTTTTACAGCCGAACGTTTTGGATGTTTAACCACTGAACAAATAATAACCCGCTATTAGAGTGGTGGCTGTAAATTTTCCGTTTCTTCTTAAAGTTTTATAATAACTCTTGCTTAAGTAACGGGTCGCCTCATAAGTTTTAATAAGTAAGTGTATATAAGTATTAATATGACCCGGTTTTCTGTTTCTATAATAGTCAATAAGGCAAACAAAATTAGGAATATGCAGAGTTATTAACGGATTACTCCGAAATATTATGGTGTGCTAAAACATTGTTGATGTACTGTATATATATATATATATATATATATATATATATATATCCACGTAGATAACATTAAAATTTTTAAATTTTTATTACTATTTTTATTACTAAGTAGAAAACTTCCTGTTCTTTTACTATTAGCCTCATTGAAACCATGGACGAATGGCTGGGAAATGTAAATCTCAAAGAAGTGTAAGTTGTGTGCATACTAAGTATCTTAATCATAAATGTTATATTTTATATATATAAAAGAGTAAATCCATAAAGAAACTGACGAATTAATTCATCATCGCCCACCCCAAAGCCCAATTTAAAGCGTTAAGTTTTGTATATGGGTTCCCCTCCGGATGTATAGATCCAATACGATGTATAGATCCAAACGAACTCGCAACCCTATTCTCTTAATTTAGTGTGCCACATAAAAATTACCTGCAAGCAGACCTTCGGCCGAGCTTAAGGAAAAGGCTACTTTTAGATTATCACAATTTTTTTTACTATGTTTTGATACTGAGAGAGTTGTTTTGTGTGATGTCCAATACTATTAATACATTTAAAAACATAAACCAATAGTTTCAATTTATAAAGTTCGGAAATCGGTAAGACAGTAGAAAAAATATCCCTATACAAGATAACAGTTAAAAATCTGTTGCAACATTTTTTAATGCTTTATTTTGCATTCTCTGAAGTGATTTAAACTCTGTAGTTTTTTTTTAAATCGTATAACAAGGCGAGATAATTGCAGTGACTCTGAACTAGAACTAGAAAAATTAAGAATTTTTTTTTGTCAAATTTGGTTTAAATTTATATAATAAACCTAAGGCTGGAGAGAAAACTTTTTATATGTTAGTTCCACATTAGGTTGCTTTGAAAACAAATACCCAGGCATTCAACAGAAGAAACTTCTCGAATATCTTTACCATCAACACACATACTGAAGTCATTGTTGAATCCAAAGTGCGGTTTAAGTCTTATAAGCTTCGTTTTATCATTATTAAAAAGAAAGTTTGTTTATGCGAACATAATCTGTTATTAACGCAGCATCCCTTTCCATATATGGTCTTAATACATTTTTAAGTTTATAATGATAAAATATTTGATGTCATCAGCATAAATAAACATTTTCTCGCCATGTACAGGTTTCTTAAATCATTTATATATATATATATATATATATATATATATATATATGTATATATATATATATATATATATATATATATATTAAAAAACAGAGGTCCCAAAACGTTTCCTTCAGGAGCTCCGCTGAGCTCCTGCAATAATATGCTATGATCTATAAGGTCAAATGCTTTTGTCAGATCATAAAATATTCCTGAAACAGCTTAATCTAAGCCATTGCAGATATAATTTTGCACATTTATAGTAGCTTCCTCTGTTCTACAACCCTTTCTAATGCCATATTGATTCTGTATTAGACGTTCAAAGATTTGATTAATAATCGGAAGTATTGGAATAGGACGGTGTTTATCTAAGTTTGATGCTTTATATTCCTTAGGAATGGGGATTACTTTATATATTTTAAAAATATCATATATATATATATATATATATATATATATATATATGTCAACTATATATCAACGTTTTCCTTAAAATACTCCCCATTTGTATCAATAACAGTGATTTTTCTTTGAGCCTCCCAAGTGTTTCATTTATAAATTTCTAGGTTTTTTAGGATCATTGTTAATATTTTCTAAAATACTGACGTAGAAATTGTTCATTGAAGTTCTAAGAGCTGTTTTTATAACATTACTTATTCTTTTCAATTTCAGTTCAACTGTGTTATTATTAGGTTTCTTCCTTCTATGCTCCAATAGACTATTTTTAATAGCAATAAGTTTTTGTAAATTGCCGTTTATCTATGCCATTATTTTATCTTTTTTTTTATTTTTTTTTTAATGCGAGTTACCACCGTGGAATCGTCAATTGCAGTTCTAATAGAGGAAATTAAGTTAGAAGGGTCAGTTGACGGAGTCTGACAAGCTTGTGGAGTTTATCTTCCAGGTTAAACTTTTTAGCTATTCAAAGTATTCGTTACTTTCAGCTTATTATCCTGGGATTGCTTTAGATATACCAAATATGAACTAAACATTTTTCATTGTACCTGTTTTCACCTCACAGTTAAAGCTTTGATAATCAACATTATTATCATAGGCATTGTTGTTTCTTATTTTTATCGTCGCCTCGTTCCAAAATTGGCATTCTTGAAATATATTCAATCGAAGAAGAGAAGTTATCGGAAAATATGAATAAATTTTGGTACCAATTCAATAGTTTATGTAGTCATTTATGCCACTTCTATAAATTTTTACAGCGTGCAAATTATCTACCTGGTAAGAAAAACATTTTAAGTGCTGCCCTGGAATGTTGAGAGAAAGTATAACTAAAGAATATGCACAATCATCTCGTGCAAAGCTTGAAATAAAATCTTAAAATATTTATTGGTGTCGGGACGGAAGGAAAAAAACGAACTTGTTGGATCGGTGGTCATCGAACTTGTTTAATACCGTGTTCAGACATACCCCTTAATTACGCAATTAGGGCACAATTTATCATATAATAAGTTGGTTAATAAATTGAGTAATTAGTAGTTAATTGTATCACTAATTGCGTAAAATTCGAATTGCAAGCCTGGTCATAAGTATGTTTATTAAGAACTGTGTTCAGTGAGCAGAAAAATTTCCTATAATGGCTTGCCAAATGTCAAAAATATACATACACAAAAACATAAATATATATAGACTAGCGAACCTCCTGCACACTTCGTAGTGCAAAAAAGAAAATAAAACAAGTAAAAGTGCTATATTCGGCTGTGCCGAATCTTATATACCCTTCACTAACGTACGTCTGCCTTCTAACTTATAAAATAGTTTCAGTTAGCAAAAAATAAAAACAACTTCAGTTGCGTTTTTTGGTTACTTAAAACAAATATTCCAAATTTCCCACCCTTAAAACGAAATTTTAATTTTTCAAACTTTTTTTACCAATACAAGTCCTGATAATGTGTAAAGCGGTTTTAATTAAGAAAAAGGACAAATTTTTAACCATTTTGGTAACGTTAATGTTATACAAAATATTGCAGTATCCAACCCTGGAATCGACATTTTTATTTTTTTTAATACCAATTTTGTTTTGCCGAAATAAAAAATAATTTTAACTTGGAAAAAACGACGTTAATTGATTTTTGGTTATGTATTGTATAAAAAAATTTTAAATCTCGGAACCATAGATGGGAACTTTAAATTTATTTTTCATCGATGCAAATCTTCATGATACCAAAAATTGTTTTATTTAAGAAAAACTTAAAATATTTAAGCATTTGAGTTACTATATGTACCACAAAATACTGAATGTGCAAAAAAAAATCAATTTCCCACCGTTGGAGACGAAAACTAAATTTTTTTAAATAACGTTTTACCAATGCAAGTCTTCATGATGTATAAAGCAGTTTTATATAAGAAAAACTAAAATTTGTAAAAATTTTTGTAACAAAACATTCCAGTATCCAACCCTGGAAACAAAATTTTGATTTTTTTAAATTTTTGATACAAAATTTGTTTTGCTAGAATAAAAAATTACTTTAACCAAAAAAAAAAACGAAGTTAGTTGATTTTTGGTTATGTTATTGTAATAAAAAATTCAAATTTCCTCATCCTAGATGGGACCTTTGGATTAAAAAAAATTTTTTTCATCCATGCAAATCTTCATGTTATCAAAAACGGTTTTATTTAAGAAAAACTTAACATATTTATACATTTTAGTTGTTATATGTACCACAAAATACCGAATGTGCCCAAAAAATGTTTCAATTTCCCATCCCTGGAGGTGAAAATTAAAACTTTTTAAAATTATTTTTTACTAATGCAAATCTTCATGATGTATAAAGTGGTTTTATTTAAGAAAAACTACACATTTGTAACCATTTCTGTCACTTTCATGTATTACAATATATATCAGTTTTCGAACCCTGGAATCGAAATTTGTTTTTTTTAATTTTTGATACCAATTCTGTTTTGCCAGGACAAAAAATAATTTTAACCAGGAAAAAACGACGTTAGTTGATATTTAGTTATTTTAATGTACAAAATATGTTAAAATTTCCTAACCCTGGATAAGAATTTTTAGTTTTTAAAATTTTTGTTTCCATCTATGCAAATCTTCCTGATGTAAAAAACGGTTTATTTACGAAAAACTTAAAATTTTTAAACATTTGAATTATTACATGTACCACGAAATACCAAATGTTTAAAAAAAATTCAATTTCCGATCCCTGGAATCGAAAATTTAATTTTTTTAAAATTATTTGTTACCAATGGAAGTCTTCATGATGTATAAAGTGGTTTTATTTAAGAAAAACTACAAATTTGTTACCACTTTCGTTACTCTCATGTACTACAAAATATTGCAGTACCGAACCCTGGAATCGAAATTTTGATTTTGTTTTAATTTTTGATACCAATTTTGTTTTGCCGAAATAAAAAGTAATTTTAACCCGAAAAAAACGACTTCAGTTGATTTTTGGTTAGTTTATTGTATACAAAAAATTTAAATTTCCTAACCCTGGATGGGAATTTTAAATTAAAAATTTTTTTTTTTCATCGATGCAAATCTTCATTACACCAAAAATTGTTTTATGTAAGAAAAACTTAAAATTTTTAAACATTTTAGTTATTATATGTACCACAAAATACCGAATGTGCCAAAAAAAATTTTTGATTGAGGAGTCCCAAAGCATGAAATAGGTTCAATTTTCAAATAAGAAAAAAAATCGATTTTTGGTGTTAATTTTGCGTCGAGAAATAGGTGTAAGCTTCCCAGCTCTGGAACCGTTCTTCTGATTTTTCTCCAATCGATCAGTCCAAGAATGAAGTCTCTAGCTCTTCTGGGGGCTTGGGAAAACGGATTTCACGTACAGACAGACCGACATCGCTCAATCGTCATCGCTATTCATAAGGATCCAGAATATATATACATTATGGGGCCGCATATTGATATCGAAAAAATTACACACGGAATGACAAACCTAAATATACCCTTTCACATTTTGGTGAAGGGTATAAAAACTATAATTAGAAATAAGAAATGAAAATAAACACGCTAAATTGAGCTGAAAGTAGCTAAAGTAACATTACTTCAAAATATGTATGTATGTGTATGAGCATTAATGGCACTTCTTTACGCACTGTCAAAATTGGATTTTCCAAATGCACAGCGTTGCCGCCGCGTTATTTCGGTTAGTTTCATACATTTTGTATGGGCATGAGAAATTTTGACAACGCTTTGCGTCGTAATTTAGGTTGGTCTGTAAGTGACCAAATTCTTCTGGTTAGTATGTTAATTGTCGCTTCAATAAGAAAACAAAATGAGCAAATATTACAATCAGCACTTACATATTTATAATTCAAGTAGAAATTTAAAAATTTTTGATATACATGTTTTATTTATATATACATATACACATACATATATTTATATATATATATATATATATATATATATATATACATATATATATATATATATATATATATAAATATATATATATAAATATATATAAATAAAGTATCAACAAATTTTATTTTATTGGCGCAGGTGATTCGTTCGGCATTAGTATATTACAAAATTAGCGCTAAAATTCTGTATAGAAGCTTTGGAAAGAACAATGAAAGATCTCCGAGATAACTCTTGGTTTTTTGATGGTGCGTTGATTTTATTGTCAGGCGATTTTAGACAAACATTGCCCGTCATTTTTAGATCGACAGCTGCCGATAAAATTAACGCTTGCTTAAAGTCTTCATATTTATGGAATGATCCATCTGCTGATAAATTCTCTAAGCAACTGCTGAAAATTTGGGAATGGTGCAATGCCTGTTGATGACACTGGATTGATAACATTGCCAAATGATTTTTGCCGTTTCTACAGTCAAAAGAGGAGTTTATTGAATGTGTTTTCACTTAAATAACACAACAATATACATGCCATGCATGGTTGAGTGCCAGAGCGATTTTAGCGGCAAAGAACAAAGATGTTACTGAAATAAACATGGCTATACAATCAAAGACTCCTGGCAAAGTGGTGTTGTGCAAGTCTGTCTATACTGTTACCAATGAAGAAGATGTTGTGAATTATCCAACAGAATTTTTTAATTCGTTGGACTTACCAGTATTGCCGCATAATCTCCAATTGAAAGTTGAAGCCCCTATTCTTATGCTTTGCAATATCAATCAACCCCGTTTGTGTAATGGTACAAGACTTGCTAATAAAAAGTTGATGGCTTATATAATTGAAGCTACTATTTTAACTGGAAAGTTCAAAGGCGAAGATGTATTCATTCCACGCATCCCAATGATTCCTTCTGATATACCATTTGAATTTAAACGACTTCAGTTTCCTGTTCGCCTTGCGTTTGCGATTTGTGGAGCGAATTTAGGGTATCCAGTTTTCTCACATGGTCAGCTGTATGTAACCTCTTCGCGCGTTGGCAAAGCATAGGTTTTGTATATTTACACCGAAAATGGAAAAACAGCAAATGTTGTTTACCACATAGCATTACAATAAAAGCAGTTTATCACTGATGAATTCGAATTAATTTTTTTCTTTTCTTTTTTGCACTACGAACTGTGCAGGGGGTCGCTAATATAAATATATATATATATATATATATATATATATATATATATGTATATATATATATATATATATATATATATATATACATATATATATATATGTATATATATAACATATATAAAGTATGTATATGTATATATATATATATATATATATATATATATATGTATATATATACATATATATATATATATATATATATATACATATATATATGTATATATATATATATATATATATATATATTATGTGTGTGTATATACATACATATGTATATATATATATATATATATATATATATATATATGTATATCTTCATATACATATACATTATTTATTGGAAAATTAAGTATCAAAAAATTTTATTTTATTGGCACAGGTGAATCGTTTGGCATAAGTAAATTACAAAATTAGCGCCAAAATTCTTTATAGGCGGTGGAGCTGTTATTGAATGATTTTTTTATTGTATCCGTGAATCGTTCAGGAATTGACCTGATTTCTTTTAAATGAACTCATTTTATCTTAAGTATGAATTGAATTGAAATAAGGAATTCAAAGAAAATCATAGTAATTAGTTTTTTTTATTTATATAAAATGGTCACACGCAATAACCCTTTCCATAAATTATATTACGTTATTGTGCACTGAAGCTAAAACATTTAGGTTTTCTGTAAAATACAATATAAAAAAGGATACATTTATTTTGGTAAAATCAAGGGAGTTGGAGATTTTAATAAAAATATTTAAACCTTTTTAAAAAATGTTTCTATAGAAAAAAAAAATTTATTAATATTAGTAATATTATGTTTATTTTAATATTTTGCATTTATTTATTTATTAATTTTTTTGTTGTATATCTTTTTTATTACTTTTTTTTAGAATTGCTTTTGTATTTTTATTTATTTGAAAAAATCTGTTAACACGTTTTTGTTTTAATACCCGTGTTACCGTTTGATTATTTTCTTCTTATCCCATTTTTCTGAAGTTTTTGTTCCATTATACATTAAGTCAAACTTTTTTGGTTTGAATTTTATACTTAAGTATATGTGAACGTTTTTCCAATTTTCATTGGTAGCTCAAGCCTAAGCTCAAATTGTATGTGATTTGTTTATTTTATGAACATTTTATTTTTGCTATATTAATATTTTTGTAGGCTAATTGTTCTAACTTAGTTAAAATCTCAGAAAGACATGATGATAAATATTCCTAGGCACACAGGAAAGTCAACATCAGTTTTATTCAACTTACACAGCAACAACATCAGCTTGATACAGTTCTCGGATTCTTTTTCACAATAAAATTTGTGTAAATACGAACTGTTATCACATTCAACTAAGCCACCTAAACAGTGGTGATAAACACAATATACACATGAGCACTGAAGATGAAAGTGTTGCGACTTTCGAAAACAGCTGTTCTGCTCTGCTGCGTAAGTTGAATAAAACTGATGTTGACTTTCCTGTGTACCTAGGAATATTTATCATCATGTCTTTCTGAGATTTTAACTAAGTTAGAACAATTAGCCTATAAAAATATTAATATACCAAAAATAAAGTGTTCATAAAATAAACAAATAACATTTGTTGTTTTTCCATTTTCGATGTAAATATACAAAACCGATAGTTTGCCAACGCGCGAACAGGCTACATAGAACTGTCCATGTGAGAAAACTGGATACACTAAATTCAGTCCACAAATTTCTAAAGATTGGCCTTGCACCTTATTAATGGTAATCGCAAACGCAAGGCGAACAGGAAACTGAAGTCGTTTAAATTCAAATGGTATATCAGACGGAATCATTGGGATACGTCTTCGCCTTTTAATTTTCCAGTTAAAATAGTAGCTTCAATTACATAAGCCATCAACCTTTTAATAGCAAGTCTTGTACCATTACACAAACGGGGTTGATTGATATTACGAAGCATAATAATAGTGGCTTCAACTTTATATTGGAGATTATGCGGAGGCAATCCTGGTAAGTCCAACGAATTCAAAAATTCTGTTGGATAATTCAAACCATCTTCTTCATTGAACAGAAGACTTGTAAAACACCACTTCGCCAGGAATCTATCATTGTATAGTCATGTTTAATTCAGTAACATCTTTGTTCTTTGCCGCTAAAATCGCTGCGGCCCTCAACCATGCATGGCATGTATATTGTTGTGCTATATTAGTGAAGCACATTCAATCAATTCCTCTTTTGACTGTGCGAAACGGCAAAAATCATTTCTCAATGTTATCAATCCAGTGTCATCAACAGACATTGCACCATTCCCAAATTTTCAGCAATTGCTCAGAGAATTTATCAGCAGAGGGATCATTCTATAAATATAAAGACTTTAAGCAAGCGTCAATTTCATGGGCAGCTGCCGATCTAGGAATGACGGGCAATGTTTGTCTAAAATAGTCTGGCAATAAAATATACGCACCACCAAACAACTCAGAGTTATCTCGGAGATCTTTCATTGTTCTTTCCAAAGCTTCAGCAGATTTCTTATTCGCGTGCACAAGCATATGACGTGGGCTGTGCATGGACCGTGTATCATATTTTGCACAACAACATCATATAATTCAGGATCACTTATTTGATCTGGAATTTCAGAACATATAACATTGTCAACTTCATGCGATGTGGCTTTATTCACCAACCATATTGAAATTTGAGCGTGTGCCAAACCACGATTTTGCCACTCCACAGAATACATCCAGAACTTCACTTCACCAAACACTATAGATTTCACGCTAAAACCCATAAGCGCTTTCAATTTATGTTTAAAAACACGGGAAGTGATATCATGGCGGTCGGTAGGACTTTGGCCAGCGAATAAATTATCTTTAATGTTATAAATAAATCTGGTCGACCGTAATGACGCTCTAAGTCATTGCATCTTGTGCGTACTCATGCATATGACGTGGGCTGTGCATAATGTATTTAAATATTTATGTTTTTAGTGTTGTATTTATATGTAATTTATTTCATATATCTCCGAAGTTGTGATTTAGAAAAGCTAAGTATATAAATTAAATTAATGGTTTGACCAAAATTTAATTGTAATGAACTTAAAAACAAATTGTATTTCAGTTTTTCAAAATATTAACTCAAATCTTTCGAAATGATTACAGTGTTCATTAAATGGCTATAACTCATAAACCAATACACATACAGAAACTGTATTTACATAAAAACCTTGGTATTGACGTCACCTTTCATATAAATTAATAATTATATATAATTATAATTAATAAATAAGAAACAAAATCGGTTCAAGCATTCCGGAGAAAATCAATTACTAACAATGCAACTTATTTTTATATATATAGATATAAAGGAGGTATAGCTGATGCTTTCTCAAATTTTATAAAATTGTCAAGTTCCCCTTTTTCTTTTTTTTAAGCACTGATAATTTTGAATCAAAAATCGATTGCAATGACTCCAAGAGCTCCATATTTCTATTGTATGCAAGTAAAATTTCTTTTAAACCGGAATTTGCATCCATTTTTAAAATTTTCACGAAACAAATAAAAATGTTTTTTCAGCTGTCAAATGATAATTTAGTCAGCTAAATTGAGTATGATTTAATTGCTCAATTAAAACTAAATTGATTTCATTAAAAATGCATGCCTGAACACAGTACAAAGTTGGTTTCATCAAATTTAACTTATGGAACTCAAGGGAAGGTGGAAATAAGGAAACTTGTTTGAAGTTGTTTTAAAAAAATTCCAATAAATCAGTGGATATTTAAATGTAGTTTACTTTCAAATTCCATTTAAACACAAAATTTCGTTTTTCACCGCAAACTTAAGTAAGACTTAAATGCCCCTCATTGGCCATTTAAATGTAATTTAAATCTTACAGAGTAAAAATATGACTTTGACTTCTTTTCTTTTAAGAAAAAGAAAGCATTAGGATATTAAAAAAAATTTGCTAAAAAATTTTTAAAAAGTCATGTAAATAAAATTAATTATCACTAAAATAAATTCGAAAATTAATAAAACAATATTTGTTGTACAAATTGACTCTTAACACAATTGGAAAACTTAAAATAATTTCATACACAACACTTGAAATACTTCAAACACCTGGGCGGTTACTCTCTATTGCGATGCGTAAGCTTGTACGATGCGAAAGATAAATGCGATAAGAAAACAATTTGATACTCTGTAGCGTTAACGCAAACGCTTTCGAAAAATAAATTGAAAAAGAAGCAACACTGGCAATTCAAAACAAACAATAGCGATGAACAACAAAATGAAATGTCAAGACTTATAAACAAAAACATTTAAAAAAATTGTTTGTGCAGTACGATTTTATTGTGAAAAACAAAATATAAAATAAATATAAAATAAATAGTGATGGATTCGGTGGCGTTATGGTTTGACGAAGAAAATGAACATGTTGTACGGGTTACAAGGAGAGTTTTGAGAGATAGGTCAGATACATATATTCTCCCTAAATGACCACAGGTAAGTATTATGTGCAAGTGTTATGTGAAAAATGTTTTCGAGCGTTTCATTTTTATAGCTTTATACAAAACTTTCGGCTAAATAAAGATGCGTTTATGTATGTATTAAACGCTATTCAACACGACCTCATCGTTCCTAAGAGATCCACAGCAATTCCAAACATAATAAAAGTGGCCGCTGCTTTGAAATTGCTTGGGCAAGGTGGATATCAACACCAAATTGGACAAGACCATCTCGCAGCAATCCATGCCGCGTTGCTTGCAAGAAGTTTTCATGGTGATTGAGCGAATACTCTGCCCCAAGCACATACGATTTGAGGTAACAGCGGAAGAGGAAAACGAAACCAAAAGAAGCTTTTTTCACAAATGTGGCATTCCTGGGGTGATTGGAGCAGTGGATGGCACCCATATTCAAATGATCCGACCGGCCAGGAATGAGCACTTATACTTCAATAGAAAATTAAAGCACAGTATGAACGCTATGGTGGTATGTAAGCTTTTATCCATGCATTTGGCTTATTAAATCTTACTTTGATATTGCATTTTTAGATATGTTATCACAAAATGATAATTAAATTTATAGATTGTCGATACGGTGGTGCAAGCCATGACTCACATGTTTGGGCCCTTTCTAACACAAAGCAAAAATTAAAAGAACGTTTCGAAAGAGGAGAAAAGGGATTTTGGTTAATTGGTAATTAAATGAAAATAGATCCAATAGATTTTAGTTATTTATTTTTTAAATTTCTTAAAGGCGACTCGGGCTACCCATTGGAACCCTGGCTGCTTACTCCATACAGAAACGTAATGGAAAACTCATCCGAATCAATTTATAACAAACAATTTTGCAAAGGAAGATCTATAATTGAGAGAGTATTTGGTGTTTTAAAAGGCAGATTTAGGTGCCTGTTAGCAGCCAGGGAATTGCATTACGAACCAGAAAGAGTGGTTCAAATAACGAATGTTTGTTGTGCCCTCCACAATATTTGTGTTAATTTTAATGTGCAACTGCCAACACACGAGATTGCTGAGACAGAAAGTCTAAATGAAATTGCATTGTCTGTTGATAGCAATACGAACAACAGCGACCTAACAACTATTGCTAAAGAAATAAGAAATAATATTAGAAATCATTTAATTTTAAGAACATAAGTTTTATTTCATATAGTTAAAAAAAAAACAAATATGTACATACACATACATACATATATATATATAATAAATTCATTTCAGAAATCATTTTAAATACATAAGTTTTATTTCAAAACATTTTTTATAAAAACAAATATGTATATACATACATATATATATATATATATATATATATATATATATATATATGGCGATTTTGAGATCTTGAAATTAGTATTTAAAAGTTCTTAAACTAGAAATTGCACTTTTAGGCACATTAAAATAAAAAATAACTTCTTTTGTGGAAAATAACAATTAATCAACATAAAAATAACGAAAATATAAAATACAAAAGCGTACCATAGTGAAAATATCACATATTTTTCCCCATTTCTAATTCTATTATTTTCTTTTTTAATTCAAGCTTTTCTAATTAAATTTTTTGTTTTTGAACCTTGTACTTCTTTTTAAAATCAAATTTTTCTTTGCAAAATGCTATATTTTTCTCCTTTAATTCAAAATGTTTTCTACTATATCTTACCAATTCCTTTAAGTTATTCCGTACTTCGCCCAAAAGTTTGACGGATTCCTTATGGAATATTCCCTGGTTTTCAACTTGGGTTCTTAGCATAATATCACGGTCGGTTTGGTTTGATAGCCGTGTACGTTTAGGTGTCTGAAAACTTTCATCAACACATGTTCGTTTGGAAGCGTGCGCTGATACATCTAAAGTACTTTCTTCATTTTGCGAAGGTAAAAAAACTTCTGCAAGCTCTTTGTCATTTGAAATATCGAGACTAGCATCACGACTTGTGCCAAAGCATGTTGATGTTGGCAGCCCGTTGACAGCTTCTTCCATATGAAGAAGATTCATTATTTCTTCCTCCATAGAGGAAAGTGGGCAATATTGTGACACAGCACCACCCGTACTGGAAATGCTAACTTTATTTTTGCGCATTTTAACCTTCGTATGCGTTTTTAGGTCAGACCAAACCTATATGTATGTACTATATATTTATACTGTGTTAGTTTCACATTTTATATACACAAATACATAAAATATCACAATACATTACCTTTTTCCAGCCAGCTACATCCCTAACAGGAGGTCCATTACAATTAAGGTCATCCACAAGCTTCGTCCACAAGTTGCTGGCGCGTTGTTTGGCATTGCCGCACTGCAACTGGCCCTTGGCCAAATCGCTGTGTTGTACCATAAAATCAACTAAGATTTCAAATTGCCTTGGCTGAGTCTGCAACTTCTTCGGCTTTTCCCTAAAAAATAACAATTTAGATATAAATAAAAAATTTATTTACTCTTACTTACATGATTCGTTTCCTCTGCGTTTGATATTTTGTTAGCGCATGATATTTGCGCTCAGTGAACGATTTTGACATTTGCTTTTGCATTACAGAGTGCGGTGATGCCAGATTTGCGAATGGGGAAATTTAGATGCGAAAGAAAATGCAATAAACAGTCCCAATTGTTCGATGCGTTAAAATGTTTCTTTCGCATCGCAATAGAGAGTAACCAACCTGTTTTCTGAATAATGGCGATTGTTTTTTACACTTTTCATGGTGCTACTATAATTTTCGCATAAATTAATAGAAGTATTTAAGTCTGACTGAAAAACTGAATTCTTAAATACGCATAGAGTTTAAATTTTTATGAAAATTAACGCAAACTACATTTAAATATAAACTGATTTAATGGCCGTAAGACATTTTTTATGATTTAGCTACAATTTTTTTAATTATTTTCGGCATTTGACAGAGCAAAACGAATATCTTATGTACGGGTGTAATTTTCTTTGCTATACCTGATGAATGAAAGTAAGACAAAAAAAAACCAATTTAATATCCGGCAGGAAGTGCTGCGTAACGATATGTAAAAATCTAATCTAAAAGACATTTAAATTAAATTTGGCGGAAAAAATGTCAAATTCCGGAAAAAGAGTACACAAAAAATCTTTATGTATGCTACTATCATTTTGAAAGCTCATTCATTGAGATAAAATATTCCAACTATATATTTAGATGAAACTGAAAAAGAGGAAGATATTGTGTTAGCAAATTGCAACGCTGTCACATGCCAAATACATGCAACTCTAAATTAATACTGTCATAAGAATGACATTTCGTTTTTATGTATACTTATGCTCATTCCAATAACTTCAATCAACCAGTAAAGTTCATAAATTGTTTTTCCCGTTTTAATTATACTGTAATAAATAACTTGAATTGACTCAAAGGTATTTTTATTCAAATTTTGGTTCGCCGCCGCAAAAAAGTTTTTGTACTAAAGTGGAACTAACAAAGATTATGGGTACAGGTCGCTGGTAACTAAAATTCGGTTTTGAATAAAAGGCGCACTTATAAATTTTGAGGCTAAGTACAATACAGTACTTTTGGTTTTCTTTGTTTTATCCGGTTTAATAAAAAACAACACACAATGTCGAGCGGTATTTCAAGTATTGACAAATTGAACGGCGAGAATTATGCGACATGGAGCATCCAAATAAAAAGTTTACTGATCACAATGGAATTGTGGAAAACGTTTGAGGAAGATTGCCCGGAGGAGGATGCAAAGAAAGTTATATGGCGGAACAATGACAGCAAGGCATTAGCAGTAATCAACCCGAGCGTGAAACCAAGTGAGTTAATTCATTTAAAACATTGCACAACACAAAAACCTGCTTGGAGTATATTGAGTTCTATCTATAAGTCAAACACTACCTCCAGAATTGTTAATTATTTTAAGAAACTTATTAAGTTTCAATTTCAAAGTAATGAAAAATTATCGCCACAAATAAACGAGTTTTGTTCCATAGTTGACAACCTAAAAGAAATTGAAGTCACTTTAAATCAGGATTTACTATCGATCTTGTTGTTATGTAGCCTTCCAGATGAGATGAAAAGCTTTGTAGTGGCAATTGAAAGTCGTGATATATTACCAGAATATGAAAGATTAATATCTAAAATATTGGAAGAAGAAATGCGCCAAAATAATAAAATAAATTGCCCTTCCACAGAAAATATTTTTTTTGCGAACACTAAGAATACAAACCATAAAAGAAAGAACAGATATCTTAGCAACAATAACAACAACGTTTATAGAAATAAAACTGTCGCAAAAGTTCCAACAGACAACAACATTAACAGCAAGAGCGAATATAATGTTAATAACATAGCTCATGTTAAATGTTTTCGCTGTGGTAAAAAAGGCCACATAAGTTCTCAATGTATAGAGAAATATGAAGATAATTTGCTTGCTCTTTCATTTGAGATAAAGATGATTACACTGATATATGGTTACTAGAGAGCAGTGCGACGTCTCACATGTGTAAATCTAAAGAATGTTTTAATACACTGTCTGAAAGTAATCAAAGGGTTGTTTTAGCATCGGGTGAGAGTGTTAAAGCTGAAGGTGTTGGTAACTTTAAGATTAGAACAAGTCACTGTAACCTTGCATTGAATAATGTTTTATACGTACCTCAGTTACATTCGAACTTTTTATCTATTTAAAAAATTGTAAAAGCTGGACATATTGTGGAATTTGCTGAGAGTAAGGCGATAATAAAGAGTAAAAACAAGGCGAGAATTTTAACAGCTGACTTAAAATCAGGGATGTTTGTTACGAGAATTAAGGCTATTGAAAAAGAAGAAAATCTTGAAAGTCCTTGTGGTATAATGAATGAAGATGTTGGTTTAAAATGGTTGCTGGCACCGCGGAGACACAGATAGGCCGAAAATTAAAACCGTTAGAAGCGATAATGGCAAGGAGTTTGTTAATTCCAAATTTGAGGAATATTTTAAACAAAAGGGCATCATTCACCAAAAAACAGTGGGCTATTCTCTACAACAAAATGGCGTTGCAGAATGGGCAAACCGAACTTTAATTGAAATGGCGCGATGTTTGTTGGAATCTTCTGGGTTGCCGCAAATGCTTTGGGGAGAAGCGATCAACACTGCAACATATTTAAGAAATCGTGCGCAAACGATGTAACACCTTACGAGAGGTGGAATGGTAAGAAACCATCAGTTTATCATCTAAAATCTTTTGGGTGTGATGCAGTTGCTCTCAAAAAAGACACAAAGCCAAAAGGTGGTAAATTTTTTCCTAAAAGGTTTAAAATGAAATTTGTTGGGTATCAATCGACAACAAAGGCATATCAATGATATAATCCCACTAGTAGGCAAATTATTATATCAAGAGATGCAACTTTCTTCGAGCAATCGTTTGATAAAGGTTTTGTTACAGATAAGCAAGAACAACAACACGTATATTTTGATATTTTAAAGGAGGATGAAGCTGAACCAGAAAGTGGAAAAAAGGCTCAAGAAGAGGAATGCGATAGCAAAGATGAAGACACTAGTGGTGAAGAGGCAAATAATAATGAAGCACAAACTGCTGAAACTAGACGGAAACGTGGTAGGCCAAAATTATTAAAAAGAGGTGAGAAAGGTTGTCCCCGAAAAATTTATTGTACGCAAGGTGTTGAAATGCTGAGCTCAATAATTGAAAGTCCAGAAACTGTGTCCGAAGCTTTAAAAGCAGAAAACGGTTCGAAGTGGAAAGAAGCTATGCAGTCAGAATATAATTCGTTGATCAAAAATAAAACCTGGCATCTTGTTGACAAACCTAAGGGCAAAAATATTATTGGCTGCAAATGGGTATTTGCCTTAAAATGTAAAGCAGATGGCTCAATTGAAAAGTACAAGGCAAGACTTGTTGCTTAAGGTTGTTGTCAGAAACCTAACGTTGATTTTAAAGATACTTTTGCTCCCGTTATTCGTCATTCAACTATTAGGCTACTGTTGGCGTTATCAGCTAAATATGAATTGTACATAAACCACATCGATATAGTAGTTGCGTATCCAAAAGGAGATGTTAACGATGAAGTCTACATGTATCAACCCCCAATGTTTGAAGATGAAAAATTTCCTAACAAAGTATGTTTACTTTCGAAATCTTTATATAGTTAAAAGCAAGCGGGAAGAGAGTGGAACCGCAAGATTAATGATATTTTATTGAATATGTGATCTATTCAGTGTCAGGCAGATACATCCGTGTATGTTCGAAGAAATGGTTCTTGTTTAAGTATTATCGCCATTTATGTTGACGATATGTTACTGACATGTACGACAGAAAATGAAATGAAAAATATGATTGCTATTTTAAACAAAAATGTTGATGCTGAAGATCGTGGGCAAATTTCCTTTTACTTAGGAATGGAAATTACAAGAGAGGTGACATTACAATCTACTCGGCATCTACTCCACTGCCAAGCGGTACCGTATTGGAAAAATGCCAGAAAAACTGTGAAGACTTGGACGTCAAGGGCTATCAGAGTTTAATAGGCGGTCTGATGTACCTGGCTGTAATAACAAGGCCTGACCTTATTCATGTTGTTTCAAGGCTGTCACAATATAATTGTCATCCACATGATGAACGTTTCCGAGCAGCAAAACACGTTTTGAGATACCTCAAGAAGAACCCTGCTGGTAAAATAATTTTTCCTGCTAATTCTAAAGATTTTGAATGTTTTACAGATGCTGATTGGGTCTCAGATCCTAACGACAGAAAGTCGTATTCTGTTCACGTCATATTTATGGGTGGTGGTCCCGTTGCGTGGGAATCCCGTAAACAAGTAATTGTAGCACTAAGCACCATGGAAGCAGAATATGTTGTTTTGTGTCAAGGCACAAAGGAAGTGGTTTTCCACCGGAGTTTATTAAAGGAGCTCGGTTTTAATGAACTCCTTACTAGTCCAACAATAATCGTTTGTGATAACCAGAGTGCTAGTTTCATGGTTAAAAATCCCTCTGTGCAAAAAAGAAGTAAACACATCGATATACGTTACCACTTTATCCGAAATGAGTATGAAGACAAAACCATCGATGTTGAATACGTGTCTTCTGACCAGAATGCAGCAGATGTGTTAACAAAAACCTTGTGTAAAAACAAACATGCTGTTGTTTGTAACTTGTTAAAACTTAATATGTAATTTATGAATTACGTATATACATATATTGTAATTAAAACTTATTTAAGAATATGCATTTGGCTTGAGGGGGAGTTTGTTAGCAAATTGCACACGCTGTCACAAGCCAAATACATGCAACCCTAAATTAATACTGTCATATGTTGGTCTAAAATGGCATCAGAGGTTCGGCCACTTGAATATCAATGATCTAAACAAATTATGCGAGAAGGATATGGTAAGCGGATTGAATATGAAAATGCCAAAATCTATCGAGTGTTTAACGTGTGCAGTATGCAAAATTTCTGCCAAAGCATATAAAAGCTAGTCAAGTGCTTAAACAATTGGATTGCTGGAACTTATACACACTGATTTGTGTGGACCTATTGGTACAAGGTCATTGGGTGGTGCATCATACATTATTACTTTTATTGATGACTACTCCCGGTATATATCAACGTATCTTAAAAAAATAAATCAGATGCTTTTGAAGCATTCCTTAATTTTTCTGGGACCGCGGAGACAGAGATAGGCCGAAAAATTAAAACCGTTAGAAGCGATAATGGCAAGGAGTTTGTTAATTCCAAATTTGAGGAATATTTTAAACAAAAGGGCATCATTCACCAAAAAACAGTGGGCTATTCTCCACAAAAAAATGGCGTTGCAGAACGGGCAAACCGAACTTTAATTGAAATGGCGCGATGCTTGTTGGAATCTTCTGGGTTGCCGCAAATGCTTTGGGGAGAAGCGATCAACACTGCAACATATTTAAGAAATCGTGCGCAAACGATAGTTTTAAACGATGTAACACCTTACGAGAGGTGGAATGGTAAGAAACCATCAGTTTATCATCTAAAATCTTTTGGGTGTAATGCAGTTGCTCTCAAAAAGGGCCCAAAGCCAAAAGGTGGTAAATTTTTTCCTAAAAGGTTTAAAATGAAATTTGTTGGGTATCAATCGACAACAAAGGCATATCAATGATATAATCCCACTACTAGGCAAATTATTATATCAAGAGATGTAACTTTCTTCGAGCAATCGTTTGATAAAGGTTTTGTTACAGATAAGCAAGAACAACAACACGTATATTTTGATATTTTAAAGGAGGATGAAGCTGAACCAGAAAGTGGAAAAAAGGCTCAAGAAGAGGAATGCGATAGCAAAGATGAAGACACTAGTGGTGAAGAGGCAAATAATAATGAAGCACAAACTGTTGAAACTAGACGGAAACGTGGTAGGCCAAAATTATTAAAAAGAGGTGAGAAAGGTCGTCCCCGAAAAATTTGTTGTACGCAAGGTGTTGAAATGCTGAGCTCAATAATTGAAAGTCCAGAAACTGTGTCCGAAGCTTTAAAAGCAGAAAACGGTTCGAAGTGGAAAGAAGCTATGCAGTCAGAATATAATTCGTTGATAAAAAATAAAACCTGGCATCTTGTTGACAAACCTAAGGGCAAAAATATTATTGGCTGCAAATGGGTATTTGCCTTAAAATGTAAAGCAGATGGCTCAATTGAAAAGTACAAGGCAAGACTTGTTGCTTAAGGTTGTTGTCAGAAACCTAACGTTGATTTTAAAGATACTTTTGCTCCCGTTATTCGTCATTCAACTATTAGGCTACTGTTGGCGTTATCAGCTAAATATGAATTGTACATAAACCACATCGATATAGTAGTTGCGTATCCAAAAGGAGATGTTAACGATGAAGTCTACATGTATCAACCCCCAATGTTTGAAGATGAAAAATTTCCTAACAAAGTATGTTTACTTTCGAAATCTTTATATAGTTAAAAGCAAGCGGGAAGAGAGTGGAACCGCAAGATTAATGATATTTTATTGAATATGTGATTTATTCAGTGTCAGGCAGATACATCCGTGTATGTTCGAAGAAATGGTTCTTGTTTAAGTATTATCGCCATTTATGTTGACGATATGTTACTGACATGTACGACAGAAAATGAAATGAAAAATATGATTGCTATTTTAAACAAAAATGTTGATGCTGAAGATCGTGGGCAAATTTCCTTTTACTTAGGAATGGAAATTACAAGAGAGGTGACATTACAATCTACTCGGCATCTACTCCACTGCCAAGCGGTACCGTATTGGAAAAATGCCAGAAAAACTGTGAAGACTTGGACGTCAAGGGCTATCAGAGTTTAATAGGCGGTCTGATGTACCTGGCTGTAATAACAAGGCCTGACCTTATTCATGTTGTTTCAAGGCTGTCACAATATAATTGTCATCCACATGATGAACGTTTCCGAGCAGCAAAACACGTTTTGAGATACCTCAAGAAGAACCCTGCTGGTAAAATAATTTTTCCTGCTAATTCTAAAGATTTTGAATGTTTTACAGATGCTGATTGGGTCTCAGATCCTAACGACAGAAAGTCGTATTCTGTTCACGTCATATTTATGGGTGGTGGTCCCGTTGCGTGGGAATCCCGTAAACAAGTAATTGTAGCACTAAGCACCATGGAAGCAGAATATGTTGTTTTGTGTCAAGGCACAAAGGAAGTGGTTTTCCACCGGAGTTTATTAAAGGAGCTCGGTTTTAATGAACTCCTTACTAGTCCAACAATAATCGTTTGTGATAACCAGAGTGCTAGTTTCATGGTTAAAAATCCCTCTGTGCAAAAAAGAAGTAAACACATCGATATACGTTACCACTTTATCCGAAATGAGTATGAAGACAAAACCATCGATGTTGAATACGTGTCTTCTGACCAGAATGCAGCAGATGTGTTAACAAAAACCTTGTGTAAAAACAAACATGCTGTTGTTTGTAACTTGTTAAAACTTAATATGTAATTTATGAATTACGTATATACATATATTGTAATTAAAACTTATTTAAGAATATGCATTTGGCTTGAGGGGGAGTTTGTTAGCAAATTGCACACGCTGTCACAAGCCAAATACATGCAACCCTAAATTAATACTGTCATATGTTGGTCTAAAATGGCATCAGAGGTTCGGCCACTTGAATATCAATGATCTAAACAAATTATGCGAGAAGGATATGGTAAGCGGATTGAATATGAAAATGCCAAAATCTATCGAGTGTTTAACGTGTGCAGTATGCAAAATTTCTGCCAAAGCATATAAAAGCTAGTCAAGTGTTTAAACAATTGGATTGCTGGAACTTATTCACACTGATTTGTGTGGACCTATTGGTACAAGGTCATTGGGTGGTGCATCATACATTATTACTTTTATTGATGACTACTCCCGGTATATATCAACGTATCTTAAAAAAAATAAATCAGATGCTTTTGAAGCATTCCTTAATTTTGCTGGGACCGCGGAGACAGAGATAGGCCGAAAAATTAAAACCGTTAGAAGCGATAATGGCAAGGAGTTTGTTAATTCCAAATTTGAGGAATATTTTAAACAAAAGGGCATCATTCACCAAAAAACAGTGGGCTATTCTCCACAAAAAAATGGCGTTGCAGAACGGGCAAACCGAACTTTAATTGAAATGGCGCGATGCTTGTTGGAATCTTCTGGGTTGCCGCAAATGCTTTGGGGAGAAGCGATCAACACTGCAACATATTTAAGAAATCGTGCGCAAACGATAGTTTTAAACGATGTAACACCTTACGAGAGGTGGAATGGTAAGAAACCATCAGTTTATCATCTAAAATCTTTTGGGTGTGATGCAGTTGCTCTCAAAAAGGGCCCAAAGCCAAAAGGTGGTAAATTTTTTCCTAAAAGGTTTAAAATTAAATTTGTTGGGTATCAATCGACAACAAAGGCATATCAATGATATAATCCCACTACAAGGCAAATTATTATATCAAGAGAGGTAATTTTCTTCGAGCAATCGCTTGATAAAGGTTTTGTTACAGATAAGCAAAAACAAGAACACGTATATTTGGATATTTTAAAGGAGGATGAAGCTGAACCAGAAAGTGGAAAAAAGGCTCAAGAAGAGGAATGCGATAGCAAAGATGAAGACACTAGTGGTGAGGAGGCAAATAATAATGAAGCACAAACTGCTGAAACTAGACGGAAACGTGGTAGGCCAAAATTATTAAAAAGAGGTGAGAAAGGTCGTCCCCGAAAAATTTATTGCACTCTCAATAGCTCATAATTGAAAGTCCAGAAACTGTGTCCGAAGCTTTAAAAGCAGAAAACGGTTCGAAGTGGAAAGAAGCTATGCAGTCAGAATATAATACGTTCATCAAAAATAAACCTGGCATCTTGTTGACAAACCTAAGGGCAAAAATATTATTGGCTGTAAATGGGTATTTGCCTTAAAATGGAAAGCAGATGGCTCAATTGAAAAGTACAAGGCAAGACTTGTTGCTCAAGGTTGTTGTCAAAAACCTAACGTTGATTTTAAAGATACCTTTGCTCCCGTTATTCGTCATTCAACTATTAGGCTACTCTTGGCGTTTTCAGCTAAATATGAATTGTACATAAACCACATTGATATAGGAGCTGCGTATCTAAGTGGAGATATTAACGACGAAGTCTACATGTATCAACCTCCAATGTTTGAAGATGAAAAATTTCCTAACGAAGTATGTTTACTTTCGAAAGCTTTATACAGTTAAAGCAAGCGGGAAGAGAGTGGAACCGCAAGATTAATGATATGAATGACATTTCGTTTTTATGTATACTTATGCGCATTCCAATAACTTCAATCAACCAGTAAAGTTCGTAAATTTTTTTCCCCGTTTTAATTATACTGTAATAAATAACTTGAATTGACTCAAAGGTATTTTTATTCAAATTTTGGTTCGCTGCCGCAAAAAGGTTTTTGTACTAAAGTGGAACTAACAAAATCTAACATATTGAATTCCAGAATTTACCAAGAAACAATCGCTGTGAAAAACATACAAAACTTTCAAATCTATATATAATATATAATACGATCTTTTAAGATGTATAAGAAAGTTTTAAATTCCAGAAAGAACTGTCGGAAAAAGATATCAAGGAAGGAAAAACATTTTGTAAGCTTTTGCTTACTTTTCGACCAAATTAATATTCTCTTTTATTTCCTAAAACAGTTTACCTTCGGATACTTTAACTATTAATGTAAAAGAAAATATAACTACGTCGAAAAGCATTGATACAAATATTTGTTGTCTTGTATGTGATCAAAGCTCAACTAACAGGAAATGCTTTTCTAACCTTAAAGTATCTGTGCAGACACCATTTTTTGAACTAAATGGCCAAAAAAATTTTTATGCATGTGATTTCCCAAATTAATTAAAACCGTTGAAAAATGGGTGGCTGAAATGCTATTAAAACAATATGCAAAACTACAGAATTTAAGAGGTTTTCGGCAGAAGTGGTCTTAATTTGTGGAAAAAATTTATAAGATTTTCAATTGTGTTAATAGTTGTTCCCCTTAAGGCGATAACTGCTACAGGTCTGCAGTTCAACCTCACAAATTTATACAAATTATAACAAATCAGATATTTCCTTGCGGAATATCTGAATGAAGTGGAATTCGTATACCAGAAGAAGCGTATTTTCTTTTTAAATGATATGAAGCTCACTCTTAATTCAGTACATTTACTGGTTATTAACATTTTAAAAGAAGGGGGTGATTTATAGTATGTCATGACTGAATCTCTTAATCAGGATAAGTCAGAAATTACGTTTTCTGTATTGCGGCAAAAGGGAGCCAATAATACCAATACTTTCGTAGCCGAGTTAAGTAATAATTTGGCAAAAGTAATGGTTGATAAAATTGTTCAATCAAGTTTTTCCTCTAACTGTGAATTTGAACAAGACGAGATTGACCAAATTGATACTTATGATATATGTTTACCAAAAAACAGGCTCTAATGAAAAGGTTGATGTTGATTTTGAAAACTATTTTTTTTTTTGATAATTCTGAGAATATAAATTTTGAATTGGTTTCCATGAGATACTTCAGTAGTAGGATACTGTATGTGCGAGACCAATTAAAATTCTCAAATTTCAGCAATTAAATTTAAAATTTTGAAATTTTAATTGCCAAATTTATGTTAATTGGTTTTTTTAGTAATTTGATACTTTAATGTGTGTGTATGTGTGTATTTTTTCCCACGGTTAAATAGGGGTCTTCACATTGTTGTTGTTTTTTTTTTATAATGTTGGGGTAGGCGTGGGAATTTGTGTCTGTCCATATGTGACCTTCAGAATACATGTCCGTCCGTATGTGAGCGTGGGAATTTGTGTCTGCCCATATGCGACCTTGAGAATACATGTCCGTCCGTATGTGAGCGTGGGAATTTGTGTCTGTCCATATGTGAACTTGGGAATATATGTCCGTCGGTATGTGAGCGTGGGAGTTTGTGTATGTCCATATGTGACCTTGGGAATACATGTCCGTCGGTATGTGAGCGTGGGAATTTGTGTCTGTCCATATGTGAGCATAGGAATTCTGTCTGTCTATGTGTGCTATAGTCTAATAGATAATAAGAAATTTTTAGGAACATTAGAAAATTTTTTTAGGAATTACACTATTTCAAAAGTATTTTAGTTATATATGGATGGCCTTAATGTTTGTGGTTCGTTTCTTCTTGCTGGAGTGAGATTTCTTCTTTTATTTTTTGTTTGTTTTTAATTTTGGTGTGTGTTTACTTAAGACATTTTGTCCAGCAATTCAGTTATTTCTTTTTTGTTTGCAATGCTTGAGTCTGGGGGAATAATTTGATTATTCTGAATTTGAAGACATTGTGAAAAAAAAATTTACTATTCCATAAATATTGAAATTGATATTTTGTTTATTTTATACATGACGATCATCGATGGATTTTATTTGGGGATCTGGATGGTGGTGCGATTTCTGTATTTTGTAGAATATGAATATTTATGCTATGTTTAAGTGTGTGTGTTTTTTGTGTTCTGAGTGGCGGTTGGAATGTCTGCCTGTCAGACAGGCTGTGTGTGTGCGTGTGTGTGTGTGACGATTGGTGAGTCTGTATGACAGTCCGCTTTCTTGCTTTCCTGGATTTTGCGCAAGTGGGTCACTATGAAATGTGATAAGATGTACATATTCATGCGTACATAAATATCTACGAATTTATTTCATTTACGCATATACATACAAACAAATAATAATCGTTTATTCTATGTGCCCAAATATTCCCTTGACCATTTGAATGAATGAATGAACCATTGTGTATGTTTGTTTGTGTGTTCTCTGAAAAAAATAAGTATGTAGGTTTTTATTTGAAATAAAAAGACATTTATTTTAATTTTTATAAGCATTTATTTAAAAGTTTGTTAACATTTTCATTTTTAAGTAAAATTGCACTCCTTAAGGCACAAACACCATAGTCGCGATAGCTACAATAGAGATATATTGAATGGTTAGTTTCCATTTGTTTAAAATTAATGCAGCCAATGTCTTCAATGTTATAAACTGTTTGATGAATAATTTTTTCCAGCCATTTTTTCTTCTCTTCCCCCTTAACATATATTTGTGAATTTCTTATATTGGATTTTAAAAACTTGCAAAACTAAACTGCTTCTCTCTGTTTTTTGGCTGATAAACATGCGAAATCAAAAGGAGGTTTTATGATGAAATTGAGGCATTCGTTGTTGCTGAAAACTGCAGCTAGTTCTTTTGCGATGAAGTCATTTGAATTATTTTTGGAACCTTGCAAGTCTACAAAAACAATATCACCATCCATGTTATTTAATTTATAAGACCTTCCGGACTTGACCTTTTATTGGTATGTATTCTATTACGCGGTCATGAATAAGAACGCAGTAAACTGATGTTTTTGCTGGAATATTTGTTGCTGTTTCAAATTAAATTTTTATGTCGATTGGTCCGGTATTGAGCGTTTCGTTTTGGTGACTGACATCAACTACAATAATTGGAGCGTTATTTTTAAACTCTTGACCTGATCGTCATATGGGTAAGAGGTTGAGTTTAAATGTACTTTTAAGTTAGTAAGATCACAATGAACAAACTTGTTTTCTAGTTGAAAGGCAATCAACACAAAACGAGGGCGTTCTTTATTAGCGGCCAGTTTCACATTCCATATGTGATTGGTCCCCGTATTAAGGTGTGGATTCATATGACAATCCATGCCATTGGTGTAGCAGCACCATTATTAAGTATTTTGATCATATTCAATTTACTATGATCAGATAATTGAACATGTGGAATTCTCCATGATATTAGTGAAATTGTAAGTTTTGCTTTCTCAGTGGAAACATTCGAGTGTACAAGATCCTCATCGTTCTTATTACGCAAGAGTATCAACTCATTTTACCATTTAATAAAACTTTAGCGAATCCTAAAAGAAGTTTGAGTGGTACATAGAAATTAAATTTTCCATTTTGAAGATTTATTTCATCAAGTTTATTCCATGCAGCATTTTGCAACACAACGCTTTCCGTAGGTGATAAAGCGAATCCTAAAAGAAGTTTGAGTGGTACATAGAAATTAAATTTTCCATTTTGAAGATTTATTTCATCAAGTTTATTCCATGCAGCATTTTGCAACACAACGCTTTCCGTAGGTGATAAAGAAACCCAATTTTTTATGGTACTGGTGGCTGCCAAATATCTTGTATGATCAATTTCAATACCATTTAGTTCATAGCGAATTTCATCAAAGAGATATGCAACAAAATTGTTTTTCAACTGAAAGTTGGGTGTAGATTTCGATGTTTTTTCATCTACAACAAGTCCTTCCACATATATATAGCTTTCACTGGGTAACACATATAGATCTTGGTTTTGTATTGAAATTCTTATTTCATCGTTGTTGTTAAAAGACTGAAGGTATGGTATGTATGTGTGATAATCCTTTTTGATTATATTTTCATCAGATATTGGTTTATCTAAAATGTCTATTATTGAACTCATTTTGTTTTCAGTTTAAAGTTCAGTGACTTGAGAAAACTCTTGTTTGCTGCTGTAAGCGATTTTTGACGAACAGATCTTTTCAATTGTTATTTAGGTTGTAATGTTTGAGGATTAGATGTTGCTGTAGTATTCTTCGATACACTCGTGTTGTAAATTATCATTATTTAGTTGTCCTTAAATGTATTTGTATTATAATTTCCTCTCCTCTGAAATTATTTAAGTCGCCGTTTTGATCAACCACGCGAAGAGCTAGTGAACTTATCTCTCTGGAGTTTACTGGAAAATAAATAAGATTTTTGGGAATCTCTACTATTTTATATCTAGCCGGTACATTAATCGGAAATTCATGTTGTATATGAGCTTTAGAATTATTCATATAAGTATTAACCACAATACTGCTTTCAATCCTCAAGAGATTCACCTTAAAGATATTCTCTGGAAGATCAGAGTAATGTTCTTTGTTTGGCGTTAAGATTCTGCTATTGAATCCTAAAAGTCTACCTATTGTATTTTCTTTATTGAAATATATTGGTTCTTTAGAGATGCTGACATTAACTTGCATTGTATTGTTATTAGCTTCAATCAAAATTTTGTTTTCTGGTCTATATCGTTTGTATTGTTCTTCTATATAGTCAACTATATAATTTAATTCATAAGATCCGATCGGTATTTCAATTACAAGTTCACCGATATGAAATATATTGTTATAGACATCCACATTTGGGATACTGTTGTATGAATGAAAATCAGTTAGAGCACATTCATAAGTTCCGTTTAAATCAATAGGAGGAAACTAATTAGAAGATAGCTCTGATGAATTGGAGCTCAGAGCCAATGTTATTGACATTGTGACTGTTTGATTGTAAATAAATGAGGTTAAACACACAGTATGATTTATAAGAATCACTTTCGTATTTATTGTTTATTTACTTATTTTAAACTAAATTAAATATTGATGCCATTGTTGTTGTTGTTGTTTATTTATTGTATTCTTCCATTTACAATATCTCATCTTTGCTTATCCAAGAATTGTGCTCATTACCAAAGCCCAGCCACTTAACAAACACCTTCTGTCCTTTAGTTTTGAGAACCTTTTCAACTAGGTATGTATTTGGATATCTGGTTTTTGAAAGTTCTTCTTCATAGAATCCACCTTTAATAGGATTTCCGCGATAGTCTTCTAATGTATATGTTGTAGGATATGTGTTTTGTACTCTTTTAATTGTAAAGATTTCTGTTGTCCAATTCGGAGTATAACCTTTTTCAAAAATGTTTTTATATTTGCTTATGCGTACATGATCTCCTGCATTATATTTTGACATTTTATACACCTTTAAATGACTGTATACTGTTTTTAAAAGCTGTTTTTCAATTGTTGAATTTACTTTAATCGGTGACATTTTAATGGTGCGATGAATTTTTCTATTGTATGCATCAAGTAAATCTCTTTACATATCAATCCAATTATATGAACCATTTAAGCTAAATTCTTTCCACATCATTCCTTTTAATGTTCTATTGAATCGTTCTACCATTGAGGCTTTCATAGTGCTGTATGTTGAGTAGTGATTAATATTGTATTTATTCATTAACTGATTGAAATGCTTATTGAAAAATTCTTTACCATCGTCTGTTTGCAAGTTTTTCGGTATTCGTCCCAATTTGAAAATATTCTCCATTGCCTGGGTTGTTTCAAATGCATTCTTTCTTCTCAAAGGTACTGCCAAGCAAATTTTGAGAATGTATCAATTACAGTTAGCAAAAATCGATAATTTCTATTGTCTAAGGAATAATTTCCCATTTCAACTAAATCAGCTTGCCAAAGATCATCTATTCCTTTCATCACAACTCTACGACGTACAAAACGTTTTCGAGCCTGCTTATGCAATTCATTTACAATATTTCTTTTTGAAGACATCTTATTTTTCCAGTCGCTGTTTTAAGTGTGTTGTGATCTACTTGGTGCACTTTCAGCTATTGATACGAAAATGTAATTTTCTATTCTATAAATGTTTTCTCGTAACTCTTCAATTTCCATATCAAAAAGTGATTTATTATCATCCATTTTCTTATTGATATCCTGCAAATGAGCATTAAGATTTTCTAACTGGAAAGCTACTTCTTGTTGCTGTTTTTTGAGTTCAGTTTGCAGAAACAATTTACTGATAACATCGTTTTCCTCCAGAGCGTTTGCAACATTTTTGATTCTCTTGTATTGGACATCAATGTTTTTGTTCGTATCCATAAAGAAGCCCAACAACTTAGGTGCATTTTTGGTTGAAATTACTTCACTTCTATCGTTAATATAATGCCCAAATTTATCAACGGACATGTTCTATAAAAAAATCTATTTATGTATATAGTTTATACAATTATATTAGCTTCACGTAGTTCTTCAATAATTTAGACAATTTCGTTGTTGTGATTAGTATGGCCTGCAGAGTGTGATGCAAGCAGTACTCTAAGTCGATCTACCAACTCGTTTGGATCATCCCAGTATATATAGTTTGGATTATGAGGGTTAAACTGCATCAAACCCCTTCATAAATAATTAGTTTTTGTTACATCTGATGAGCTTTTATGATTTTCTCCTTTGAAAAGTTTTCCAATAATATGTTTGTACTTATGGGCTTTGCTTCCTTTGATTTGACCATCAGACTTATAGTCTCTCCTGTGAGCATTGGTAGTAAGTAATATTTTTTTATAGATTTCAGGCTCGAATTTGTCATAGTCTTTTGGTGTTTTATGAAACATTAAAGAAAACAGTCCTGGCTTGAGTGCCCATATTTGTCCTCCAACCTGTATCTTATCTTGATTTAACTCGATGGTGCTATTACCGAATCTCCATTGATTATTATTGTCTTTATGTGGACCATAGTTAGTATCTAGTTCGTTTCTCGATTGTAATAGTGATAAGTCAGGATAACTTTCTTCATTATTCGAATTTTGTGAGTAAAATTCATCTTCATCATAATTACTGCTACTTTTACTATTCGATTGTTTAAACATTGATTCTTCAATTAGTTTCTTGGGCGTACTCGTTTCCAATTTTATTGTTGAATTCTGAGGATGAAAACTTTCATTGTCATCAATTCCAGTTTTCTTATCACTCGGTTTTTTTTTAACCGGTCTACCAACGTATTTAGAGCTATTGATAAATTATTTTAAACGTTCTGTGATAGGCTTGAATGTATCTCTTAATTGTTCATGTGTATTTGTTTCACCAGTTTTTATACTTCGAAGCTTTTTCTTCAAAATATTTCTTGTAGTCACCAAGTCTTTAAGAATTTGTTCATTCATTTTAGTTATCAGGTCAGTTCAATAGGAAGCAGATCAGTTTATTAGATCAAGTTAACAGATCAGGTATCAGATCAGCTTATCAGGTACCAGATCAGCTTATCAGGTCAGCTGATCAGGTATCAGATCAGCTTAGCCGGACAGTTTAACAGGTATCAGATCAGTTTATTAGGTGTCAGATCAGCTTATCTGGTCAGTTTAATAGGTATCAGATCAGTTTATCAGGTGTCAGATCAGCTTATCAGGTCAGTTTAACGGGTATCAGATCAGCTTATCTGATCAGTTACAATAATCACATGTATAGAGTTTGAAGTCAGATTAAATACTGAAGGGTGCATTAGATGAACGGCAAATTATATTATTATGAAGTAATCAAATGACTTTCTATAACGACCGTTGTTTAGTTCATTATCTTTACTTATCATCAAAAATCCGTATTTTTCCTTCCAACATTCTCTACAAATTTGTTGAAACATTTCAAAGTTCATATCGCTGGCAACGTGATCATCATATACATGTTTCATATTTGTCGAATCTAATGCTAATAATTACATTAGCATTATCTCTTATCAAATGTTTTGGAATCCGCATGTAAGTTTGACACAAGTAAAATGAATCTACGTGCTTATGACGACCCATACAAAAATATGCACGTATATTGTTCTGCTTTTCACATGCAACATCATCAAAAATCATAATTTAATAGCTTTTAGCTTCACTAGGAGGAACAACGTACTCGTTATTTGCGAATGTGTAGTATCCCATTCCTTTAATTGGTGAAATTAATTTCTTTAGGTATTCATATTTAGGTTGATATAGAGATTTTGAGTACAAGTAAATATTTTCAAACTTGAGACCATTAGGACTTTCCAGCAAACTAATCATTATGTTAATTTTTCCACAATTTGAAGTACCAACTATTAATGCTCGAATAGAATTTGGTAACCAGGAACTATGTCTTATTTTTTTACTGTCATTTGAACAAATATCAGCATTACGAACTAATATATTTTTATATACGAAGCGCATTTTAATAACTACTTGTGAAATTTGCAAACAATATCTTTTATTGTAGATTAAAGTAATATGGTTGCACTTTATAACAAAAGTTTTAGTCTCAAGCACACTATCGTTGGAGAAGGTTTACTAAATAAAGCAATAAATTCTCTGCCTTTTGAATTACATCTTCCTGGATATCAGTACTGTGGACCTGGCACAAGATTACAAAAGCGTTTAGATAGAGGAGATAAAGGAATTAACTTATTGGATGCTGCTTGCAAAAATCACGATATTGCTTATTCGAAAAATAAAGACTTAAACAGCAGACATCAAGCTGACAAAATTCTTGAAAATAAAGCTTGGGAAAGAGTTCTTTCAAAAGATAGTGATCTTTCAGAAAAACCATTTGCATATATAGTCACCAACGCAATGAAAGCAAAAACTAAACTTGGTATGGGTGTTGAAGCAAAGAAAAGGAATACAGTGAAAAGACCATCACCACGAATTCGTATAAATGACAAAAAACTGTTTCATAAAACAATTAAATCAGCAACAAAGATATTGAAGAAGGCAAAACCACAAGACATTAACTCAGCCATTAAGATTGCTCGTAAAGCTATCAGTAAATCTCTTAAGGGGAAAAAAGCTCGAGTGGTAATACCACGCATTATAAATGTTCCAAAAATTTGTGGTTTTTTGCCCATAATACCGATTCTAACTGCTCTAGGTGCACTTGGTAGTCCAGCAACTGGAGGTGCCGCTATAGCTAAAGCTGTAAATGCAATAAAGAATGCAAAAAAACAACTTGAGGAAGCCACTAGATACAACAAAGCAATGGAGTCAATTGCGGTGGGAGATGGACTATACCTTAAACCATGTAACAACGGTTATGGAGTTGTTTGTAAAGATCAATAGAAAAACTTTTAGACATGCTACCTAACAGACCATTATCAGAATTTGATCTGAGAAAATTTTCAAAATATATTCCACACTTCAGGGGAGTTTTTATCTTGGATTCGCTACCAAAACGACCAAAGACTGTAGATTGGAATAATCAATTTGGAATTATCAACAGGCCCAGGTACTCATTGGGTAGCATACTATAAAAACAAGAATGAAAAACAATATTTCGACAGCTTTGGAAATTTACAACCTCCTCTAGAATTAATCAAATATTTAGGTAGAAATATTGAATACAACTATAATCAATATCAAAATTTTAATACATATAATTGTGGCCACTTATGTTTGAAATTTCTTTATGAGATAACCAAAGATATTAAATAAAACACAATCATATATATTTAAAAACATTTTATTTTTTAGTATTATTATTTTTCTCTTGTTAATTACAAAATATATGCATATAACATTTTTTTTACTGCCAAACGGGGTACTGGGAGTTTGGTATCAAAAACTCATTCATCTCACTATCCAGGATAAGGTTTCGCTCTCCTTTTCTTTGTAGTCGATAGTTATCACTTGAAAGATTATCTAATTCGACATCTGTTACAATATTATATCGGTTGGGGAGAAACATTATATGGTTTTCCAGTTCAAGTTGAACTGTTTCCCCATACTTTGTTGTTACTCGCTTTGCACGTACGATGGTGTATTTGGATGATTCATCTAAATCCTTTATATGGATTAAGGATTTTGTATTACAGGAATTGAATTTGCTTATTAAACTCATTGCGCTATAAATGTTTCACAACTTATAAGTTTGAACTTAAATTTCGAATTAATCTCAATATAAGCTTTCTAGACTTTAAGAAGTCTAACTGAAAATTATTAAGCAATGATATTAGATTTGTGTGTGTGTGAGTGTGTGTGTGTGTGGGAGAGAGGGAGCAAAAGACGAAAAGATGAATAATAAAATCTGGTGTTAGAAGAAGATAGAGAGATACTTATATACATTTTTGAGTCATTTACTCTAAAATTTTAATTTGTTTTTGGAGTGGAACGCAGATTTAGTTTTATAGATTATATAAAATTTCTCTTACAACTTGTTCCTTGAAAACAATTATTAGTAGAGAACTGACATTTAAAAAGATCGGAAGTAAATTTTGGTAATAATATAAAATATTCCATAAAAATCATGAGTGACATTAGAAACAAGCTCGCACAATTCTTAGTTGATTTTGAGGGATGTCAACTATACGAACACATGGAAATGGTGAAAATGCTCCTCGATATGTTGAATGAAAATGATGATTTTGGTATAATGGAAGATGAGGACAAGGACGATAGTCACTTTAAGTCTTGTCCATGGAGCCATCCAGATTGTGAGGAAGGGCCAGATACCTCTCGGTGCTCCGTATTCTACTTAAGAAAAATGACGATAAATCATTTAATTAATTCATATTATGTAATATTTCGATGAAACTAAATAATAAATCACAAAACAAAATAAAACAAATTCTGAATGTTTTTCATTTTATATATATTTGTACAATTTTTGTTTATTTCTCTTAACAATTCAACAATTTTTTTTACTTATTAATATATTTCACTACTTAAATATATATAAAAATTATAACTTAAAAATAGGGATACAATTATTGCATTGCTTCTTCCTCTTCTAGTCTTGAAATTTCCCACAGTAGCATGTCAAGTTCATAATCGGGATTAGTTTCCTCGATTCGAAAATTATATCATGCATATGTACTCATCTTATCACTTCTTATTTTTCTTTTATCGTCTGCATAATTTAACACTATAAATTTGATGAACTTTTGATTTAAATATTAACATGTCATCATATACAGTAGACTTATTAAATAAACAGTTTCTATAAGAAGTTGTGTCGTACTTATCAAGAATGCATTTCTTTACCCCTTTCGATTTTTTAATATCATTTTCATAATGCACACTAAAGGCATACATCTTTGATCTCAATCCTACAAACTCCTTCATTATTTTTCCACAATTCTCATCCTTCATCATACCCAACAACTTTTTGTTTACTAGAGGGAAACCATATATATTGTTTTTTGGGTAATCAGACGTATCAAACTTATGGACGAAGTCAGTTTTTATGTCAGCGTAAAAGTCTTCTGTTTTTACTGTGTAAATGAAAGAGTCAGTATCCATATAATTTAGTGATAAGTTCGACTTGAATTTGGGTTGCATGTACCCATAATGGAAATCATACATTTTCCATTTGGAAAGCTCTAAAACACAAAATCCTAAATATATAGGTTTATTGTAATAGGTTTTCACTCTATTCATTTCAATCGCTACCATATTCTCAGAAAATATTGACAAACTATGAAAATTAGGTTTAGATATTTAATCTTGAGCTGCTAAATGATTACAGTTTGTCCTATTCCAGTTCGTGACTATTCGTACATCCTTTCTCTTTTCCACATTCTCCATAGTTTCACCATATACTGCATTATTTAGTAATTTGAAGAAATTTTTCTCAAATGCGTTTTTTGCAGTTGCTCTATGTTTGGTGTTTAAGTCTATATAACTTTTCAATCAGGTTGATTGTTTATAAGTGAGAATCTAAGTTCAAGGTTGTAGTTGTCGATCATTTTTGAAAATCTAGATAGTGATATGTATAATTCTTTATTGAGCGGAAGGACTTTTATATTGTCAGATTTTTTACCCAACTCTTTAACAAAAAGATGTGAGTCATAAGATGAGTAATTGTGGAAATAGATTGGTATAAATTTTGGAATTTGAAATTTTAAATTGCATATATTATGAGCAGCTCCTCTAAATTTACCACTTATGTGGCAGTGATCTCTCACTCTATCATTGCCTAGATATTTATGACAAATGTGACAATTTATCGCATTTCGAAAATTAAAATTTTCGAAAGGAGATAAATCATCCATTCGGTTCTTGTTTTTCAAATAATCATTGTAAACATTTTCGCAATCGCTAATTATACAATCTACAAACTTTTCGCCTGTATCTTCCCCCGTATATATTTTAAACTTATCTAACTTATCATTATGCTTACATTTAATATAATAACTAAAAGCACAAGGAATGTGCTTTTTGCTATACCTACTTTTGTCACTTACTCTAATACTAGTATCCTGCCGGAATGTTATATATACAGAGTACAGGGACATGCTTATGCATGCCTCTACGATACAAAATGTTTACGGGAATGAAACTGCTACGTAGACCATAGTTATGTAAACAAACATTTTGATAAGTGATATATATAGAGTATAGGGACATGCTTATGCATGCCTCTACGATACAAAATGTTTACGGGTATGAAACTGCTAAGTGGACAATATTTATGTAAACAAACATTGTGATATGTGATATACACAGGATACGGAGGCATGCTTGTGCATGCAGATACGTCACAAAATTTTGTAGCAAAAGAAACAGCTACGTGGACAAAACATTGTGGTATCTGATAAACTACAAAATTTTTGTAGCTTCACAAGTTTTCAAAGCAAAATTATCAAATTTTGAAGTTGAGCTTTTATTTGTACAATGAAGTCCTTCTGGTACACACCATTATATCGGAGACTCCAGCGGCATCACCTAAAGGAGTATCGCAAGACAGTAATGCAGGAAGAATTTGATGGATATCTTGAAAAAGATGAGGAGCTTCTCCTAGAGATGTCATCAGAACCAACTTCATCTAACGCACTCCAAAAAATAGATGAAGAATATGAAGAGATGCTGAGAGGTGACGATGACCTATTTTTGAGCATCAATACTCAGCCTGCCGAAGCTGGTAGTGAATCCAATAGAAGTGAGGTAACCAGCAAACCCCACATAGAAATATTGGAAGTCCAAATGCTCCCAAATATTGATGTCCCAATGTTTCTTGCATTGTACGAAGATACCAACGATCAATTGTTGGTAGAGGCAGCTGACGCAGTGGAGGCAGCTTTATATTAAAAAATATATGTAAATGTATGTATAAACATTATAAAAATAAAAACCATGCTCATAAATATGTATGTATGTTTAAACAACGGCCTTTTTATTTCAAAAAGTATGTACTTATTTTTGTACAGCAAAAAAGCAAGAAAGCTTACTGTCATACAGACTCACCAATCGTCACACACACGCACACAGCTTGTCTGACAGGCAGACATTCCAACCGCCACTCAGAACACAAAAAACACACACACTTAAACATAGCATAAATATTCATATTCTACAAAATACAGAAATCGCACCACCAACCAGATCCCCAAATAAAATCCATCGATGATCGTCATGTATAAAATAAACAAAATATCAATTTCAATATTTATGGAATAGTAAATTTTTTTTTTCACAATGTCTTCAAGATCAGAATAATCAAATTATTCCCCCAGACTCAAGCACTGCAAACAAAAAAGAAATAACTGAATTGCTGGACAAAATGTCTTAAGTAAACACACACCAAAATTAAAAACAAAAAAAAAATAAAAGAAGAAATCTCACTCCAGCAAGAAGCGAACCACAAACATTAAGGCCATCCATATATAACTACAACACTTTTGAAATAGTGTAATTCCTAAAAAAATGTTCTAATGTTCCTAAAAATTTCTTATTTTCTATTAGGCTATAGCACACATAGACAGACAGAATTCCTACGCTCACTTATGGACAGACACAAATTCCCACGCTCACATACCGACGGACATGTATTCCCAAGGTCACATATGGACAGACACAAATTCCCACGCTCACATACCGACGGACATGTATTCCCAAGGTCACATATGGACAGACACAAATTCCCACGCTCACATACCGACGGACATGTATTCCCAAGGTCACATATGGACAGACACAAATTCCCACGCTCACATACCGACGGACATGTATTCTCAAGGTCACATATGGACAGACACAAATTCCCACGCCTACCCCAACATTATTAAAAAAAAAAACAACAAGAATGTGAACACCCCCTATTTAACCGTGGGAAAATACACACACACAAACATTAAAGTATCAAATTACTAAAAAAAAACCAATTAACATAAATTTCGCAATTAAAATTTCAAAATTTTAAATTTAATTGCTGAAATTTGGGAGTTTTAATTGGTCTCGCACATACAGTATCCTACTACTTACTTCGTTGGGTATGGTGTATTTAAAATACACCAAGGTGCTGTAAAGGACTTAGGAAGATGGTTGAATTTTTAACCGCCACAAGCGAGCTTTTTATATTTATCAGTCTCTGGCAAATTTTTAAAATTTAGCCGCTCTATCAGGGAAACTAATCTATGAAAGTAAAAAAAAATTTGAATATGCCATAATATCTTTGAAACTGAACCGGAACGAAATGGTGTAAACTCATTTATTGCATATTACTGCAAACGCTGAACCAAAATGGTTCAGTGATGATTGTTTCAACCATAAACAGCAATTATTGGACTTTGTAATGTTGGTCTTCCTTCGAAAGCTCTATTCTAGGTCTGTAGAAAAAGGTAGTTCTAAGCAAGGAAAAAGTGCAGATTTTATCAAATAAATAAAAATACAAAAGCAAATCTATAAAAGTAAAAAAAAGAAATAAAACAAAAAATTTAAAAATTATAAAATAACTAAATATTATTAAGATATTATAAAGAAAAACTTTTCTACATACACATTTTTAAAACTTTATAAAATTTTTTAAGCAAAATCTCTAAGTCCTTAGATTTGAGAAAAATAAATATAATAAATATTATATTGTATTTTAAAGAAAAAGTAAATGTTTTAGCCTTAACGCACAATAACGTTATGAAATTTATTGAAAGGTTTAATGCATATGACCATTTTATATGAAAAATATTAATTACAATCATTTTCTTTTAATTGCTTAAAAACTTATTTCTAATATAAAATTGATTCTTTTTTTACAAAGCAAATGCATTAAAAATTTTTAGTTCAGTATGAATTCACTTATACTTTAATTCAATTCGAATTTAAGGCAGAATGAATTAATTTAAAATACAATAACTGAATTCCTGAACGACTCACAGATTCATTAAGAAAATCATGTTATAACAGTTCTGCCGCCTATACAGAACTTTGGCGCTAATTTTGTAAACCACTAATGACGAACGAACCACCAATAAAATAAAATTTATTGATACTTAATTTTTCAATACATAATATAAATATAAATAAACAATATATATATACATTAACCATCTCTTTGAATGGAATGTCTGTGACAATTTACACAATAGTGATCATTACCCTATCGTTGTCAGTCTAAATAATTTTTCGCCTAATCTTGAACGTAGACCTGATGGAATATTAAAAAAGCAAAATGGGAAGACTATAGATGTATTTTTACAGAAGACCTGTCTAGATACAATTGAAAGACACATAAGTAATACTATTTTAAAGTCTGTTAGTCAAGCTATTCCTTTAAATAATGTGCCCTACAATAGAAAAGAAGTCCCTTGGTGGAATGAAAACATAAAATCTCTCATCAAAGAAAGAAGAAAATTGCAAAAAAATTTTAAACAAAATTGTACCTCTGAGAATTTAGCAAAATTCTTAAGGCTTAAATCAATAACCCGTAAGGTTATTAGAGAGAGTAAGAAAATATGCTGGTCAGATTTCCGTGAGTCTATAAACCTTCGAACACCTTCGTCAGAAGTATATATGAAAGTTAAATCTTTGAATGGTATCTCTTCATTTCATACAGTTTCGGCTATATAAGATAACAATAAATTGTTAACTGAAAATACTGACATTTCTAATTTCTTAGCAAAAAACTTTTCGAAAAAATTTTACGACTATTCAAGGTGTACCTCTTTTCCTCTTAATCTGATGAATAATGATAAAATCTAAAATAAAAGATTTACTCCAACGGAACCTAAATCGGCGCTAATATCATGCAAGGGAACCTTTCCAGGGCCTGACAACATTAGGTATGAAATATCTCTTGGAGCTTAACAACATAATTTGGACGAAACAGGTATTTCCAAAAAAATGAAGGGATGCGGTAATTATCCCAATATTAAAACCGGGTAAAGACAGTCTAAAAGCAAATAATTATAGACCAATCTCACTCACTAATTGTATGTGTAAACTCCTAGAAAGAATGGTAAACAAAAGACTAGTTTATTATTTGGAAATAAATAATGCTCTATAAATCTGGATTTAGGAAGAATAGAGGGACAATAGATAATTTAGCGGTTTTACCATCTGACATTATTGAAAGCTTCTCCTTAAAAAAGAATGTAATTGCAGTCTTTTTCGATCTAAAAAAAGCTTATGGCTGTGTTTGGAAACAGATGATATTCAAAAAATCAAATACCTTCAACATACAAGGAAATATGGCTACTTATATTTCGATCTTCCTACAAGACAGAAAATTCTAAGGTTTGGTTGGAAACTGGCCATCAAACTATTTTCATCTCGAAAATTGGGTCCCACAGAGATCCGTTATAAATGTCACCCTTTTTCTTTTGGCAATTGATGATATTTTAGACCAGTGTAAGAAAGGTGTAAAGATGCTGATGATCTAGTCATATATTGTTCAGGAAAAAAGCATTCAGCTATAATTAAAAACTCAGCTAACTATTACTAACATAGAAAAATTGAATGAAAAAAGTGGGTTTCAATTTGACAAAGATAAAATAGAGGCAATTAAATTTTCTAGACGCTTAATACCTGCCAACAGTAATAGCACCATAAAATTATGTTGTAAAGATATTCAATTTGTAAAAGAACACAATTTCTTGGGTGTTACATTTGATAGAAAATTAACATTTACAACCCATATTAAGAAAATTAAAGCTAGGGCCAACTCAAAATTAAATATTATTAAAATATTAAGGCACTATCCCACAATTGCTTCTAAACATTTTGCACACAATCCTTCTCCCTACCATTGATTATGCGTCAGTTATACATCTATCTGCCTGCAAAACAGACATAAATATGTCCTTGACTACATTTGCAAATCAAGATTCTACATTAGTTTAAATTTTATTAGTTAGCATAGCTCTTTTAGAATTAAGTTTTTGTTTCAAAACTTTGTATTTTTCGCATCCTTTGTACGAAGCAGGGTGTCCATATTTGTTGCATAAAACACAGAATAGTTTATCTTTTTCTTCCATTGGTACTTTTTTTATTGAACATTTGCCTCTTTCATGATACATGTTAAATCTGACACACCTTCTAGGAAGATAACAATTCGCAGCACTATGGAAGAATCCTTGGCAATTACGGCATTGAGGTATTTCGGGTCGTCTGACCTGCTCCAACTTTATCATACGGTGAAGCAAGGTTTTAATATTTTTAAATTTATTTATACTAGTTTCAGGTAAAACCTGAACTAAAAATAATGGAAGCTTAGCTCCTCTTTCAGTCGATGTATTTTTTGAACAAGGACTAACTTTAATAAATTTTATTACATTACCATCATATATTAATAATTCAAATAAAATTCCATCAGCATCCATATTGGTGTCTATGCCTTCCAATTAAGATGTTTTAATCTTGAGTTCTTTGGGTGTTGTTGAAGCGAGTGCAACCAATATAAGAAATAAAAATTAATTCCTTTCAATTTCTTAAATCTTTTGCAAATCTTATATATATATATATATATATATATACATATATATATATATATATATATATATATATATATATATATATATATATGTGTGTGTGTGTGTGTAAGTTATTTATCCTTATGCCTATGTATCTCTTGTTTCTTTTGAGTAAAAAAAGTTTAATCCCTTTAACGGTTTGCATTGTAATACTTATGAATTCAAGAATGAATTGTTCTTTTTTAAATCGTTCAATTGTTGTCTTTGAGGTCAGTAACAATCAAAGTCACTTAAGGGCAAGAAGCTCCATAAATTCTTCTAGAACTGAAAAATTCTAGTTTTTATTTTCCTTAGTGAAAATAGTGGAAGAGGGGTTACCTCTTAGCACCAAAAGTCAATAAGAGCAGTTACCTCTTATTATCTTTGGGTCATCATTATACAAGCCCTAACATATGGTCCTTCGACATTCCTGAACTGGATTTAGGTTTTGATTGAACTGGTGCATAAGCTAGTTTGTTCTCAAAATTGTGCTACTCTATACAGCAGAATAAGGCAAACGAGTAGTAGTGCCACCTGCACTGCTGATTTTCTCAAAAGGATGAATTACCACAATCCGTTGGAGACGAACATCTGTAGTGGAAGAAGGTAAACAGGTACGTACAGTGTTTGAATTATAATTTGTGCGACTACTTGGGAGTATTATTAGTCAGAAAGGGAATAAGTAAAACAAATTTAGAAAAAGAACGGGAGAGCTCATAATATAAAAAGCTTTTAACAGATAACGACAGTTTTTTAAGAAATCAATTTTTTTGTATAGAAATAGAAAGATTTAACATCCAAAACGATGTCAACCAAGCAAAGAAGAAAATAAAAGTTCAAAATGAACCAGATGGAGGACTTTTGCGATAATTGGGAAGCTGAAGCACAGGAGGAGTTGACGCATTCTTACGTGGAGGTGACGGCAAAAGAATTAGATATAAAATATCAAAAATTATGCGACACGTACGGCAAGGAGGGTGAACCTGACTACAATGACGATATATCCCAAAGCTTCAAAAAAAAAACAAGAAATAGATCACAAAAACGTAAAGCAAATATCATAGGATTAATGACATTATCAAGGAGAGAAGATCAGAATGAAGGGAAAGTGATTCAGCAGTCTCCCATGTCACTAAAGCTACCACCATGTGACATAGAGGAATTCGAGGGTGGATATACACAATGGCCAGTTTTTAGGGACATGTTCCAAGTAGTTAGAACATATTCGAATTTATCTCCCGCTCTTGTAACATTTGAGAAGAAAAACGAGAGGGGGGCCAACTTAATCGTGAAAAGATCTTATTTGGTTGATAAAAACTTATTCTTGGCCTGGGAGGCACTAGAAGCCCGTTTTGAAAGTTCCCGAATTTTGGCGCATCAGTAAATGAAACAGATGTTTGGGGTTCAAGCAATTCAGGCTGAAACTGCAAAAGGAATTAGAAATATTCAAAGCACGTTAAGTAAGAGCTTAGCTTTTTTTGAATCACTTAAATTGACGACCAACTGGGATGCGATATTAATGCACTTGCTCACATCCAAACTTCCTGAAGACCCCATGCGCTCATGGAAAACATCATTAACGAAACATAAAAATTGGCCCATTTAGCAGGAGATGTCTAACTACTTATCTCGAATGTTGGAAACTGTTTCGGATATGAGAAAACCCCACAACGAAAAAAGTCATATCAGTAAAGGTCAGACATTTCATGCCCACTCTATTCAAGAAAAAGAACAATTTACATGCCAAAAATGTAAGCAGAACCACCCCTTGCGCTTCTGCAAATATTTTAAAGAACTGTCGGTTGAAGACAGAATAAATTACGTATTTTCTCAAAAATATTGTGTTAATTGTTTGTCACCCTCTCATTATAAGTCTAAGTGCCCAAGCACAAATCTTTTCACCCCATGCAATCAAAAGCATCATACAATGCTGCGCCGCAATCCATTGGAGAAAGCAAAACCGTTGAAAGCCAGCCAAACAACATTCACCATTTTCTAACGCAAAGCGGTCAAATTCAGAAGGAAATGGAAGGTATTAAATTAAATATTGCAAATAGTATCGGGGAGAGGGAGTCGCATTTCGGATAATATTTGTCGGGACCAGTCCCACAAAATGAAATAAACTCTTTCTCAACAGTATTCTGCTCATCATATGATATGGATCTTCAAGACCAGTTGAAAAGATTTTGGGAATCGGAGGAACCCGAAAAAATTTATTCAGAATCGGGGGCTGATTTGTACTGCGAACAATCTTACCGACGGACTACCATTCGCCGACCCGGTAGGCGATATGTTGTTCACCTACCGTTTAAAGAAGATTATCCTGCGGAGAAGTTCGGCTCTCGCACAATTCTACTAAATTGCGAAAACACTGGACAACTCCCTTGATCTTAAAGTAGAATACTCTAAGGTAATCCAAGACTACACCGATTTAAGTCATAGGGAACCAGTGGTGCATTTCGAGCCAAAGGCTGAAAAACTATTATCATTCTATCTGCCGCACCACGCTGTTATTCGACCTGAAAGCAAAACAACTAAAATCCGTGTGGTATTCAACGCCTAAAAGAAAACTGGTAGCGGCTTTTCCTTAAATGACTTCCTATACCAAAGGCCACCGCTTCAGACGGACCTAATGTAAATTGTTCTAAGATGGCGGCACTACCCCTACTTTTTTACCGGGGACATCCAAAATATGTATCGGAAAATTTTAGTTCATGAGGAAGATCAACCGTATCAAAAAATTTTCTTTCGTGAAAACAGTCAAGCTCCCGTAAAATCCTTCCAGCTTAAAACAGTGACTTTTGGAGTCCATTGTGCCCCCTTTTTGGCCTTTCGGACTCTACATGAAATCAGCAGCGACTGCAAGAATTTATATCTTGAAACCCTCACATTTAAAAAAACGAAATTTACGTAGGCGATAGCCTAGAGGAAAGTAAACAACTACAACTCTATAAAGCATTGAATTCCGTTGTATTTCCAATTAAAAAGGTTACAGCAAATTATAAATTTTTACTTCAACATTTGCCCCGGGAAGATCTCCTGAATGAAGATTTTTTAAAGTTTAATGACTCCATTACAGTCAAGACCTTGGGTATCCGCTGGAATACGAAAGAAGACTTTTTCAAAAGTATTTGACCCACTAGGATGGGTAGGCCCAATCATAATATCACCAAAAATCCTAATGCAGGAATTGTGAAAAGAGAAAGTTGATTGGAACGAAGACGTCTTGAAAACAATTCTATATAAATGGAATTCATTTGTGGAGAATCTGTCTGATATATCAAAATTCCTAGGTGGATAAAATTTGCCCCTCAATATCGCATGCAGCTGCACGGATTCTGTAATGCCTCAGAGAAGGCCTACTGCACCATGATTTTTATGAGGACAGAGAGCACAGAAGGTGTTATCAGCAGTAATTTGCTAGTAGCAAAGACAAAAGTTGCTCCCATAAAAAAACAGCTATTCCTAAACTCGAGCTATGTGGAGCACTGTTGCTCACGAAGTTGATTCGACATATCTTTAGTTACGAAAAACATTCCTTTTTTGTGGACGGATTCATCAATAGTGCTCGGTTGGCTGCAGAAAGATCCAAATACTTTAAAAACCTTTGTTGGTACTCAAGTATCATAAATACTAGGCGTTATAAGTGCCAATCAATGGAAACACGTCAAAACCGAAGAAAATCCCGCAGAACTAGGAAGCCGCGGCTATTCGACTGAAGAAGTCTGCCACAATGCACTCATGTGGAACGGGCCCACTTGGCTACAACAACCAATGAATGATTGGCTAACTCCTCAAACTTTCGATCCAACAGATCTAGAAATCAAGAAAAATTCATCGGGAGATGTAACTTGCGAAGAAGAACGAAACTTTTATTTTCATATAAAAGGGAATTCCAAGTTTGCACAACTAACCTCATACTTTAATGTAAGATATGACGTGTTAGAAGAATTTTCATCTTTTGAACGAGCTTTACGAATTATCATCTATAGGATAAGATTTCTTCACCGCATGCAGAAAAAACCGTTCTCGACCGAAAATTACATCACAGCCGACGAAATCGCCGCTACAAAAAGAAGGTTGATAAGTGTTGCCCAACTACTATATTTTCTACACGAATATAATTGTTTGGTAAAAAACTACCTTCGTCCAACAAAAGTCGACTTTTATCGTTAAATCCATTTCTGGACGAAAATAATCTTCTAAGGGTTGGAGGCCGACTAAACTGCTAAGCACTCAGTTACGCTGAACAACATCCTATCATAATACCCTAAAAGTCGCATTTCGCAAAACTTCTAGTTGACTTCACTCATCGCATTTTACTCCACTCAGAGCATCATGGGATGGTACGTGCGATTAGACAAGGTTTCTTTATTCCTAAATTTAAGAATCTTGTTCGAAAATGCATTCGAGAGTGCAAAGATGTACAATTTTTAAACAAAAGTTCCAAAATCAGATATTGGCTACACTCCCTCCAGAAAGAGTTAATTTTTCATTGCCATACACATACACGGGGGTTGACTTTACAGGATCCTTCAGTATTAAATCTTCCGAATCGCAAAATGCCAAAAATTTTATAGACTATGCTGCAGTTCCTGTGCTTTTTTATTTTGCGCGGTTCATTTAGAAACTTGTTCTGATCTTTCCACAGAAGGCTTTCTCGCTTTCTCAGCCGATTTGTAGGACGAAGAGGTCTCCCCAAGGCTATGTTTTCAGATAACGGACGAAATTTTGTTGGAGCAAATTATGCCCTACTAAAAAGTCATAATAAATTCTTGAAAATATCAGAAAAAGCGTTAACAAGTTTAGCTCTTCAGGATTTACTTGGGTTTTTATTCCTTCTTATGCCCCTCATGTGGGTGGAATTTGGAAGCCGCCGTTAAAAGCATGAAGACTCATTTAAAAAAAGTAATAAACTCATACTCATTTACTTTTAAAGAGTTCACCACTCTGTGTGTAAGAATTGAAGCAGTGTTAAATTCAAGACCCCTGTCACCAACTACTGAAAACCCAAACGAGATATTGCCTTGACTAGTGGTCACTTCTTGCGCGGTGCTGCCATCATCACTCACCCAGAAGCCCCCACTAATATAAAACATGAAAATTTATCCACTTTAAAACGATGGGATCGTGTAAAACCATGCAACACATTTTTGCTCAAAGGTGGAAGTCAGAATATATTACCGAACTCCAACGCCTCTTTAAATGGAAAAAGGAAAGAATTAACATGAAATTTATTTGTTGGGTGGTTAAGCAATCTCTATATGCATTCCATTGGCGCTTTATACCAAATCATCAGTAGACTTTAATCACAGTATTGAAAAGTTTCAAACTTCTCAAGTTATCAAAAGCCTTCTATAAACCATTTGAGAATTTAAATGAAGACCCACAAATTATTTAAAAAAATCACATTATAATAAGTGTAGTAGGCTTTGGAACATATACAAACCAAAAACCAACAAACAACTTTTATTCGATATGACTCTATTTTATATTGCTACACCTTTATACTATTAAAAATCCTTTGTATAACAATGAAAGTATTTATAAGGCAAAATGAAAAATAAAATTTCAATTTAATTGTTAATAAATTAACTGTTTGACATACTGTCATTGTACTATTATAAAATTTATTTATTTGTTGGGTGGTTAAGCAATGTCTATATGCATTTCATTGGCGCTTTATACCAAATCGTCAGTATACTTTAATCACAGTTTTGAAAAGTTTCAAACTTCTCAACTTATCAAAAGCCTTCTATAAACCATTTGAGAATTTAATTTAAAACCTACAAATGATTTTTAAAAATCACATTATAATAAGTGTAGTAGGATTTGAAACTTTTACAAACAAAAACCCAACAAACAACTTTTATTCGATATGACTTTATATTTTTCTACACCTTTATACCAATGAAAGTATTTATAAGGCAAAATGAAAAATAAAATCTCAATTTAATTGTTAATAAATTAACTATTTGACATACTGTCATTGTACTATTATAAAATTTATTTATTTTTTAGGTGGTTAAGCAATGTCTATATGCATTTCATTGGCGCTTTATTCTAAATCGTCAGTGGACGATTAACCATAGTTTTGAAAAGTTTCAAACTTATCAAAAGACTTCTATAAATCATTTGAGAATTTAAATAAAAACCCACAAATAAATTTCATTTTATAATAGTACAATGACAGTATGTCAAATAGTTAATTTATTAACAAGGAAAGAAATAACATTAAACCTCATGATATTGTCATAATAAAAGACGATGGGTTACTACCCACTGAGTGGCGCCTTGGACGGGTTGTCAATGTAATTTATGGGAAAGACAGCAAGGTTCGAGTAGCTGACATCTTAACTCAAAGTGAAATTCTTTGACGCTCAACAGTAAACCTCTGCCTACTTAACATCCAGGCAAATACGCCATCTATTTCAACAGATACCCAATAACTTTGCAAAAATTTCCACTGTCTACTATATCCTACAAGTTATTTAAAATGCAGCAAACTACATTACAACAGTGATATATATAATAACACGTGTTAGCCGTACAATTTATTTAATTTTGCACTGTGCGTGGTTTTTCCCTTTGTTTCTTCTATTCCAGCCGAAACCAAAATGCCCCCATGTGTTGATATTACAACATGATTAATCTCGTTGAAATACAAGTTGGAACTATCAATATACATCATAACAATGGCAGAAATCATAACGCCCCCTATGTGTTGAAATAAAATATCATGTCATTTCTCAGATATGCAAATTGGCGCTATCTACATACATAACACCCCCTATGTGTTGAAATCAAACCATCATTTACTCTCTTAGAAATGCAAGTCGGCAATATCAACGTGTCATACACCACACCCTTATTTTGTGGAGCAGTGTTACGCACGAATACATAAGCACATTTACAATGCATTTGAAGCAGCGAAACAACTGAACAGGGTTGGAAAAGTCTCTACTGTTTACTTTTCATATGGATTGAAATTTTACAACAATTCAACACATAAACATACGTTTGTGTAGGAGAAAAAATTTTGTCAATGTTAGTTAGAAATGGAAAAATTGATTTCAATCACTTTATGACACAAAGTGATATAAATCAATATATCCAGACTAACTAGTTAACGCATTAACAAACAATATACATAAGTTATACATTCCTGCTACTCATAATTTGTTTGAAGAAACTCCAAAAGCACGAGAGAAACAATTTGTTGTTTACAACATACATATTTCAACTAGAGAATGGGCTGCGCAAGCAGAATATGTTTTCCTATCGCGCGAGTTAATTAATCGTAATACACGGAGTTCAAAAAAATATTTTTTCTTCACGCTTATGCGTGTTGTTTTCTTTATTAAATTTTCTTGACTAATTCTAATTTTACAAAAATCTTAATTTATATGTTAGTTTCTTATCAACTACGTGCTCACAATATTTCTTATTATTATTTTAAACTGTTGTTTATGGTGTTTATCTTACATTATGTTTCTTTGTCTTATTGAACATGTTTGTTTTTAATCTATGTTTCTTTGTCTTATATTTTACATTATATTTCTTTGTCTTATTGAACATATTTGTTTGTTTGTTTAATCAATGTTTCTTTGTCTTATATTTTACATTATATTTCTTTGTCTTAAATATTTAAACATGTTCATTTCTGTTTAATCTGTTTATGACTCATAGTTTTTTACTTAATATCATCATGCATGTCTGAGCATGCTATTCTTATCTTAAATCTTAATATTATGTGATACCATAGAGACTGACCCTAACTCGCGCGATAGGCAATTAAAAGCTTGCGTATCACTGTTCTAGAGCAATCACAACAACCTGCTATAGTCATTTTAAAAATTGTGTGTGAAACTTAATAACCAAAATTCATAGAAAATATCCTTAAAAGGAGTAACAAAAATTTCGATAACTAGAAATGTGAAATTGTAACAAAAAAAAAAGAGGAAAAGAAAAAAGGGGAATGAGTACATTGATTTGCGAAAGAAAACAGATAGCCTCCTATTGCAACACTATACATCGTAGCCACATAATGGACGGAAGTCGACCTCCCTGCCGCTTTTGCGGAAAAAAACACCCATTGAAATACTGTAAGGCAGGGGTTCCTACGAGTTATTGCTTCGCAGCCCCCTTGAGATATTTCCAAAAAGCCGAGGCCCAACCAAATTTGTCTGCCAAATATACGTATATACCCAGAAGAATACTTTTTATAAAAAAAACTTTAGGCGATTATTAGGTCAGGCAGAAACTTTTTGTTAAGTAAAAAATAAGCAATCTTTAATAACAAAAATAAATATAGTTCATAACAAAAAAAAATAAAGAATCATTAAAAACAAAACTAAAAGGAATAAAAACGTTTTTGTCCTTGAATTTTGGGTGTTTTGTAAAGAGATATCTTTCGATTTTCGATGGCTTCACGCATTCATTGTAAAAGGTTAAAAGAAATCACACACTGTGTTAACATTTAATCATTGTTATTTTAAGACGTATATCCAAATTTAATATAATTTTCATCATATTGTCTTTTTTATAAGACATTAAAAAAAAATAAGGTCGAATAAGGTTATAAAATACATTTTAAAAACGTTATTTCAAACTTACAAATAAAGAAAAGCAACTGAAAACAAAACAGTAGCTCTTTTCATTTACTGAAAAATTGTTAACAATGGAAAATTACTTTCAATAACTATCCAAACACCTGTTTTGTGTTTACATTTATAAGTCAAGTTTTCTAAAAGAAGCGAAAAATCGAAATATTTTGCAAAATTTGAGAAATATTAAGTAATTGCAAATATTTAAAGCTATTAAATATGTTTATAAGTATTTTTGTTAAGCTTAGGATCAGCAGCAATCACATATTACGTATAAAGGAAATGAATTAAGTAGTAAAACACATAGCATATAAGGGACACAGGATGCCGCGGCGGATGGAGGTGATGTAAAAACTGTTAGTACCTAGATACTCGACCCTTCACATAATAGCAGTAGATAATCGAATTATTGAAGAAATGCATGTGCATATGAAATAAATGATTTTTAAGAAATCAAATATTTTATTTAATGTAACCTCGCTTTATATATATTTTTAGCTCGACACAGTGCCTGGCTTCTGAAGTTTGTGAGAAGTCTCCACATTAAGAAGAAATTGTCATTACGATTGGCATGATATACATTGTTTTAGGATGATCCATAGAATAATATGTGGGTTATTATCCAAAGCTAACAAAAGTACATACAATAAGGGTAGATATTTTGACTTATTCTGCGTTTCAGAGAATAACAAACGTTTTGTTGATGCGACGAGATCTCACATTAGAACAGAGGCACCGCGATTTGACTCAAAATCATAGCGAAATCAATAATAAGATAAGGTAATCGGTTAAGATCGAGAAATATATTTATATGAATATTTCTTTTATTGCAATAATTCAAAATTCCTTTAGATATGTTTTTATAATAAAAATTATACGATTTAATAGTGTTAGTAAGTTTCTGTAAATAAATTTTTATTATTTGCTATGTTCTTGTACGAATGCTACAAATAAAAAGCAATTATTTATTAACCTCATTGAAAAGAATCAAATATATACTTAAAATCACATTACTTTTATATTAACATATAAAAAAATTTTCCCAAATATTGGAGAAAATTTTGGATGGAAAAGTGTTCATTTACTTTTTGTTATCAGTGAGAGAAATTTCACAAAATTGCTTCTTACTCTCTAGTTGAAGGAAAGTGATATAAAAGTAAATGAACAGTGCTGGTATTGCTGACACACCCGTATAAATATACGAATATAGCGATATAAAAACAGTTGTACCATTTGTACGAAAGGTGAATTTAAACAAAGCAAAGATGTTACAGACGAAAGTTTTCTGTGTATGTATAATATAAAGCTATTTTTAATCAAATTTTAATATGTATTTCACATTCAATAGAACATGTCTAAAAGAAATACCAAAAAATTTATTATATAGTCATTGGAAACCAAAAAAATAAAAAGTAGCAAAAATTTGTTCGAGCTCTTCGCGGCCCCCCTAGAATGTCCGTACGGACCCCAGGGGCCGCGAACAGCCTCTTGGGAACCAGTGTTGTAAGGTAATGATGTCCTGGAGTGTGGAAATGCACCGGCTTTCCCTGCAGAACAAGGGTTATTGCCTTAACTGGCTGGCACATTCTCATACCCGGGAATGGTGCACCTCTCGCAATCTCTATGACATCTTAGTAGGATTTGACCCGTCGTCACCATACGCTCCTTCATCGCTCAGAGCGTGACCCATTTTCCGATAGTTTCGATGACATGAACCTACCCCCCTCCATTTCTGATAACTCCGATGAAGAGGCCGAACCATCCACCCAAGATGGCAAAAAACCTCCACTAGAGGACTGAGATCATCATCATGCTGCGGCCGGAATATTTTGAAGCGAGTTCAACCAGTTTAAACAAAAAGTTTTGATTCCCTTCGATTTCTTAAATTTTTTGCAATTCTTAATTTCACCTGTACTATATATATATATATATATATATATATATATATATATAAATATATATATATATATATATATATATATATATACATGTATATATATATCGATATATATATATATATATATATATATATATATATACATATATATATATATATATATATATATATAATATGAAATTTATTTGTGGGTGGTTAAGCAATGTCTATATGCATTTCATTGGCGCTCTTTACCAAATCGTCAGTAGACTTCAACCACAGTTTTGCAAAGTTCTACTGACGATTTGGTAAAGAGCGCCAATGAAATGCATATAGACATTGCTTAACCACCCACAAATAAATTTCATATTATAATGGTACAATGACAATATGTCAAAAAATTAGTTTATTAACAATTCAATTGAGATTTTATTTTTCATTTTGCCTTATAAATACTTTCATTGTTATCCAAGGGATTTCTAATTGTATAAAGGTATAGAAAAATAAAATAGAGACGTATCGAATAAAAGTTGTTTGTTGGGTTTGGTTTGTATAAGTTTCATAGCCTGCTACACTTATTATAATGTGATTTTTTGAAATTGTTTGTGAGTTTTATAGTTAATTTATTTAACATAACTCTCAGATGGTTTTTGGAAGTCTTTTAATAAGTTGAGAAGTTTGAAACTTTGCAAAACTGTGATTGAAGTCTACTGACGATTTGGTAAAGAGCGCCAATGAAATGCATATAGACATTGCTTAACCACCCACAAATAAATTTCATATTATAATGGTACAATGACAATATGTCAAAAAATTAGTTTATTAACAATTCAATTGAGATTTTATTTTTCATTTTGCCTTATAAATACTTTCATTGTTATCCAAGGGATTTCTAATTGTATAAAGGTATAGAAAAATAAAATAGAGTCGTATCGAATAAAAGTTGTTTGTTGGGTTTGGTTTGTATAAGTTTCATAGCCTGCTACACTTATTATAATGTGATTTTTTGAAATTGTTTGTGAATTTTATAGTTAATTTATTTAACATAATTCTCAGATGGTTTTTGGAAGTCTTTTAATAAGTTGAGAAGTTTGAAACTTTGCAAAACTGTGGTTGAAGTCTACTGACGATTTGGTAAAGAGCGCCAATGAAATGCATATAGACATTGCTTAACCACCCACAAATAAATTTCATATTATAATGGTACAATGACAATATGTCAAAAAATTAGTTTATTAACAATATATATATATATATATATATATATATATATATATATATATATGTATATATATATATATATATATATATATATATATATGTATATATATATATATATATATATATATATATATATATATGTATATATATATATATATATATATATATATATATATGTATATATATATATATATATATATATATATATATATATATATATGTAAGTCATTTATCTATATGCCTATATATCTCTTGTTTCTTTTGAGTATAAAGAATTTAATTCCGTTAACGGTTTGCTTTGTAATACTTACGAATTCGAAAATGAATTGTTCTTTTCTAAATCGTTCAATTGTTGTCTTTGAAATCAGTAACTATCAAAGTCACCTAAGGGCAAGAAACTCAATAAATTCTTCTAGAACTGAAAAATTCTAGTTTGTTTTTTTTTTCTTAGTGGAAGATGGGTTGTCTCTTAGCACCAAAAGTCAATAAGAGCAGTTACCTCTTATTATCATAGGGTCATCATTATACACACCCTAACAGGTGTAAATGTATAGGAATTAGTTTTGTTTTTTCTAAGGTGATATTCAGGTGTGTGAAAATCCTGTGGGCTAGCATTTTCAGACATCTGAGTCTCACATAAGGCGAAAACATTCGGCCGATGGAGACAAACGTGAGCATACACAAAGGAAAAGTTTGCCCGCAACCCGCGTATGTTTCAGAAGTAAAAACAAAGAAAAAACTAAATGAATGATTAAATCTTGTCTTGCCAATGCCAATATGCTAGTCACTGTTTGAAAGGTTGTTTAGTGATCAGTGCTAGGCCTTCATCACTAAAAACCTAGAGTGATCAACAATACACTATTTTTTATTATAGAGTAAAATTAGGACTTGACACAATGACACGCATGGGCGACCCTAAAGGCCCTAATCTGTCGCGACTCGAAGTGCCAACACTACTTTGTAGTGTCAGCACAGATGGTTTTATTTATTTTCTCTATAATATAGTTTTGTTGTTTGTGTGATGAGCTTATATGTTTTTGTTTATTTTGGCTTGTTTAATTCATTTCTTGTATGTGGGGTTGTTTAAAATATGTACATATGCATTATTTGTTAATTCTGCACTTGTTTAATTTGTGTATTAAATTACATAAGAATTTGTTGTCAATTTGACAACGAAATGTAGACAATATTTTGACAAAGAGCGTTGACAATTTAAGGACATTTCAATTTATGAAGAATTTTTTGTTATTTTATTTTTTTAAAGCTAATCCGGCCCAACGTTAGTAAAACAATTTATTACATATTTTACCCAACGCTTCGTCAATTCTTCGTCTACTTCTTCAGGAGTTCTCTTGTTTATTTAATTTAAAAACATTACATAATTACAATTTGGAAATATTTTTAGAAATAATAAAGTTGTACTCACAATGTTACTTGTCTTAATACATTAGATACATATTGATATTACTAGTACAATTTACTTTATATTAAATTAAAATCACAGGTTTATTTTAAGCACAATAAAATTTTAAATGTTGGTATTGCAGATTGTCTTATTTTATAGCAACAATATAGCTAGCATTGATGTTGTCGGTATCCTCTTTTATGTTCATTGTTCTTTTTATATTTTGCTGCATACGCAAGCTTTTGATGGTATATCTTTTTCTTTCTATTTTCTGTCTATCTATAAATTTTAACTTTATCGAAATCCACAGAATGATTTTTGTCGATAACATGGGCTGATAAAGCTGTTGATGTTCTTTGTTTGGCAATATCGTTTTTGTGTTCTGACATTCCAGTTCCCGAGTTTCTTTTTGTTGTACCTATGTATGTATATTAGATTGCATTTTTCTTCGCTGTTGCCTTTGCATTGTAATTCATATACCTAGTCACTTTGTTGTTCTCTTTCTGATGGTGCTTTAGTGCGAGTAAATATACTGCTTAGTATCGTGTTTGGTTTATATGCAAATTTTATGCTCTTATTTTCAACAGCTTTTATTTCTCTCTTGTCCGTCAAGCCAGGAATAAACGATACACTCTAAAAATGTTTTATAGTTTTGTCTGTCTCGTCAAGGGATGTTGTTTTATTTTTTGGTATTTAATACCTTAACCATGGTTTGATTAATAAGTGAGTCTATTAACTTTTCAGTGAAACTATTCTGTTTTAGAATCATAGTAATATTTTTGAGATTTTTTGTGTGAAATTATTTATCACTAATGCTAAGAACTCTAGAAATAAAATTCCTCGCAGTATTGATAATTTGAGTTGAAATTTATAATTCTGCCTGATAAAGTTTCTTTAGAGTACCAATCTAGAACGATATTATTTTTTCCCTATATAAGGTTGCGTATGCAATTATTATTTTATGTTTCAGTGGTAAATTGAAGCTTTGGTTGATATTTGTTGAAAACACTGAGAATTTCGTCCATATGTTTATAGTTTACTAGCGAACCCCCTGCACACTTCGTAGTGCAAAAAAGAAATTAAAAAAATTAATTCGAATTCCTTAAATCAGTAATAAACTGCTTTTGTTGTAATGCTCTGTGGTAAAGAACTTTTGTTGTTTTTCTATTTTCGGTGTAAATATAAAAAACCGATAGTTTGCCAACGTGCGAACAGGCTACATAGAACTGTCCATGTGAGAAAACCGCATACACTAAACTCAGTCCACAAATTTCTAAAGATTGGCCTTGCGCTTAATTAATGGTAATCGCAAACGCAAGGCGAATAGGAAACTGAAGTTTCCATGCATAGCATGTATATTGTTGTGCTATGTTAGTGAAAACACATTCAATTAATTCCTCTTTTGACTGTACGAAACGGCAAAAATCATTTGGGAATGTTATCAATCCAGTGCCATCAATAGGCATTGCACCATTCTTAATTTTCAGCAATTGCTTAGAGAACTTATCAGCAGATAAATCATTCGGCAACTGAACACGAACGTTGGTAGTGAGTTTTAATATTTTAACAAATCTCCATAAATATGAAGACTTTAAGCAAGCCTTAATTTCATCGGCAGATGTCGATCTAAGAATGACGGGCAATGTTTGCCTAAAATCGCCTAACAATAAAATCAACGCACCACCAAACAACTCTGAGTTATCTCGGAGATCTTTCATTGTTCTTTCCGAAGCCACAACAGATTTCTTATTCGCTGACTCATGCATTCGACGTGGGCTGTGCATGGATCGTGTATCATATTTCGCACAACAATATCATATAATTCAGGATCACTTATTTGATATGGAATTTCAGAACATATAACATTGTCAACTTCATGTGATGTGATTTTATTCACCAACCATATTGAAATGTGAGCGTGTGGCAAACCAAGCTTTTGCCACTCCACAGAATACATCCAGCACTTCACTTCACTAAACACTTTAGATATCACGCTAAAACCCATAAGCACTTTCAATTTATGCTTAAAAACATGGGCTGTGATATCATGGCGGTCGGTAGGACTTTGGCCAGCGAATATATTACCTTTAATGTCACTCTATTGTGGATTACACGTAAATGTTATAAATAAATCTGGTCGACCGTAATGACGCACATAAGTCATTGAATCCTGCGCGTACTCATGCATATGACGTGGGCTGTGCATAATGTATTTAAATATTTAAGTGTTTAGTGATTTATTTGTATGTTATTTATTTCATAGATCCCAGAAGTTGTGATTTAAAATAGGTTATGCACTTGGGTCCGTTAATTCGGTCCCGTTGTGATACCCTAAAGCAAGGACCACTCACGAGTCGTCCTCTGTCGCATTAAGCCATCCCGTGGACCTTAGGAAGGCCGATATTCTAGTCAGCTCTAGACTCGCCAGGCTGTCTAAGTCCTGCAGGAAGCTGGAGCGCAACGCCACTGCGCTTAAGCCGCCCAGGGCACTACACTGACATAGAAGATGGAGTACTGTTTCTTCCTCCTCTTCATCATTACAGCTTCTACAGAAGTCATTGTATTCTAGACCCATCCTTATCGCATGGGTCCCAAAGTTACAATGTCCAGTTAAGACATTCACAATTTGACGAATTCGTGCCTTGTTGAAGTTCAGAAGGTCGCGTGTTCTGCGTGGGTCATAGCGGGGCCATTTGGCCCTTGCCACACGACAGTTGTTCATGTTATCCCATCTTAATTGAGCGAGTCTATATGATTCACACTGAACCAAGAACTTGCAGTGCGATAGAGGAATGCCTGTGAAGTGACAGATCATAGAGTTATCCATCTCTGTCCCTTTCCTGGCAATTCCATCAGCGATGAGGTTGCCAGGACAGTCGGAATGTCCCGGTACCCAAACAAGTGTCACCCTCGAATGTCTCGCTATCTCATTTAAAGATAGTCGACATTTGACCACAGCTATGGATGTGGTCCTCAGCCGTCTAGCTGCACGAGCAATATCAGAAATTTCGGCTTGCAGGATGCCGCAATCGTCCTGAAGCCTAAATGAAGTTCTTACGTTAAAGTTCTCCACGTAGAAACCTCCGCCGACATTGGTTCCCCTCTTAGATCTATCAGTGAAGCCTCTAACGGAATCTGCGGGAAATGAAAAACTAGAAACCTGTGCCCTGTCCACAACAAGAGACTGGAAAAGTCCGCCAAAGAAAGGTCTTGTTATACAACAGTCAATGATGTCATGGATCCTGTTGCCTTGGTATTCATTCAGAATCCTGGCATGCCCATAGTCAAACCGTGACCATAGGCACGCTGTGTGCAACCTGACCGCAGAAAATAGAGCCAACTGTTTGGCCAGAATGTCCATTGGGAGCCAATTCAGCAGGGTGAAGAATGCCCCAGTTGGAGTCGATCTGAGCGAGCCTGTCATCAGCCTCGCCACAAGACGAAAAATGTTTGAAAGGTCCTGCGATGAGTGTCCTTCTCCATCGCTTTCCACCACACCAGTACTCCATAAAAGTGTATCGGTTTAACAACAGCTTCAAAAATCCAGTTAATCCCTCTGGGGTTTACACCCCAGTTGAGACCAACTGCCCTTTTGTATGTATAAATGGCCACTAGAGCCTTATCTGCCCTCAATTGGATGTTTTGGTTCCATGATAGCTTGCTATCTAGGATTACACCCAAGTACTTGGCGCTATCGGATATTTTCAAGGGAGTACCGTTCAGCTTCGGATGTGTGAAGCTGTCGATCTTGTACCTCCTTGTGAAAAGTACCAGCTCAGTATTGGCCGGATTCACACTGAGCCCACTACTGGTGCTCCATTTGCTTAGGATTGCCAGTGCGGACTCCATACACTGAGATATGGTATCTAAGTGTTTACCAGTGATCGCCGCCGCAACATCATCGGCATATGCGACCGTCTTGATTAGTTTACGCTCCAAAGTCAGTAGGAGCGAGTTAATAGTCAGATTCCACAGAAGGGGTGATAAAACACCTCCCTGTGGAGTACCCCGATTGACTGCTCTGTCTTCAGTTGCATCTCCAATCGAGGCCCTGACAACCCTGAATCTAAGCAGATTCCTGATAAAACTACAGATACCGATATCAATCCCTACGGCCAGCATTCCTTCAATGATGGACTCAGGGTTGACGTAGTTGAAAGCACCTTCAACGTCCAGGAAGGCTACCATAGTGAATTCCTTGTGTTCAAGGGATTTCTCTATGCAGCCCACTGGAGAATGTAGTGCGGTTTCCACAGACTTGCCCTTCGTATAGGCATGCTGTGACTCTGAGAGAACGTCCCTAGGTACGGTCATTCTCAAATATATATCAATTGCCCTTTCCAACGTCTTAAGCAAAAAAGAAGATAGACTTATAGGTTTAAAGTCCCTTGGTGTAGTGTGGGATGTCTTACCCCCCTTCGGGATAAAGATCACCCTGCACATGTGCCAGCATGCTGGTAAATAAGCCTTCCTTAGGCACTCTTTGTAAATCACCGAGATCCAAGGTAGGACAATATCCGCATTACTCTGTAGGTCAGCTGGAATTATTCCATTAGGCCCCGAAGACTTATACGGATCAAAGCTGTTAACAGCCCAGCGCAGTCTGTCGATACTCAACGGAATTGCAGCTGAGCCGTCAGTTGAGTGGTCAATAGCAGCTCCTGTTACAGGCGCCGCCCGACTGCCAGGAAAATGAGTGTCAAGTAATAGCTTTAGCGTTTCCTGACTGCTCATTGTCCAGCTACCACAGGGTTTCTGTATGTAGCTTGGTACAGCCGCTGTGGTTGATATTATCTTACGCATTCTGTTGGTCTCAGAGGATCCCTCAACTCCACTGCAGAAGTTCCTCCAAGACTTCCTTTTTGCGTTTCTTGCTAGGTTCTTGAATCTATTCACCGAGGATTTATATGTTGACCAGTTTCCTGATCTTTTAGCCTCATTAAATAACCTGCGACATTCCTTCCGTAAATGCACAATTTTCAGGCTCCACCAACATGGTTTTGCCTTGCCCCTACAAATCACCGGCCTACAGGACATGTTAGTGGCGTAGCGGAATGATTCCGCAAGAATCTCCACAGCAGAATGAATATCCCCCATATCATTCATCTGTGGAATCGAGGATAGGCAGTTACAGAGCAGGTTGCTCTGTAGCTCCCAGTCGGTCCTCTTCCTGTTCACTACGGGGCTCTGTCTATCAATACCTAGCCCTATGCTGAAGTCAATATAGCGATGGTCTGAGAAGGAGCAGTCGTCTGCAACCTTCCAGTCGCTAACCAGATTAATGTGACCTGTGCTAACCAGCGTGATGTCTAAGACCTCCTGTCGGTTGGACACAACAAATATGGGTTCTGAACCCCTGTTAGCTATTTCAAGATTGTTACTCAATATGAAATCAAAAAGACACTCACCCCGTTCGTTGGTATCGCTACCACCCCAAGCGGTGTGGTGCGAATTCGCGTCAGCACATATGACTAGCGGCGTTCTTGTGCTCGACGCCCTGGCCACAATTCCACGCATCTTAACATCGGGTGGGTCGCCTGTGTGGTCATGTGCCATGTAACTCGAGACCAGCCATATTGTTCCGGCCGGAGTCTCCAGGGCTGCAGAAGTGGTGTCCTCATCACTGTATTCAGATAAAATGAAGATACACAAAGAGTTCTTAGCCAAAATGCACGATCTTATATTACCTGTATTTTTGGCACATATGAGTTTGTAGCCTTTAAGTTTTAGTCCTTGAACCCAACCTTGGTGGACCCAGGGTTCTTGGACCGTTATCAGCTCCTCCTTTCTCTCGGCCAGTCGGAGGAGCAAAGCAGCGAATGCTGCTTTAGAATGGTGAAGGTTGATCTGCGTCACCTTCACCATCAGCAACAACAACAGTTTTGTTGACGTCCTCTTGGCTGGATTCCAAGAGGGCGTCATCGTCGTCATCCTCAACTTCCATCCGTTGGAGGAAATCACCCACCAAGTCAAAGACTGAGTGGGTGTCTCCTGTCTCGGATGGAGCTGCGTCCGACGTACCCGCTTCATCTTCCCTTTGGTTGCGATTCTTTCTGACATCGCTACGGTAGAGGCGCAACAAGATCGTACTGAAACAGTAAAAGATCTTGTTGTTTCTCTCCCGTATTGGTGTCAGTGATTCTTTATTAAGAACCAGAACCACTCTCCTCCTAGACCCTTTGGGTGCATCCACCTTAGCTACCTTCCAATCATGGGTAGGTAGATCCGGGTTGCAGTCCTTAAGGATATCGAGGATTTCCTTCGGGGAAGAAGGTTCAGAGGGAACTATGGTCATGGCTCTAGGCCTTTTGGGTATTTGCTCAATTGGAACCACATCCAGCCTAGAGCCCTTCCATACTTCCCCAATAGCATCGATGGCCTTTTTTAACAGCGACGCTGAGCGTTCATCTGTACAGGCCATCAACTATCCGCATCGCTGGTGCCAACCAGCATCTACGCATTGAGGCGGTGGTCCCGGATTATCCTTCCGGATTTTCCAGAATAACCCCGCCAGTTTTTGGTTGACCAGGTCCCATTTAGCATGGGACATGGCACCATCGGACACATCCCTGTCGATGATGGCTCTAATAAGGCTGCCTTTGGCAACCTCACTAAAGGATCCCGACTGGGTGTGCTTGGGACGCTTGGCCCCTGGGTTTTTGGCCGCCTCATTCTCCTCCTCTGAACGTTGTCGTTTAGGCAATGCTACCTTCTCGGTTGCGGTGGAGGGTCCTGGTTGCGGCCCAGCATGGGCCTTAGCCCACTAGAGGGAGGCTGCCTACTTTTCAGAAAGCTGGTCAGCCGGGATCGCACCTAAAAGCGAAATTGTCCTTAAGGCGGAGCGCCTTTGATTAGCGGCCGTGCGTGATGGATTTTTGCGCTTAGGTTTTAATTCTGTGTTGCCGGGCTTAGCAGTGGGTGGCACAGTACTGAGGCTCGAGGTTATCCTCTTATTCCTTTCCTGAACAGAATGCGCATGGGAGGTGATAGGTTTGGACGGTTTAGACCTTTCCATTCCGTTCACACCCGAATAAGGGGATTTTACCGTTTTACCGGTAAGGACCTTTGCAGCCTTCGAGGTACTTGGGGTTGAAGACAGAGGTACCTCGCTGCTTGATTTCGGACAACCACCTTGTTCCGGGCGTGTTGTCCTATTGTTGTCGGCAGCTGGCCTGTTTATTCCTGGCCGGCTACCTGCGACATCAGTAGCTTGCAGACTAGTCGGGCCTGATGTGGACACCCGACCAGCTTGAGCAGCAGTAGCATTCGATTCACCACGGCCTGCTACTTGCGCCGCGGGAACAGGGTCCCCGGAGATTATGAAGCCCCTGACCGGGTACGAGAGGCTGGGCCCTGGTTGTGGTATGTTGAAGCTGTTTTTTTTTTCTTCTACATTTTATATCTACTGCCAGGTTTCGGACAGCTGCCGCCCCTGGTACAGACGCAGACCATCAGCCGCCCCACTACGGGAAACAGACGCTGATGGATTTGGGCAGGCCCGTAGGACCGAAGAGATACGGACCACCCGATAGCCGCCCCACAGGGGAAAAACAGACGCTATCGGGTGCTGGGAAGGATGGTTCTTGGTCGGCTCGCTGCCTGGGCCATATGGCATGGGTGACCCTACCGAGGGCTGCTGAAACCAGCTGCCCCCGCCAGCACGATCCAGGCAACAGCGCCTTAGCTTCCACATCGCGACAAGATGACCATCCATCGTGAAGGTGATTTAGAATAACTAAGTATATAAATGAAATTAATGCTTTAACTAAAATTTAACTGTAATGAATTTCAAAACGAATTGTATTTCAGTTTTTCAAAATATTAATTCAAATATTTCGAAATGATTGCAGTGTTCACTAAAATGGCTATAACTCATGAACCAATACACATAATTCTTGTCTGTGAGACAGAAAAGTAGAATTTAAAAAAAAATGTTTTAGGTAACTTTGTGAACTTGTTTATAATGCTCCATTTACTCATTATGGGTTTTATGGCAACGTGTATTAGTATGTTGGTAAAAAGTTATATTACATCGAAAAATATTAAGATTACCTGTTCGTCTATGGTTATATGTTCTAGTTGATATTTCAGTTGTGTTGAGTTTTTGGTATTGTATTTGGTTGATATTATGTTTTTAAGAATTTGTCCCATGTGTTTTGATATTTGGTAGCAAGGTACTTTCACTGATGATGCGATAGGCCTTAGGGGAGTTCCTGTTTTGTGTATTTTAGGTAGTCCATATATTCTGGGGTCTATTGCAAAATGATTCTGTAGTTTACGTTTAAGTTATGTGTCAATGTATTCTTTTTTTTTGTATAGGTCGGCAACAATTTGTTATTTTCTCTTTGCAATCTTGTGGATGAATCTTACCTCATGGACCTGTAAGTGTCTCTGTTTTCTAACATCGACCTCATCTTTGTGTCATGTTCGTCCTTTTACATTATAACGGTCTTGTTTCCTTTATATGCTGGTGTAATAATAATCTTATTTTGCTTCCTTAAAAATTTTTTGTTTTATTGTAGATTGTGAGGATAAATCTCTCCTTGGGTTTGTTTCTAATATTTTTCTTAAAATTCGTAACATTATTGGCTACTAATGTTCGCGCTATATCTTTCCCCCTTTCCAAGTTATTATCCATCGCTTGAATGAATTGTTCTAGATCTACCACAATATATAGTGGTGAAAAATTATTATTATTCACAGGTAAAGAGAATTTTTTCCCTAAGGAAAGTAACCATTTGTTTTGATTCGTTGTCAAATCGAGAAGGCAAATTACAAAAATACCAGATGGTGTCTAATCAAGAACACTTATCAAATTATGGAACAACATGTTGTCAAATTATAAACGACCCGTTGTCAAAATAAGAACAAATGTTATCACCTCCAAAATCAAGAATGATTCGTTCTTAAGTTGAGAACGATCCCATGTCAAATTATGAACGATATGTTGTCAAATTGAGAACGATTCGTTGTAAAAACAAGAACAAGTGTTGTCACTTCCGAAATCAAGAACGATTCGTTATCAAATTAAGAAGAACATTTAATACCAGATCCGTTATTTGGTTTGTAAATTTTCTCATTTTGTTTTCAGAGTTTTCTAAGTGCCGTCGTTTATAAAGATTAAATACAAATGTAAAAAAAAGACAAAGTGAAACAAATATTTTTAATAATGAAACTAGTTTGTATGATGAGATGATAGAGATTAAGACGGATGTAAACACAACTCCGGAGCTTGTTAGTAGTGACGATGAGAAACTGATAAGTTTCTTAAAATCAATAGATATGGAATGTACTTATGATTTCTTAAAAGGTGAGCTATTAACAAAAATAAAATCTTAAAATATAAATACAGATGTATGTATGTACGTATCTAAATTTTATTACTTTTATTCAAGCTGTCCGTATCACATTTAGAAGTTTGTCGTATATCAAAAAAGAAGACCTAACAGAAGCAGTGCCACCCTTGGGGCTCCGAATTCTATGGAACTATTTAAGATTAAAAGTTATCTGATACAAAGTAAATTAATTTATGTTTAAGTTATTAAATTAATATGAGGGGCTTTCACTCTCATTTTCAGGTGTATAAGGATGGTCTTCAAATAGAAGCATTTATTTAAAACCAATAATTAATTTTGTAAGTTTCCCATTCCATTTGTATGCAACAAATAACGCTAAGTCATGTTTTATAATTAATTACGTATAGTTTTTTAATTCATTAAATAAATCATATATGTACATAGTAATGAAAGCGTTGTCAAATTCAGAACGAATCGTTCTCTAAACGACAACGGGCCGTTGTCAAAGTGAGAACATTTCGTTGTCAAAGTGAGAACAAAGCGTTGTCAAAATGAGAACAAACGTTGTCAAAATGAGAACTATACGTTGTTACAATGAGAACGAACCGTCGCCAAATCAAGAACAGTTGTTGACAATTTGTGAACGAGTTGTTCTTAAAAGTTATTAACATCCGTTGTCAAAGTGAGAACAAACGTGCTTAACTCATTTTTTTAATAGATGGTGTCAGTTTCAGTGTTTTTCGACCGATTTTTTCGCTCTGTGTATGTGTAAGCGATATATCTTATTAAAATGGCATCAAGTGATGAGTATCACCTCTTATTGCCTTAAATATATACAGTAATAATATATATTTGTAAATACCTCTAACTGTCAAAATGTTTTAAGCATATTGATTATAAAGATCTATAGTAGAAAAACGTACTGATAAGTTAAACACCAGCTTTAGAGCTTTGTTATGAGCCAACTGAAAAAATTTCAGTGGTTGGTTTTTCTTATAGACGTATATTATACGAAGGTATAAAAAATGGGAATGAACAAGTGTTTGATAAATAACAATTTTTGCGCCACACAGAAGTTTATTTTTATAATTATAAAGTATTCCAATTGCCGATGAAATATTCGACTTAATTTTATTAATATGGATATCCCACTGAAGATTGTCGTTAATCTGTGTTCCCAGGTACTCTGCCTCTATTGTTGGAGCTCCGTCAATGTGAGCAATCATTTTATCTTCATCTCTTGAACGATGTGGTTTCAATATTACAAACTTAGTTTTTTCTGAGTTAAGTACTAATTTATTGAGCCTAGAGAATTCAGAAAGTATACAGGAATCGTACTCAATCTATTTGTATTTCTATAGATAAAAGAAGCATATATCATCAGCATACATGAACAATCTTCCATTAAAGTTGATGTTTTTTATGTCGTTGATAAAACTTTTAAACAAAAGGGGACTTAAAATACTGGTCTTCTTACCATCACTCACTTGTACAAATTGCGCTCTGTTTGTTGATATTGTTCAAATATCTTTAAGGTTTTATCTTGTAGACCAACCATTCTTAACTTTTTCAATAGAATTTCATGGTTAATTACATTGAAAGCTCTTGAGTAATCATAAAACACCAATGCCACACCACAGGAATCTGCATGCAATTCACCGCATATGTATTCCATAAGGTTAACTACTGCTTCTTCCCTTCCAGTACCTTTCCGAAAATCACGTTGTCTACTGAAAAGTATATTGTTTTGTTCTAAATAAACCGAAAGTTGGTCGTGAATAGTTTTTTCAAAAATTTTATCAACAACAGGAGGAACTGAAATCCTCCTAAGTTGATAATTTTATATCAGCCAGGTGCTTTTGGAATCGGCACTATTTTATGTAATTTAAGTAAACTAGGATATCATCCTTCATCAACCATTTTATTTAACATATCTTTTAGTATATAAACTATTAATTCTTTTCTTGCTAGCAGCATCTTTACTGATATGCTATCGTAGCCAGGACTTTTATTTTTATATAAATTATCCATAATATTACTGATTTCATCATTCGCAATCTTTTGTAGAACGAAACTAGATCTTTGTTGGTTAAGTGTACAGAAAAAAATTATATCACCATTTGAATTCACTATGATTTCAAATTGTATGTTTTTAATAGAGTAAAAGAAAAACTCGTTGAAAGCGGTGGCCTTTTCATTACCGCCTAGTAAAATTTCATTGTTTCCATTTACAACAGTTTTCATTTCGTGTTTTTTTCTGCCAAATTCTTTGTTCAAAAAATCCGATGCCTTTTTTCGGATATCCTTTACAAGACATCAAATTATTTGTGTGATAGTTGCTTATAATTGCATATTTAACCTATTCTTTTAAGCCGTTTTAAAATAGAATCATTATTGTGTTTTTTTTTCTTCGCATTTTCAGTAAAACTTTTTTATAAGAACTTAGATACAGTAAATTATCTGTTACTCATGGAGTTATCGTTCTATGCATAGATAAACGTTTAGTTGTTCTATTGGTTGAATACGATGCTGCACCAGATAGTGTTTTCATAAAATTGTTACATTCTTCAGTAGACCATGTAAATTGTCAATATATGTTTTAAGATCATCATAATAAAATTTTTTCTTTCTTTCTTGGCTTCTACGATGCAAAACCAGTGAGGATCATGTTGTGATCATTTAAATCATGTTCAAACGAGTGCGCAAAAACTGCTTGCACTTATTGAACCATATTAATAAATAAGCAATCAACAGATGTGTTACTTAAAAGTCTTGCTACTAAGTTATGAGCTGAGTAAAAATTGAACAAGGAAAAGAGATTGCTCAAAGATGTTTTGCCTACACTGTTACCACGAGTGTCAATATTAAAATCCCCAAGGAAAATACAAGGCGCTTGATTGCATGAAACAAGGATATTTTCAGCCTCTGTTAAAAATCTCTGTCACTACCTATAAATGGATGTGAATATCAGAGGTTTATTCATTGCTTTAACATCACCTAATTGAACTGACACAATTTCCATGAAATCTTTGCTTGTTTCAGTTAAAACTTTATAATTTAGATTCGATTTTATATACATATACTGAGTTTTCTTCATAAGCATCATGTCTACAACAACGAACGCAACTATTGTGTACAGATTAAGATTTTCTTCATTGAAACATGCTTCTTGCGCAGATATAATATCATCGCGTAAAATTTTATTTTCTTTTCTGAAAGATTCAATTTGGTTAGTGTTCTTTTAACCAACATCATCATATTAGTTGGACATAAATTGAATTGTGTCTCTAATATCGTCCAGCTGATTTAACTTTAGTTTGTTTGCGTTTAACCAAAGAATATACACTATAAGAAGACGCATGTAGAACGAATCACGAAATAAAATTTTACAATCTTTATTGGTGCTGGCGGTAAGGGGAAAAACGAATAAAAAAAGCAGAAACCAACGTGTTGGATCGTTGGTCATCGAACATGCTTAAAAGTTGGTTTCATCAAATTTAACTTAAAGTACTGAAGGCATGGTGAAAAAAACATAAGCAAAAAACACATGCAAACTTGTTTGAAGATCTTTACAGAAAATTACATTTTCATTTCAAAACATTGTTAATGATTGAGCTACAATATTTATGTACGTGTGTAATTTTCTTTTGCAAGCGAGAAAAAATAAAACAATTTAATATCGGGCGGTAAAGATGTGTAAAAGATATAGAAGACATTTTAAAGGTTTACAATTTTTTTATTCACTTTAGGGCAAATTTGGCGGGGAAAATGTCTAATGCCTGAAGAAGATTACACAAAAATCTTTATAAGTATATGCGACCGTAACTTTAAAAGTTGATTCATTTGAATAAAAAACTAAAAGCGGTAGCAAAAGTTCTATAATATAAAGATGTTGCACGCCATATATTACTAAAATTCAAAAGTTTTGTGCTTCGAAATCCAATGAGTTATTTATTCTCTTTCTCATGTTTTTTGCAAACACAATTTTGAGTAACTTACTATATTTTCTTACACTATATGTTTGTATATATGTACATATGTACATACACAAGTATGGCTGTTATTTATTTATACAGGCATGTTCTGGAAATCACAAGATTTAAAATCACTTGTGATTTTAAAATCACAATTGTGATTTGATGGTGTTCTGAAAATCACAAAAGTTTTAACTTTTCGGTGTGATCTTACCCTTTCGAAAACACAGCAAAACAGCTGATATTTTGTTTCGCTTTGATGACAATTTTTATGTTTTGAAAATTAATTTGTGTTTTGGTGAAAATAAAGTAAAATTATCGCTTGTATAAAAATGCCTGGAGCTTTATTGTTGTCAGTAATAGATTTACGAAGAAAACAATTAAGAGATGAACGAGTTAAGAAAAGGTATTTCCGAGACTTATCAAATCCATTGAGTATGAATGAAACATTGTAAGTAAGCAATAATGTAATATTTAAATGCAACAATCTAAAGTTCGTTTATTCCCAGTTTCATATCATATTACAGCTTGAATAAAAGAGCCTTTTAGATGATATTATATCACCACACCTTTTAAAATCTTCTATTCCGGCAAATATCCAGCTTGCAGCAGTAGTGAGATATTTAGCAGTCGGATCATTCCAAGGAGTTATAGCGAATGATTTAAACCTCAGCATGGGGCGTTCAACCTTTTGCAAGATTATGTGGATAGTGATGCAACAATTAGAAGAAAGATTGTGTGTATGATGCATTCCGAGGGTGTGCGAAATTTTTGGCTCTCAGGGGATTCTGAGTATCCGCTAAAGTCTTATTTAATGACACCTTACAAAAATCCTGCTTTCGGAACTGCTCAACATATATTTAATCAAAGACATGCCTCTGCCAGAAACATCATTGAAAGAACTATAGGTGTTTTGAAAAGCCGTTTTAGATGTCTCCAAAGTGCTTTTCCCTATGTTCCATCTAAAGTTCTTTCTATAATCAACGTATGCTGTGCACTGCATAATACTATATGTATACATAATAATATAGCACTTGATGAAGAAATTGTTGTGTGCTCGGCTGAAGACGATTTAGAAATAGATGAGCAGCATGAATACAAAAACTCAGCAGGTACTATACGAGATAATATAGCCCACTCTCTAAATTCAAGCAGCCAAGTTTAAAACCAAAAACAAAACATTTCAATAAAAATCATAAAATTTATTAAACATCAAAAAACATTAACAAACAAAAAGTAAAATTCATTAAACAGTAAAAAACATTAACAAACAAAAACTAAAATCCATTAGGCAATGAAAAACATTAAAAAACAAAAATTAAAATTCATTAAATAAGACATATATGTATGTTTATATACTAATAGTGTGCAGGTACATTGGTAAGAGATTATAAATTTATAACTATTAAAAACTAAGGACTACATGCTTGTTCTATGCCGAGTTTTAATCGCTCCAGCTCCAAGACTTTCAATTTAATTTCATTTTTGGTCTGAGCACTTTTTTCCATTTCATAGTTATGCCTGGTCAACTCTTTCAATTCTTTTTCTTTAATTATTTTCATATCTTATATTTCTCGATATTTCTTTTAAATACTTCCTATTTTTTTTGATTTCACTTTGTATATTGTCCAAGTTTTTTGCAATTTTTGAAAAATACTCAGCTTCCATTTCCATAACATCTCCAACATCAGTAACATCCCTTTTTCGTTTGCGGCTGCTAACTCAAGCTGGTGTTGATGGTGTTATGGGAATATAAGCTGTGTCTTCGCTTTGGCATAAAAGCTCAGGAGAAGGGGAGACCGAAGTTTGTACGTTGTTATTTTCATGGGTTACGGCAGAGTCCAAAGGCTGACCATGGATCATTGGTGTAATATTTTTAGTTGTGGTGCTATATCTCTATTAATATTTTTAGATAAAAAATATTTTATAATGAAAAATTGTTCATAGTAAAAAATTCATTCATAATGAAAATGTTGATAGAAAATTTCCGAACAAAAGTGTTTTTATGGAAAAAATTCTTTGATAATAAAAAATTTCATAAGCTACATATCTTCATAAAAAACATTGTAATGAAAATCTTTCAATATAAAACAGAAAGAAAGCTTTTCATTAAAACTCATTTTCTATAAAATATTCTCTATCGATAATTTTTATGCGGAAAAGTTTGTGTATTAAAAAATTTTCCGTAGAAAAGCTTTTATAAAAAATTTGTTGTACATTAAATAGAAATTCTTAATTTTCTTATAATAACTTTACTGCGTGAGCATTCTTCATGGGAGATCTATAAGTACATATCATCTAGTGCTCAGAAGCTTAAAATTCGAAATCATTAAATTCATTTTGTAATATGTTTTATTGCCAATAAAGTAATTTTAATTCAAATACTATGGATATTTTATTTTACGAAGTTGAAAGTAGTCCTTAAAAATTACATCAGATACTGCACATGAACATATGTAGGTATTAACACTCCGGCGGGAGTCGATATACATATATTTGTTCCTACACAAATACAATACATATTATTTACCCTACATTAATACAAACAATTGTTAAGCTCATTTTCTTATTCCCATACATATTTTTTTAAGAATAATGCGTTTGAGGTCGTAAAGCAAAAATTCACAGAGTTGAACAAAAGAGATTCTAAATAAATGGCTTTGGACGAAATGATCATAAGAAAAGAGTTAAGGTATAATCAGAGTTTAGATATAATAGATGGATTCGAAACAACAGGTTTTGTAAGAACTAAAAGTATTGGTACTCATGCGTGTGGTTTTATGGTAAAAGCATTGTTTTCTAATTGGAGTATAATTTCAAAAAATTCTAGTGAGATTCGCAACTCAAATTTTTAGCAGAACTGCTGCAGCTGCTATTAAAACAATATGCAAAACTACACAATTTAAGAGCTGTTCCGCAGAAGTGGCCCTTTCAACAGCTCAGTTTGTGAAAAAAAAATTATAAGATATTCCATTGTCTTAATAGTAGTTCCCTTTATGGCGATAACTGCTACAGATCTGCAGTTCAGCTTAACAATGCACCTCGCCAATTTATACAAAACTTTATGGAATATCTGGATGACGTGGAACTTGTTGACCAGAAAAAGTGTGTTTTCTTTTTAAATGGTATGAAGCTCACTCTTAATTCAGTTCATTTACTGGTTAATGACATTTTGAAACAAGGGGATGATTTATATTATGTCATGACAAAATTTCTTAATCAGGACAAGATAGAAAATATATTTTCTGTACTGCGGCAAAAGGGAGGCAACAATAGCAACCCTTCCGTAGCCAAGTTAAATTTTTATTTTAGCAAAAGTTATGTGTAACTGTTAAGTTGAATAAGACGAGATTGACCAAATTGATACTTATGATATATGTATATTTACCAAAGAGTAATGATTATGATTTATATTCTGCAAGTGAACATACTGAAATAGGCTCTAATGGAAGGGTTGATGTTGATTTTAACGATACACATATGTGCAGATTACTTTTTAGAAGATATTTTTAATAATTCTGAGAACATAAATTTTGAACTGCTTTCCTTGAGATACTTCGTTGGGTATGTTGCATTTAAAATAATTCCAAAATTGCAATGTGAAAAATGCTGTAATGAGCTTAGGAACATGGATGAATATTTAACCGCCCCAAGCGAGCTTTTTGTATTCTTTAAGAATTATCAGTCTCCGACAGGTTTTGGAAATCTAGCTGCTCCATCGGACAAACTAATGGATGCAAGTAAGAAACATATTTTAATATTTCATATTATCTTTAAAACTGAACCGGAACGAAATGGTATAAAATAATTTATTATTGACTTGTGCAAACGCTCAACCCCAGAATGGTTAATTGTTTCCACTATAAACAGCAATTATTGGACTTTTAATTATTGGTCTTCCTTCAAAAGCATTGCTTTTGGGCTATAGAAAAAGGTACATAGTTCTAAGCAAAGAAAAGTGCAGATTTTTTCAAATAAATAAAAATACAAAAGCAATTCTAAAAGAAGTAGTTATGAACTGTATGTGCGAGACCAATTAAAATTCTCAAATTTCAGCAATTAAATTTAAAATTTTGAAATTTTAATTGCCAAATTTGTGTTAATTGTTTTTTTTTTTTAGTAATTTGATACTTTAATGTGTGTGTGTGTGTGTATTTTCCCTCTGTTAAATAGGGGTTCACATTGTTGTTGTTTTTTTTAAATAATGTTGGGATAGGCGTGGGAATTTGTGTCTGTCCATATGTGACCTTGAGAATACATGTCCGTCCGTATGTGAGCGTGGGAATTTATGTCTGTCCATATGTGACCTTGCAAATACATGTCCGTCGGTATGTGAGCGTGGGAGTTTGTGTCTGTCCATATGTGACCTTGGGAGTTTGTGTCCGTCCATATGTGATCTTGAGAATACATGTGCGTCCATATGTTAGCGTGGGAATTTCTGTCTGTCCATTTATACTGTGTACGCCTGGTGAATAATAAAATTTAAAAGCATTTTTAGGAATTACACTATTTCAAAAGTGTTGTAGTTATATATGGATGGCCTTAATGTTTGTGGTTCGTTTCTTCTTGCTGGAGTGAGATTTCTTCTTTTATTTTTTGTTTGTTTTTAATTTTGGTGTGTGTTCACTTAAGATATTTTCTCCAGCAGTTCTTTTTTGCTTGCAATGCTTGAGTCTGGGGGAAAATTTGATTATTCTGATCTTGAAGACGTTGTGAAAAAAATTTACTATTCCGTAAATATTGAAACTGATATTTTGTTTATTTTATACATGACGAGCATCGATGGATTTTATTTGGGGATCTGGATGGTGGTGCGATTTCTGTATTTTGTAGAATATGAATATTTATGCTATGTTTAAGTGTGTGTGTTTCTTGTGTTCTGAGTGGCGGTTGGAATGTCTGCCTGTCAGACAGGCTGTGTGTGTGTGTGTGACGATTGGTGAGTCTGTATGACAGTCCGCTTTTTTGCTTTCCTGGATTTAGCGCAAGTGGGTCACTATGAAATGTGATAAGATGTACATATTCATGCGTACATACATATCTACAAATTTATTTCATTTACGCATATACATACAAATAAATAATAAGCGTTTATTCTTTGTGCCCAAATATTCCCTTGACCATATGAATGAATGAATGAACCATTGTGTATGTTGTGTTCTCTTAAAAATAATATGTATGTAGGTTTTTATTTGAAATAAAAAGACATTTATTTTAATTTTTATGAGCATTTATTTAAAAGTTTGTTAACATTTTCATTTTTAAGTAAAATTGCATTCCTTAAGGCACAAACACCATAGTCGTGATAGCTACAATAGAGATATATTGAATGCTTAGTTTCCATTTGTTTAAAATTAATGCAGCCAATGTCTTCAATGTTATAAACTGTTCGATGAATAATTTTTTCTAACTATTTTTTCTAACTATTTTTTCTTCTCCCCCCCCCCTCCCCTTAACATATGTATATTTGTGAATTTCTTATATCGGATTTTAAAAAGTTGCAAACGCTTTGAAATGAGACTGATCCACCATTCCAGTTAATATGATGATAGTTTTTTTTGTTAACCAAACTGCTTCTCTCTGTTTTTTGGCTGATAACATGCGAAATCAAAAGGAGGTTTTATGATGAAATTTAGGCATTCGTTGTTGCTGAAAACTACAGCTAGTTCTTTTGCGATGAAGTCATTTGAATTATTTTTGAAACTTTGCAAAAATAAAAAACAATATCACCATCCATGTTATTTAATTTATAAGACCTTCCGGACTTGACCTTTTATTGGTATGTATTCTAATACGCGGTCATGAATAAGAACGCAGTAAGCTGATGTCGTTGCTGGAATATTTGTTGCTGTTGTAAGTGACCTTTGACGAGCAGATCTTTTGAATTGTTTTATTTTTATTTTATTTTATTTTTTAAATAAATGAAATGTTGTGGTTTTGAAGTCTTTTGATAATAATATGACATATGTAAGGTTACTCGCCAATTATTAGAAGTCCCCTCGCCTACAATTTAGGGTTTAAATACGTTGATTCCCAGAACACAAGCTCATTATTGTCTAAAATATTGTATCAAGCAATTTGTTTAACATACCAACAAAAAAAAAAAAGAAAAAATGGCAAGCTTTATTTGTGAGATTTTTCAAAAGGTGTACAATTTAAATTCATCACTAAGAAGTCATATCCGTTTACATCATGATCGTGAAGAGACAACTCCTTCGTTTCACTGTACAGGAGGGGTTAGAGGTGACGGAATCAATGTCTATTGTAAAGACTGTAGAAAACATATTCACAAAACAATATGGCATTACCATAAAGCTGGATTCACCCATGATTTCAGAACAGATTTCACGTTCTGAAACAGTTTTTTTTATATGTAGTTTGACGTTTCTGTTTTAGAGAGTGAGAGAGAGGGAGAGCAAAGGAGAGTAACGTGTTTCGGAACCTGAATTGGTTTAATTTTAATTCACATTCCGAAACATTGCAACTGTGCTGCCAAAAAGTTTAATTTCTTAAGTGAAGTACAACTGTGATGCCACAGCATATTATATGTACGTATGTATAGTAAAATACACAACTTGTTTTATACTTTTGTATGTATAACGACACACTTGTTTCGTATTGTTTTGTGTATATAATAAAATACGGAGCATTTGTTTTGTATTAAAAAATATATAACTGGTGAATATTGTTATAAATAAAATTAAATAAATAGTGATATTGCCCAATTGTAAGACTCACACACATAGTTTACAAAATTATTTCATATGGTAGCCTTGATGTTGCAGAACAAATGCGCGAAGTGGGTGAATCGCTTCAGAGCATACTCTCAAAAAACTAGAAATATTGTCGAACGTCAATATCGTTCTGAAACCATGGGTGAATCCAGCTTAAAAGGACAAATGAGCATAAACTAAATAGCGCTGAAAAAGTGAATAATAATGATGTTAAATGCATAAAACCAGTTTTCAACAATCGCATTGTAACATACTTAATTGAAAATAAGAACAAAGGTGATTTAATACCTGAAAACTTTTTGGATACAATTAGATACAAGGTAATCGAATTATTAAATGATGAGCTTAAGACACGTCAAAGCATAAAATTTAACATGGAACTATTTAGTGAATATGTGCTGATTAAAGAAGAAGACGACTCATGCACCATCGAAGTAAAGTCTCATCAAACTAAAATGACTATTCTAAGTACATCTGTGGCAAGAGATGAGATTCTTAATGTTTATAGTGAACAATGTGATGCCATTATAAAAAAAATGAGTGAATTTCAAAAGCGTGATAGCGTATGGGCGGTAATTGAAATTTTACGTCTAGAAATTGACGTTAATCAGTATAAATGTATTAAAGGCTCTCAATATATTCCTTTGCCATCAAAAATACAAAGAAAATTCGCGTGTATCAATGTACAAAATAAGGATGAATATTGTTTCAAGTGGGCTATAATATCAGCATTGTTTCCAAGTGAATTCAATTCAAATAGATGTACATCGTATAATGCTATAAACATAAAAGACGAAATTATAACATTGAATAATAAAGGTCTTTGAAATCAACAATCCAGATATGAGTGTAAATGTATTTGGCTTAGATGGTGATAATATAGTGGGTCCATATTACTTTACAACAGAAGAAAAAATTAATCTCATTAAAATATTACTTTTACAAGAAGGCAATAGGTTCCACTATGTTTGGATTAAAAATCTTTCAAGGTATTTATAACATTTTATATTGAAACAAAATAAATAAATATTCATATACACAACAACAGAGAAAATAGGATTCATATATGCAATACTTGTTTGATTCATTTCCGTACTGAGACGTCTTTACGTAATCACAAGAAACATTGTAACAAAGTTGTGACTACATTACCTACTACAGATAAAAACTTAGTAAGTTTTAAGAATATAAAAAAGCAAATGGATGTGCCTTTTGTAGTATACGCTGATTTTGAATGTATTCTCAATTCTATTAATGTTCAGAATTCAACTAATATTAAGTCCATACAAAGTCATATTCCATTTGCTTATAGTTACTATATAAAATGTTCATTTAACACTAGTTTAGGTATATTTAGAACATACAGTGGTGATGACTCACCAAAACATTTCCTTACTAATTTAGTTAAAGATAGTCTAGATATATATAATAATTATTTAAGTATAATTAAACCAATGAACTCCTTAACGTTTCTTCAACAAATAAGACAAAGTCAGGATCCCATTTGTCATATTTGTAACAAATATCTATCTCTTGAAGATCGTGTAGCTGAGAGTTATACGTATGTATATAAAAAACAATTCTGGTTAATGATGCTAATGGAAAAAAGACAATAGAACTGCGTTTTCTAGATTCTTGTCGGTTTATGCCATCAAGTTTAGAAAAACTAGCTAGCTACCTGTTTGATGATGATTTATCAACTGTGAAATCAATTTATCAAAATCATAATGAATTCAGTTTGATGAAACGTAAAGGTGTCTTTCCGTATGATTATCTAGATTCAACTAATCGTCTGGAAGAAACACAGCTACCACCCCGATCCAGTTTCTTTAATAAACTTACTAGTAAGTCGTGTAGTGTAGATGATTATGAACATGCTGAAAAAGTTTGGAATACATTTCAATGTACTAAACTATTAGACTATCTTCTATTATATTTAACAGTAGATGTTTTATTACTTTGTGATGTATTTGAAAGTTTCCGTAAAGTTTGTAAAAAAAAAATTTTGTAAACAACGCTGTATATGGAAAGACTATGGAAAACGTTGATAAAAGAAAAGACATTAAAATAGTATGTGAATGGGAAAATAAAGGTAAGCGATTAGGAGCTAGAGCTCTTATTGCTAGACCTAATTTACATAGTTCTCTCATAATTCATGATAATATGATTGCAATTGAAATGAATAGAGTGAGAACTGAGTATAATAAACCTATTTACATTGGGTTTTCAGTTTTAGAATTGTCTAAATATAAAATGTATGAATTTCATTATAATTATATGAGACCGAAATATCTTGAAAATATTAATCTTAATAATATGGATACAGATTCCTTTATATATGATGTAAGAACAAATAACATATACGATGATATTAGAAATGATATCAAAACACATTTCGACACATCAGCATATTCAAAATAAAATCCTTATAATATTCCACTAATGAATAAAAAAGTACTAGGAATGATGAAAGATGAGTGTAATGGGAAAATTATTAAGGAATTTATTGGTTTACGAGCTAAAATGTATTCTTTAAGAATAGATACAGTAAATCAGGAAATAAAAAAAATAAAGGGAGTAAAACAAAATGTAACCAACAAACTAACTATAAACGATTTAAGAAAATGTTTGTTGGAGAAGAAACTGTATTATAATTCAATGTATGTATTTAGATCTAAAATTCATCAAATCTATACACAACATATAAGTAAACTAACATTAAGTTATTTAGATGATAAGAGATTTATACATGAAAATAATGTTGATACTTATGCCTGGGGACATTATAAAATAAATGGCTATAAATAAAAAGAAAAAAAATTGGTTTTTATTTTAAATTGTATAGCAATTTTAAGCACAAGTGACTACAATTATCCCAAGATAAGCCCGGAGTAGTATAATATTGGCAAAGATCTAAATTGTAAATTTTTTTACAAACTTTACGGAAACTTTCAAATACATCACTAAGTAATAAAACATCTACTGTTAAATATAATAGAAGATAGTCTAATAGTTTATTACATTGAAATGTATTCCAAACTTTTTCAGCATGTTCATAATCATCTACACTACACGACTTACTAGTAAGTTTATTAAAGAAACTGGATCGGGGTGGTAGCTGTGTTTCTTCCAGACGATTAGTTGAATCTAGATAATCATACGGAAAGACACCTTTACGTTTCATCAAACTGAATTCATTATGATTTTGATCAATTGATTTCACAGTTGATAAATCATCATCAAACAGGTAGCTAGCTAGTTTTTCTAAACTTCATGGCATAAACCGACAAGAATCTAGAAAACGCAGTTCTATTGTCTTTTTTCCATTAGCATCATTAACCAGAATTGTTTTTTATATACATACGTATAACTCTCAGCTACACGATCTTCAAGAGATAGAAATTTGTTACAAATATGACAAATGGGATCCTGACTTTGTCTTATTTGTTGAAGAAACGTTAAGGAGTTCATTGGTTTAATTATACTTAAATAATTATTATATATATCTAGACTATCTTTAACTAAATTAGTAAGGAAATGTTTTGGTGAGTCATCACCACTGTATGTTCTAAATATATCTAAACTAGTGTTAAATGAACATTTTATATAGTAACTATAAGCAAATGAAATATGACTTTGTATGGACTTAATATTAGTTGAATTCTGAACATTAATAGAATTGAGAATACATTCAAAATCAGCGTATACTACAAAAGGCACATCCATTTGCTTTTTTATATTCTTAAAGCTTACTAAGTTTTTATCTGTAGTAGGTAATGTAGTCACAACTTTGTTACAATGTTTCTTGTGATTACGTAAAGACGTCTCAGTACGGAAATGAATCAAACAAGTATTGCATATATGAATCCTATTTTCTCTCTTTGTTGTTTGTGTTCTTATAAGTCTACAATTACATAAAAAAAGTTGAATAATTTCTTATGAATATTTATTTATTTTGTTTCAATATAAAATGTTATAAATACCTTGAAAGATTTTTAATCCAAACATAGTGGCACCTATTGCCTTCTTGTAAAATTAATAGGTTAATGTGATTAATTTTTTCTTCAGTTGTAAAGTAATATGGACCCACTATATTATCACCATCTAAGCCAAATACATTTACACTCATATCTGGATTGTTGATTTCAAAGACCTTTATTTGATTAAGCGCTACCGGGAATCTCAAGCTTTTGAAATTCAATACAAAATTATTATTCAATGTTATAATTTCGTCTTTTATGTTTATAACATTATACGATGTACATCTATTTGAATTGAATTCACTTGGACACGATGCTGATATTATAGCCCACTAGAAACAATATTCATCCTTATTTTTTACATTGATGCACGCGAATTTTCTTTGTATTGTTGATGGCAAAGGAATATATTGAGAGCCTTTAATACATTTATACTGATTAACGTTAATTTCTAGACGTAAAATTTCAATTAACGCCCATCCGCTATCACGCTCCTGAAATTCACAAATTTTTTTTATAATGGCATCACATTGTTCATTATAAATATTAAGAATCTCATCTCTTGCCACAGATGTACTTAGAATAGTCATTTTAGTTTGATTAGACTTTACTTCAATGGTGCATGAATCGTCTTCTTCTTTAATCAGCATATATTCGCTAAATAGTTCCATGTTAAATTTTATACTTTGACGTGTCTTAAGCTCATCATTTAATAATTCGATTACCTTGTCTCTAATTGTATCCAAAAAGTTTTCAGGTATTAAATCACCTTTGTTCTTATTTTCAATTAAGTATGTTACAATGCGATTGTTGAAAACTTATTTTATGCATTTAACATCATCATTATTCACTTTTTGAGCGCTATTTAGTTTATGCTCATTTGTCCTTTTATGGTAATGCCATATTGTTTTTTGAATATGTTTTCTTTACAATAGACATTTATTCCGTCATTTCTAACCCCTCCTGTACAGTGAAACGAAGAAGCTGTCTCTTCACGATCATGATGTAAACGGATATGTCTTCTTAGTGATGAATTTAAATTGTACACCTTTTGACAAATCTCACAAATAAAGCTTGCCATTTTTTCTTTTTTTTGTTGGTATGTTAAACAGATTGCTTGATACAATATTTTAGACAATAATGAGCTTGTGTTCTGGGAATCAACGTATTTAAACCCTAAATTGTAGGCGAGGGGGATTCTAATAAGTGGCGAGTAACCTTACATATGTCATATTATTATCAAAAGACTTCAAAACCACAACATTTCATTTATTTAAAAAATAAAATAAAATAAAAATAAAACAATTCAAAAGATATGCTCGTCAAAGGTCACTTACAACAGCAACAAATATTCCAGCAACGACATCAGCTTACTGCGTTCTTATTCATGACCGTGTAATAGAATACATACCATTAAAAGGTCAAGTCCGGAAGGTCTTATAAATTAAATAACATGGATGGTGATATTGTTTTTTAGACTTGCAAGGTTTCAAAAATAATTCAAATGACTTCATCGCAAAAGAACTAGCTGTAGTTTTCAGCAAAAACGAATGCCTCAATTTCATCATGAAACCTCCTTTTGATTCCGCATGTTTATCAGCCAAAAAACAGAGAGTAGCAGTTTGGTTAACAAAAAAAACTATCATCATATTAACTGGAATGATGGATCAGTCTCATTTCAAAGCGTTTGCAAGTTTTTAAAATCCAATATAAGAAGTTCACAAATATACATTAAGGCCATCCATATATAACTACAACACTTTTGAAATAGTGTAATTCCTAAAAATGCTTTTAAATTTTATTATTCACCAGGCGTACACAGTATAAATGGACAGACAGAAATTCCCTCGCTAACATATGGACGCACATGTATTCTCAAGATCACATATGGACGGACACAAATTCCCACGTTAACATACGGACGGACATGTACTCTCAAGGTCACATGTGAACAGACACAAACTCCCAAGGTCACATATGGACAGACACAAATTCCCACGTTCACATACCGACGGACATGTATTTTCAAGGTCACATATGGACAGACACAAATTCCCACGCTCACATATGGACGGACATGTATTCTCAAGGTCACATATGGACAGACACAACTTCCCACGCCTACCCCAACATTATAAAAAAAAAACAATAACAATGTGAACACCCCTATTTAACAGTGGGAAAATACACACACACACATTAAAGTATCAAATTACTAAAAAAAAAACCAATTAACACAAATTTGGCAATTAAAATTACAAAATTTTAAATTTAATTGCTGAAATTTGAGAATTTTAATTGGTCTCGCACATACAGTTCATAACTAATATAAAAAGTAATAAAAAAGAAATATAACAAAAAAATAAATATATGCAAAATATTTAAATAAACATAATATTACTAATAATAATTAAATTTTTTTTCTATATAAATATTTTTAAAACGGTTTAAATATTTTTATTAAAATCTCCAACTCTCTTGATTTCACCAAAATAAAAGTATTCCTTATTATATTTTACAGATAACCTAAATGTTTTAGCTTTAGTGCACAATAACGTAATATAATTTATAGAAAGGGTTATTGCGTGTGACCATTTTATATGAATAAAAAAAACTAATTACTATGATTTTCTTTGAATTTCTTAATAACTTATTACAAATACAAAATCAATTCTTATATTTTAACAAAGCGAATGCATTCCAATTTTTTTTTATTATGAATTAATCTATATTTCAATTCAATTCATATTTAAGACAAAATGAGTTCATTTTAAATAAAACAGGTCAATTCCTGAACGATTCACATATCCACTAAAAAAATCATTCAATAACAGCTCCGCCGTCTTTAAGGAATTTTAGAGCTAATTTTGTAATTTACTAATGCCAAGCGAATCATCTGCGTTAATAAAATAAAATTTTTTGATACTTAATTTTTCAATAAATAATGTATATGTATATAAAGATATATATATATATATATATATATATATATATATATAAACAAGTTGCATTGTGTTAGTAATAGATGTTCTCCGGAATGCGTGAACCGATTTTGTTTCTGGTTTTTATGTAAATACAGTTTCTGTATGTGTATTGGTTTATGAGTTATAGCCATTTAATTTACACTGTAATCATTTCGAAATATTTTAGTTAATATTTTGAAAAACTGAAATACATTTTGTTTTTAAGTCCATTACAATTAAATTTTGGTCAAACCATTAATTTAATTTATATACTTAGCTTTTCTAAATCACAACCTCGGAGATCTATGAAATAAATTACATATAAACACAACACTAAAAACATAAATATTTATATACATTATGCACAGCCCAGGTCATATGCATGAGTACGAGCAGGACGCAATGACTTATGTGCGTCATTACGGTCGACCAGATTTATTTATAACACTTACGTTTAATCCGCAATGGAGTGACATTAAAGATAATTTATTCGCTGGCCAAAGTCCTACCTACCTCCATGATATCACTTCCCGTGTTTTTAAACAGAAATTGAAAGCGCTTATGGGTTTTAGCGTGAAATCTAAAGTGTTTGGTGCAGTGAAGTTCTGGATGTATTCTGTGGAGTGGCAAAAGCGTGGTTTGCCACACGCTCACATTTCAATATGGTTAGTGAGTAAAATCACACCGCATGAAGTTGACAATGTTATATGTTCTGAAATTCCAGATCAAATAAGTGATCCTGAATTATATGATATTGTTGTACAAAATATGATACACGGTCCATGCAAAGCCCACGTCATATGCTTGAGTATGCGAATAATAAATCTGTTGAGGCTTTGGAAAAAACAGTGAAAGATCTCCGAGATAACTCTGAGTTGTTAGGTGGAGCGTTGCTTTTATTGCCAGGCGATTGTAGGCAAACATTGACCGTCATTCCTAGATCGGCAGCTGCCGATGAAATTAACGCTTGCTTAAAGTCTTCATATTTATGGGTATTTGTTAAAATATCGAAACTTACTATCAACGTACGTGTTCAGTTGCAGAATGATCCATCTGCTGATAAGTTCTCTAAGCAATTGCCGAAAATTGGGAACGGTGCAATGCCTATTGATGACACTGGATTGATAACATTGTCAAATGATTTTTGCCGTTTCGCACAGTCAAAAGAGGAATTGATTGAATGTGCTTTACTAACATAGCACAACAATTTACATGCCATACATGGTTGAGTGCCAGAGCGATTTTAGCGGCAAAGAACAAAGATGTTACTGAATTAAACATGACTATACAATCAAAGATTCCTGGCGAAGTTGTGTTGTACAAGTCTGTCGATACTATTACCAATGAAGAAGATGTTTTGAATTATCCAACAGAATTTTAGAATTCATTGGACTTACTAAGATTGCCGCCGCATAATCTCCAATAGAAAGTTGGAGCCACTATTATTATGCTTCGTAATATCAATGAACCCCGTTTGTGTAATGGTACAAGACTTGCTATTAAAAGGTTAATGGCTTATGTAATTGAAGCTACTATTTGAAATGGAAAATTAAAAGGCGATGATTCCGTCTGATATACCATTTGAATTTCAACGACTTCAGTTTCCTGTTCGCCTTGCGTTTGCGATTACAATTAATAAGGCGCAAGGCCAATCTGTAGAATTTTGTGGACTGAATTTAGTGTATCCAGTTTTCTCACATGGACAGTTCTATGTAGCCTATTCGCGCGTTGGCAAGCTATCGGTTTTGTATATTTACACCGAAAATGGAAAAACAACAAATGTTGTTTACCACAGAGCATTACAATAAAAGCAGTTTTTAACTGATTAAAATGAATTAGAATTAATAACAAACGTTTTGTTGATGCGACGAGATCTCACATTAGAACAGAGGCACCGCGATTTGACTCAAAATCATAGCGAAATCAATAATAAGATAAGGTAATCGGTTAAGATCGAGAAATATATTTATATGAATATTTCTTTTATTGCAATAATTCAAAATTCCTTTAGATATGTTTTTATAATAAAAATTATACGATTTAATAGTGTTAGTAAGTTTCTGTAAATAAATTTTTATTATTTGCTATGTTCTTGTACGAATGCTACAAATAAAAAGCAATTATTTATTAACCTCATTGAAAAGAAGCAAATATATACTTAAAATCACATTACTTTTATATTAACATATAAAAAAATTTTCCCAAATATTGGAGAAAATTTTGGATGGAAAAGTGTTCATTTACTTTTTGTTATCAGTGAGAGAAATTTCACAAAATTGCTTCTTACTCTCTAGTTGAAGGAAAGTGATATAAAAGTAAATGAACAGTGCTGGTATTGCTGACACACCCGTATAAATATACGAATATAGCGATATAAAAACAGTTGTACCATTTGTACGAAAGGTGAATTTAAACAAAGCAAAGATGTTACAGACGAAAGTTTTCTGTGTATGTATAATATAAAGCTATTTTTAATCAAATTTTAATATGTATTTCACATTCAATAGAACATGTCTAAAAGAAATACCAAAAAATTTATTATATAGTCATTGGAAACCAAAAAAATAAAAAGTAGCAAAAATTTGTTCGAGCTCTTCGCGGCCCCCCTAGAATGTCCGTACGGACCCCAGGGGCCGCGAACAGCCTCTTGGGAACCAGTGTTGTAAGGTAATGATGTCCTGGAGTGTGGAAATGCACCGGCTTTCCCTGCAGAACAAGGGTTATTGCCTTAACTGGCTGGCACATTCTCATACCCGGGAATGGTGCACCTCTCGCAATCTCTATGACATCTTAGTAGGATTTGACCCGTCGTCACCATACGCTCCTTCATCGCTCAGAGCGTGACCCATTTTCCGATAGTTTCGATGACATGAACCTACCCCCCTCCATTTCTGATAACTCCGATGAAGAGGCCGAACCATCCACCCAAGATGGCAAAAAACCTCCACTAGAGGACTGAGATCATCATCATGCTGCGGCCGGAATATTTTGAAGCGAGTTCAACCAGTTTAAACAAAAAGTTTTGATTCCCTTCGATTTCTTAAATTTTTTGCAATTCTTAATTTCACCTGTACTATATATATATATATATATATATATATATATATATATATATAAATATATATATATATATATATATATATATATATATACATGTATATATATATCGATATATATATATATATATATATATATATATATATACATATATATATATATATATATATATATATATAATATGAAATTTATTTGTGGGTGGTTAAGCAATGTCTATATGCATTTCATTGGCGCTCTTTACCAAATCGTCAGTAGACTTCAACCACAGTTTTGCAAAGTTCTACTGACGATTTGGTAAAGAGCGCCAATGAAATGCATATAGACATTGCTTAACCACCCACAAATAAATTTCATATTATAATGGTACAATGACAATATGTCAAAAAATTAGTTTATTAACAATTCAATTGAGATTTTATTTTTCATTTTGCCTTATAAATACTTTCATTGTTATCCAAGGGATTTCTAATTGTATAAAGGTATAGAAAAATAAAATAGAGACGTATCGAATAAAAGTTGTTTGTTGGGTTTGGTTTGTATAAGTTTCATAGCCTGCTACACTTATTATAATGTGATTTTTTGAAATTGTTTGTGAGTTTTATAGTTAATTTATTTAACATAACTCTCAGATGGTTTTTGGAAGTCTTTTAATAAGTTGAGAAGTTTGAAACTTTGCAAAACTGTGGTTGAAGTCTACTGACGATTTGGTAAAGAGCGCCAATGAAATGCATATAGACATTGCTTAACCACCCACAAATAAATTTCATATTATAATGGTACAATGACAATATGTCAAAAAATTAGTTTATTAACAATTCAATTGAGATTTTATTTTTCATTTTGCCTTATAAATACTTTCATTGTTATCCAAGGGATTTCTAATTGTATAAAGGTATAGAAAAATAAAATAGAGTCGTATCGAATAAAAGTTGTTTGTTGGGTTTGGTTTGTATAAGTTTCATAGCCTGCTACACTTATTATAATGTGATTTTTTGAAATTGTTTGTGAATTTTATAGTTAATTTATTTAACATAATTCTCAGATGGTTTTTGGAAGTCTTTTAATAAGTTGAGAAGTTTGAAACTTTGCAAAACTGTGGTTGAAGTCTACTGACGATTTGGTAAAGAGCGCCAATGAAATGCATATAGACATTGCTTAACCACCCACAAATAAATTTCATATTATAATGGTACAATGACAATATGTCAAAAAATTAGTTTATTAACAATATATATATATATATATATATATATATATATGTATATATATATATATATATATATATATATATATATATATATGTATATATATATATATATATATATATATATATATATATATGTATATATATATATATATATATATATATATGTATATATATATATATATATATATATATATATATATATGTAAGTCATTTATCTATATGCCTATATATCTCTTGTTTCTTTTGAGTATAAAGAATTTAATTCCGTTAACGGTTTGCTTTGTAATACTTACGAATTCGAAAATGAATTGTTCTTTTCTAAATCGTTCAATTGTTGTCTTTGAAATCAGTAACTATCAAAGTCACCTAAGGGCAAGAAACTCAATAAATTCTTCTAGAACTGAAAAATTCTAGTTTGTTTTTTTTTTCTTAGTGGAAGATGGGTTGTCTCTTAGCACCAAAAGTCAATAAGAGCAGTTACCTCTTATTATCATAGGGTCATCATTATACACACCCTAACAGGTGTAAATGTATAGGAATTAGTTTTGTTTTTTCTAAGGTGATATTCAGGTGTGTGAAAATCCTGTGGGCTAGCATTTTCAGACATCTGAGTCTCACATAAGGCGAAAACATTCGGCCGATGGAGACAAACGTGAGCATACACAAAGGAAAAGTTTGCCCGCAACCCGCGTATGTTTCAGAAGTAAAAACAAAGAAAAAACTAAATGAATGATTAAATCTTGTCTTGCCAATGCCAATATGCTAGTCACTGTTTGAAAGGTTGTTTAGTGATCAGTGCTAGGCCTTCATCACTAAAAACCTAGAGTGATCAACAATACACTATTTTTTATTATAGAGTAAAATTAGGACTTGACACAATGACACGCATGGGCGACCCTAAAGGCCCTAATCTGTCGCGACTCGAAGTGCCAACACTACTTTGTAGTGTCAGCACAGATGGTTTTATTTATTTTCTCTATAATATAGTTTTGTTGTTTGTGTGATGAGCTTATATGTTTTTGTTTATTTTGGCTTGTTTAATTCATTTCTTGTATGTGGGGTTGTTTAAAATATGTACATATGCATTATTTGTTAATTCTGCACTTGTTTAATTTGTGTATTAAATTACATAAGAATTTGTTGTCAATTTGACAACGAAATGTAGACAATATTTTGACAAAGAGCGTTGACAATTTAAGGACATTTCAATTTATGAAGAATTTTTTGTTATTTTATTTTTTTAAAGCTAATCCGGCCCAACGTTAGTAAAACAATTTATTACATATTTTACCCAACGCTTCGTCAATTCTTCGTCTACTTCTTCAGGAGTTCTCTTGTTTATTTAATTTAAAAACATTACATAATTACAATTTGGAAATATTTTTAGAAATAATAAAGTTGTACTCACAATGTTACTTGTCTTAATACATTAGATACATATTGATATTACTAGTACAATTTACTTTATATTAAATTAAAATCACAGGTTTATTTTAAGCACAATAAAATTTTAAATGTTGGTATTGCAGATTGTCTTATTTTATAGCAACAATATAGCTAGCATTGATGTTGTCGGTATCCTCTTTTATGTTCATTGTTCTTTTTATATTTTGCTGCATACGCAAGCTTTTGATGGTATATCTTTTTCTTTCTATTTTCTGTCTATCTATAAATTTTAACTTTATCGAAATCCACAGAATGATTTTTGTCGATAACATGGGCTGATAAAGCTGTTGATGTTCTTTGTTTGGCAATATCGTTTTTGTGTTCTGACATTCCAGTTCCCGAGTTTCTTTTTGTTGTACCTATGTATGTATATTAGATTGCATTTTTCTTCGCTGTTGCCTTTGCATTGTAATTCATATACCTAGTCACTTTGTTGTTCTCTTTCTGATGGTGCTTTAGTGCGAGTAAATATACTGCTTAGTATCGTGTTTGGTTTATATGCAAATTTTATGCTCTTATTTTCAACAGCTTTTATTTCTCTCTTGTCCGTCAAGCCAGGAATAAACGATACACTCTAAAAATGTTTTATAGTTTTGTCTGTCTCGTCAAGGGATGTTGTTTTATTTTTTGGTATTTAATACCTTAACCATGGTTTGATTAATAAGTGAGTCTATTAACTTTTCAGTGAAACTATTCTGTTTTAGAATCATAGTAATATTTTTGAGATTTTTTGTGTGAAATTATTTATCACTAATGCTAAGAACTCTAGAAATAAAATTCCTCGCAGTATTGATAATTTGAGTTGAAATTTATAATTCTGCCTGATAAAGTTTCTTTAGAGTACCAATCTAGAACGATATTATTTTTTCCCTATATAAGGTTGCGTATGCAATTATTATTTTATGTTTCAGTGGTAAATTGAAGCTTTGGTTGATATTTGTTGAAAACACTGAGAATTTCGTCCATATGTTTATAGTTTACTAGCGAACCCCCTGCACACTTCGTAGTGCAAAAAAGAAATTAAAAAAATTAATTCGAATTCCTTAAATCAGTAATAAACTGCTTTTGTTGTAATGCTCTGTGGTAAAGAACTTTTGTTGTTTTTCTATTTTCGGTGTAAATATAAAAAACCGATAGTTTGCCAACGTGCGAACAGGCTACATAGAACTGTCCATGTGAGAAAACCGCATACACTAAACTCAGTCCACAAATTTCTAAAGATTGGCCTTGCGCTTAATTAATGGTAATCGCAAACGCAAGGCGAATAGGAAACTGAAGTTTCCATGCATAGCATGTATATTGTTGTGCTATGTTAGTGAAAACACATTCAATTAATTCCTCTTTTGACTGTACGAAACGGCAAAAATCATTTGGGAATGTTATCAATCCAGTGCCATCAATAGGCATTGCACCATTCTTAATTTTCAGCAATTGCTTAGAGAACTTATCAGCAGATAAATCATTCGGCAACTGAACACGAACGTTGGTAGTGAGTTTTAATATTTTAACAAATCTCCATAAATATGAAGACTTTAAGCAAGCCTTAATTTCATCGGCAGATGTCGATCTAAGAATGACGGGCAATGTTTGCCTAAAATCGCCTAACAATAAAATCAACGCACCACCAAACAACTCTGAGTTATCTCGGAGATCTTTCATTGTTCTTTCCGAAGCCACAACAGATTTCTTATTCGCTGACTCATGCATTCGACGTGGGCTGTGCATGGATCGTGTATCATATTTCGCACAACAATATCATATAATTCAGGATCACTTATTTGATATGGAATTTCAGAACATATAACATTGTCAACTTCATGTGATGTGATTTTATTCACCAACCATATTGAAATGTGAGCGTGTGGCAAACCAAGCTTTTGCCACTCCACAGAATACATCCAGCACTTCACTTCACTAAACACTTTAGATATCACGCTAAAACCCATAAGCACTTTCAATTTATGCTTAAAAACATGGGCTGTGATATCATGGCGGTCGGTAGGACTTTGGCCAGCGAATATATTACCTTTAATGTCACTCTATTGTGGATTACACGTAAATGTTATAAATAAATCTGGTCGACCGTAATGACGCACATAAGTCATTGAATCCTGCGCGTACTCATGCATATGACGTGGGCTGTGCATAATGTATTTAAATATTTAAGTGTTTAGTGATTTATTTGTATGTTATTTATTTCATAGATCCCAGAAGTTGTGATTTAAAATAGGTTATGCACTTGGGTCCGTTAATTCGGTCCCGTTGTGATACCCTAAAGCAAGGACCACTCACGAGTCGTCCTCTGCCGCATTAAGCCATCCCGTGGACCTTAGGAAGGCCGATATTCTAGTCAGCTCTAGACTCGCCAGGCTGTCTAAGTCCTGCAGGAAGCTGGAGCGCAACGCCACTGCGCTTAAGCCGCCCAGGGCACTACACTGACATAGAAGATGGAGTACTGTTTCTTCCTCCTCTTCATCATTACAGCTTCTACAGAAGTCATTGTATTCTAGACCCATCCTTATCGCATGGGTCCCAAAGTTACAATGTCCAGTTAAGACATTCACAATTTGACGAATTCGTGCCTTGTTGAAGTTCAGAAGGTCGCGTGTTCTGCGTGGGTCATAGCGGGGCCATTTGGCCCTTGCCACACGACAGTTGTTCATGTTATCCCATCTTAATTGAGCGAGTCTATATGATTCACACTGAACCAAGAACTTGCAGTGCGATAGAGGAATGCCTGTGAAGTGACAGATCATAGAGTTATCCATCTCTGTCCCTTTCCTGGCAATTCCATCAGCGATGAGGTTGCCAGGACAGTCGGAATGTCCCGGTACCCAAACAAGTGTCACCCTCGAATGTCTCGCTATCTCATTTAAAGATAGTCGACATTTGACCACAGCTATGGATGTGGTCCTCAGCCGTCTAGCTGCACGAGCAATATCAGAAATTTCGGCTTGCAGGATGCCGCAATCGTTCTGAAGCCTAAATGAAGTTCTTACGTTAAAGTTCTCCACGTAGAAACCTCCGCCGACATTGGTTCCCCTCTTAGATCTATCAGTGAAGCCTCTAACGGAATCTGCGGGAAATGAAAAACTAGAAACCTGTGCCCTGTCCACAACAAGAGACTGGAAAAGTCCGCCAAAGAAAGGTCTTGTTATACAACAGTCAATGATGTCATGGATCCTGTTGCCTTGGTATTCATTCAGAATCCTGGCATGCCCATAGTCAAACCGTGACCATAGGCACGCTGTGTGCAACCTGACCGCAGAAAATAGAGCCAACTGTTTGGCCAGAATGTCCATTGGGAGCCAATTCAGCAGGGTGAAGAATGCCCCAGTTGGAGTCGATCTGAGCGAGCCTGTCATCAGCCTCGCCACAAGACGAAAAATGTTTGAAAGGTCCTGCGATGAGTGTCCTTCTCCATCGCTTTCCACCACACCAGTACTCCATAAAAGTGTATCGGTTTAACAACAGCTTCAAAAATCCAGTTAATCCCTCTGGGGTTTACACCCCAGTTGAGACCAACTGCCCTTTTGTATGTATAAATGGCCACTAGAGCCTTATCTGCCCTCAATTGGATGTTTTGGTTCCATGATAGCTTGCTATCTAGGATTACACCCAAGTACTTGGCGCTATCGGATATTTTCAAGGGAGTACCGTTCAGCTTCGGATGTGTGAAGCTGTCGATCTTGTACCTCCTTGTGAAAAGTACCAGCTCAGTATTGGCCGGATTCACACTGAGCCCACTACTGGTGCTCCATTTGCTTAGGATTGCCAGTGCGGACTCCATACACTGAGATATGGTATCTAAGTGTTTACCAGTGATCGCCGCCGCAACATCATCGGCATATGCGACCGTCTTGATTAGTTTACGCTCCAAAGTCAGTAGGAGCGAGTTAATAGTCAGATTCCACAGAAGGGGTGATAAAACACCTCCCTGTGGAGTACCCCGATTGACTGCTCTGTCTTCAGTTGCATCTCCAATCGAGGCCCTGACAACCCTGAATCTAAGCAGATTCCTGATAAAACTACAGATACCGATATCAATCCCTACGGCCAGCATTCCTTCAATGATGGACTCAGGGTTGACGTAGTTGAAAGCACCTTCAACGTCCAGGAAGGCTACCATAGTGAATTCCTTGTGTTCAAGGGATTTCTCTATGCAGCCCACTGGAGAATGTAGTGCGGTTTCCACAGACTTGCCCTTCGTATAGGCATGCTGTGACTCTGAGAGAACGTCCCTAGGTACGGTCATTCTCAAATATATATCAATTGCCCTTTCCAACGTCTTAAGCAAAAAAGAAGATAGACTTATAGGTTTAAAGTCCCTTGGTGTAGTGTGGGATGTCTTACCCCCCTTCGGGATAAAGATCACCCTGCACATGTGCCAGCATGCTGGTAAATAAGCCTTCCTTAGGCACTCTTTGTAAATCACCGAGATCCAAGGTAGGACAATATCCGCATTACTCTGTAGGTCAGCTGGAATTATTCCATTAGGCCCCGAAGACTTATACGGATCAAAGCTGTTAACAGCCCAGCGCAGTCTGTCGATACTCAACGGAATTGCAGCTGAGCCGTCAGTTGAGTGGTCAATAGCAGCTCCTGTTACAGGCGCCGCCCGACTGCCAGGAAAATGAGTGTCAAGTAATAGCTTTAGCGTTTCCTGACTGCTCATTGTCCAGCTACCACAGGGTTTCTGTATGTAGCTTGGTACAGCCGCTGTGGTTGATATTATCTTACGCATTCTGTTGGTCTCAGAGGATCCCTCAACTCCACTGCAGAAGTTCCTCCAAGACTTCCTTTTTGCGTTTCTTGCTAGGTTCTTGAATCTATTCACCGAGGATTTATATGTTGACCAGTTTCCTGATCTTTTAGCCTCATTAAATAACCTGCGACATTCCTTCCGTAAATGCACAATTTTCAGGCTCCACCAACATGGTTTTGCCTTGCCCCTACAAATCACCGGCCTACAGGACATGTTAGTGGCGTAGCGGAATGATTCCGCAAGAATCTCCACAGCAGAATGAATATCCCCCATATCATTCATCTGTGGAATCGAGGATAGGCAGTTACAGAGCAGGTTGTTCTGTAGCTCCCAGTCGGTCCTCTTCCTGTTCACTACGGGGCTCTGTCTATCAATACCTAGCCCTATGCTGAAGTCAATATAGCGATGGTCTGAGAAGGAGCAGTCGTCTGCAACCTTCCAGTCGCTAACCAGATTAATGTGACCTGTGCTAACCAGCGTGATGTCTAAGACCTCCTGTCGGTTGGACACAACAAATATGGGTTCTGAACCCCTGTTAGCTATTTCAAGATTGTTACTCAATATGAAATCAAAAAGACACTCACCCCGTTCGTTGGTATCGCTACCACCCCAAGCGGTGTGGTGCGAATTCGCGTCAGCACATATGACTAGCGGCGTTCTTGTGCTCGACGCCCTGGCCACAATTCCACGCATCTTAACATCGGGTGGGTCGCCTGTGTGGTCATGTGCCATGTAACTCGAGACCAGCCATATTGTTCCGGCCGGAGTCTCCAGGGCTGCAGAAGTGGTGTCCTCATCACTGTATTCAGATAAAATGAAGATACACAAAGAGTTCTTAGCCAAAATGCACGATCTTATATTACCTGTATTTTTGGCACATATGAGTTTGTAGCCTTTAAGTTTTAGTCCTTGAACCCAACCTTGGTGGACCCAGGGTTCTTGGACCGTTATCAGCTCCTCCTTTCTCTCGGCCAGTCGGAGGAGCAAAGCAGCGAATGCTGCTTTAGAATGGTGAAGGTTGATCTGCGTCACCTTCACCATCAGCAACAACAACAGTTTTGTTGACGTCCTCTTGGCTGGATTCCAAGAGGGCGTCATCGTCGTCATCCTCAACTTCCATCCGTTGGAGGAAATCACCCACCAAGTCAAAGACTGAGTGGGTGTCTCCTGTCTCGGATGGAGCTGCGTCCGACGTACCCGCTTCATCTTCCCTTTGGTTGCGATTCTTTCTGACATCGCTACGGTAGAGGCGCAACAAGATCGTACTGAAACAGTAAAAGATCTTGTTGTTTCTCTCCCGTATTGGTGTCAGTGATTCTTTATTAAGAACCAGAACCACTCTCCTCCTAGACCCTTTGGGTGCATCCACCTTAGCTACCTTCCAATCATGGGTAGGTAGATCCGGGTTGCAGTCCTTAAGGATATCGAGGATTTCCTTCGGGGAAGAAGGTTCAGAGGGAACTATGGTCATGGCTCTAGGCCTTTTGGGTATTTGCTCAATTGGAACCACATCCAGCCTAGAGCCCTTCCATACTTCCCCAATAGCATCGATGGCCTTTTTTAACAGCGACGCTGAGCGTTCATCTGTACAGGCCATCAACTATCCGCATCGCTGGTGCCAACCAGCATCTACGCATTGAGGCGGTGGTCCCGGATTATCCTTCCGGATTTTCCAGAATAACCCCGCCAGTTTTTGGTTGACCAGGTCCCATTTAGCATGGGACATGGCACCATCGGACACATCCCTGTCGATGATGGCTCTAATAAGGCTGCCTTTGGCAACCTCACTAAAGGATCCCGACTGGGTGTGCTTGGGACGCTTGGCCCCTGGGTTTTTGGCCGCCTCATTCTCCTCCTCTGAACGTTGTCGTTTAGGCAATGCTACCTTCTCGGTTGCGGTGGAGGGTCCTGGTTGCGGCCCAGCATGGGCCTTAGCCCACTAGAGGGAGGCTGCCTACTTTTCAGAAAGCTGGTCAGCCGGGATCGCACCTAAAAGCGAAATTGTCCTTAAGGCGGAGCGCCTTTGATTAGCGGCCGTGCGTGATGGATTTTTGCGCTTAGGTTTTAATTCTGTGTTGCCGGGCTTAGCAGTGGGTGGCACAGTACTGAGGCTCGAGGTTATCCTCTTATTCCTTTCCTGAACAGAATGCGCATGGGAGGTGATAGGTTTGGACGGTTTAGACCTTTCCATTCCGTTCACACCCGAATAAGGGGATTTTACCGTTTTACCGGTAAGGACCTTTGCAGCCTTCGAGGTACTTGGGGTTGAAGACAGAGGTACCTCGCTGCTTGATTTCGGACAACCACCTTGTTCCGGGCGTGTTGTCCTATTGTTGTCGGCAGCTGGCCTGTTTATTCCTGGCCGGCTACCTGCGACATCAGTAGCTTGCAGACTAGTCGGGCCTGATGTGGACACCCGACCAGCTTGAGCAGCAGTAGCATTCGATTCACCACGGCCTGCTACTTGCGCCGCGGGAACAGGGTCCCCGGAGATTATGAAGCCCCTGACCGGGTACGAGAGGCTGGGCCCTGGTTGTGGTATGTTGAAGCTGTTTTTTTTTTCTTCTACATTTTATATCTACTGCCAGGTTTCGGACAGCTGCCGCCCCTGGTACAGACGCAGACCATCAGCCGCCCCACTACGGGAAACAGACGCTGATGGATTTGGGCAGGCCCGTAGGACCGAAGAGATACGGACCACCCGATAGCCGCCCCACAGGGGAAAAACAGACGCTATCGGGTGCTGGGAAGGATGGTTCTTGGTCGGCTCGCTGCCTGGGCCATATGGCATGGGTGACCCTACCGAGGGCTGCTGAAACCAGCTGCCCCCGCCAGCACGATCCAGGCAACAGCGCCTTAGCTTCCACATCGCGACAAGATGACCATCCATCGTGAAGGTGATTTAGAATAACTAAGTATATAAATGAAATTAATGCTTTAACTAAAATTTAACTGTAATGAATTTCAAAACGAATTGTATTTCAGTTTTTCAAAATATTAATTCAAATATTTCGAAATGATTGCAGTGTTCACTAAAATGGCTATAACTCATGAACCAATACACATAATTCTTGTCTGTGAGACAGAAAAGTAGAATTTAAAAAAAAATGTTTTAGGTAACTTTGTGAACTTGTTTATAATGCTCCATTTACTCATTATGGGTTTTATGGCAACGTGTATTAGTATGTTGGTAAAAAGTTATATTACATCGAAAAATATTAAGATTACCTGTTCGTCTATGGTTATATGTTCTAGTTGATATTTCAGTTGTGTTGAGTTTTTGGTATTGTATTTGGTTGATATTATGTTTTTAAGAATTTGTCCCATGTGTTTTGATATTTGGTAGCAAGGTACTTTCACTGATGATGCGATAGGCCTTAGGGGAGTTCCTGTTTTGTGTATTTTAGGTAGTCCATATATTCTGGGGTCTATTGCAAAATGATTCTGTAGTTTACGTTTAAGTTATGTGTCAATGTATTCTTTTTTTTTGTATAGGTCGGCAACAATTTGTTATTTTCTCTTTGCAATCTTGTGGATGAATCTTACCTCATGGACCTGTAAGTGTCTCTGTTTTCTAACATCGACCTCATCTTTGTGTCATGTTCGTCCTTTTACATTATAACGGTCTTGTTTCCTTTATATGCTGGTGTAATAATAATCTTATTTTGCTTCCTTAAAAATTTTTTGTTTTATTGTAGATTGTGAGGATAAATCTCTCCTTGGGTTTGTTTCTAATATTTTTCTTAAAATTCGTAACATTATTGGCTACTAATGTTCGCGCTATATCTTTCCCCCTTTCCAAGTTATTATCCATCGCTTGAATGAATTGTTCTAGATCTACCACAATATATAGTGGTGAAAAATTATTATTATTCACAGGTAAAGAGAATTTTTTCCCTAAGGAAAGTAACCATTTGTTTTGATTCGTTGTCAAATCGAGAAGGCAAATTACAAAAATACCAGATGGTGTCTAATCAAGAACACTTATCAAATTATGGAACAACATGTTGTCAAATTATAAACGACCCGTTGTCAAAATAAGAACAAATGTTATCACCTCCAAAATCAAGAATGATTCGTTCTTAAGTTGAGAACGATCCCATGTCAAATTATGAACGATATGTTGTCAAATTGAGAACGATTCGTTGTAAAAACAAGAACAAGTGTTGTCACTTCCGAAATCAAGAACGATTCGTTATCAAATTAAGAAGAACATTTAATACCAGATCCGTTATTTGGTTTGTAAATTTTCTCATTTTGTTTTCAGAGTTTTCTAAGTGCCGTCGTTTATAAAGATTAAATACAAATGTAAAAAAAAGACAAAGTGAAACAAATATTTTTAATAATGAAACTAGTTTGTATGATGAGATGATAGAGATTAAGACGGATGTAAACACAACTCCGGAGCTTGTTAGTAGTGACGATGAGAAACTGATAAGTTTCTTAAAATCAATAGATATGGAATGTATTTATGATTTCTTAAAAGGTGAGCTATTAACAAAAATAAAATCTTAAAATATAAATACAGATGTATGTATGTACGTATCTAAATTTTATTACTTTTATTCAAGCTGTCCGTATCACATTTAGAAGTTTGTCGTATATCAAAAAAGAAGACCTAACAGAAGCAGTGCCACCCTTGGGGCTCCGAATTCTATGGAACTATTTAAGATTAAAAGTTATCTGATACAAAGTAAATTAATTTATGTTTAAGTTATTAAATTAATATGAGGGGCTTTCACTCTCATTTTCAGGTGTATAAGGATGGTCTTCAAATAGAAGCATTTATTTAAAACCAATAATTAATTTTGTAAGTTTCCCATTCCATTTGTATGCAACAAATAACGCTAAGTCATGTTTTATAATTAATTACGTATAGTTTTTTAATTCATTAAATAAATCATATATGTACATAGTAATGAAAGCGTTGTCAAATTCAGAACGAATCGTTCTCTAAACGACAACGGGCCGTTGTCAAAGTGAGAACATTTCGTTGTCAAAGTGAGAACAAAGCGTTGTCAAAATGAGAACAAACGTTGTCAAAATGAGAACTATACGTTGTTACAATGAGAACGAACCGTCGCCAAATCAAGAACAGTTGTTGACAATTTGTGAACGAGTTGTTCTTAAAAGTTATTAACATCCGTTGTCAAAGTGAGAACAAACGTGCTTAACTCATTTTTTTAATAGATGGTGTCAGTTTCAGTGTTTTTCGACCGATTTTTTCGCTCTGTGTATGTGTAAGCGATATATCTTATTAAAATGGCATCAAGTGATGAGTATCACCTCTTATTGCCTTAAATATATACAGTAATAATATATATTTGTAAATACCTCTAACTGTCAAAATGTTTTAAGCATATTGATTATAAAGATCTATAGTAGAAAAACGTACTGATAAGTTAAACACCAGCTTTAGAGCTTTGTTATGAGCCAACTGAAAAAATTTCAGTGGTTGGTTTTTCTTATAGACGTATATTATACGAAGGTATAAAAAATGGGAATGAACAAGTGTTTGATAAATAACAATTTTTGCGCCACACAGAAGTTTATTTTTATAATTATAAAGTATTCCAATTGCCGATGAAATATTCGACTTAATTTTATTAATATGGATATCCCACTGAAGATTGTCGTTAATCTGTGTTCCCAGGTACTCTGCCTCTATTGTTGGAGCTCCGTCAATGTGAGCAATCATTTTATCTTCATCTCTTGAACGATGTGGTTTCAATATTACAAACTTAGTTTTTTCTGAGTTAAGTACTAATTTATTGAGCCTAGAGAATTCAGAAAGTATACAGGAATCGTACTCAATCTATTTGTATTTCTATAGATAAAAGAAGCATATATCATCAGCATACATGAACAATCTTCCATTAAAGTTGATGTTTTTTATGTCGTTGATAAAACTTTTAAACAAAAGGGGACTTAAAATACTGGTCTTCTTACCATCACTCACTTGTACAAATTGCGCTCTGTTTGTTGATATTGTTCAAATATCTTTAAGGTTTTATCTTGTAGACCAACCATTCTTAACTTTTTCAATAGAATTTCATGGTTAATTACATTGAAAGCTCTTGAGTAATCATAAAACACCAATGCCACACCACAGGAATCTGCATGCAATTCACCGCATATGTATTCCATAAGGTTAACTACTGCTTCTTCCCTTCCAGTACCTTTCCGAAAATCACGTTGTCTACTGAAAAGTATATTGTTTTGTTCTAAATAAACCGAAAGTTGGTCGTGAATAGTTTTTTCAAAAATTTTATCAACAACAGGAGGAACTGAAATCCTCCTAAGTTGATAATTTTATATCAGCCAGGTGCTTTTGGAATCGGCACTATTTTATGTAATTTAAGTAAACTAGGATATCATCCTTCATCAACCATTTTATTTAACATATCTTTTAGTATATAAACTATTAATTCTTTTCTTGCTAGCAGCATCTTTACTGATATGCTATCGTAGCCAGGACTTTTATTTTTATATAAATTATCCATAATATTACTGATTTCATCATTCGCAATCTTTTGTAGAACGAAACTAGATCTTTGTTGGTTAAGTGTACAGAAAAAAATTATATCACCATTTGAATTCACTATGATTTCAAATTGTATGTTTTTAATAGAGTAAAAGAAAAACTCGTTGAAAGCGGTGGCCTTTTCATTACCGCCTAGTAAAATTTCATTGTTTCCATTTACAACAGTTTTCATTTCGTGTTTTTTTCTGCCAAATTCTTTGTTCAAAAAATCCGATGCCTTTTTTCGGATATCCTTTACAAGACATCAAATTATTTGTGTGATAGTTGCTTATAATTGCATATTTAACCTATTCTTTTAAGCCGTTTTAAAATAGAATCATTATTGTGTTTTTTTTTCTTCGCATTTTCAGTAAAACTTTTTTATAAGAACTTAGATACAGTAAATTATCTGTTACTCATGGAGTTATCGTTCTATGCATAGATAAACGTTTAGTTGTTCTATTGGTTGAATACGATGCTGCACCAGATAGTGTTTTCATAAAATTGTTACATTCTTCAGTAGACCATGTAAATTGTCAATATATGTTTTAAGATCATCATAATAAAATTTTTTCTTTCTTTCTTGGCTTCTACGATGCAAAACCAGTGAGGATCATGTTGTGATCATTTAAATCATGTTCAAACGAGTGCGCAAAAACTGCTTGCACTTATTGAACCATATTAATAAATAAGCAATCAACAGATGTGTTACTTAAAAGTCTTGCTACTAAGTTATGAGCTGAGTAAAAATTGAACAAGGAAAAGAGATTGCTCAAAGATGTTTTGCCTACACTGTTACCACGAGTGTCAATATTAAAATCCCCAAGGAAAATACAAGGCGCTTGATTGCATGAAACAAGGATATTTTCAGCCTCTGTTAAAAATCTCTGTCACTACCTATAAATGGATGTGAATATCAGAGGTTTATTCATTGCTTTAACATCACCTAATTGAACTGACACAATTTCCATGAAATCTTTGCTTGTTTCAGTTAAAACTTTATAATTTAGATTCGATTTTATATACATATACTGAGTTTTCTTCATAAGCATCATGTCTACAACAACGAACGCAACTATTGTGTACAGATTAAGATTTTCTTCATTGAAACATGCTTCTTGCGCAGATATAATATCATCGCGTAAAATTTTATTTTCTTTTCTGAAAGATTCAATTTGGTTAGTGTTCTTTTAACCAACATCATCATATTAGTTGGACATAAATTGAATTGTGTCTCTAATATCGTCCAGCTGATTTAACTTTAGTTTGTTTGCGTTTAACCAAAGAATATACACTATAAGAAGACGCATGTAGAACGAATCACGAAATAAAATCTTACAATCTTTATTGGTGCTGGCGGTAAGGGGAAAAACGAATAAAAAAAGCAGAAACCAACGTGTTGGATCGTTGGTCATCGAACATGCTTAAAAGTTGGTTTCATCAAATTTAACTTAAAGTACTGAAGGCATGGTGAAAAAAACATAAGCAAAAAACACATGCAAACTTGTTTGAAGATCTTTACAGAAAATTACATTTTCATTTCAAAACATTGTTAATGATTGAGCTACAATATTTATGTACGTGTGTAATTTTCTTTTGCAAGCGAGAAAAAATAAAACAATTTAATATCGGGCGGTAAAGATGTGTAAAAGATATAGAAGACATTTTAAAGGTTTACAATTTTTTTATTCACTTTAGGGCAAATTTGGCGGGGAAAATGTCTAATGCCTGAAGAAGATTACACAAAAATCTTTATAAGTATATGCGACCGTAACTTTAAAAGTTGATTCATTTGAATAAAAAACTAAAAGCGGTAGCAAAAGTTCTATAATATAAAGATGTTGCACGCCATATATTACTAAAATTCAAAAGTTTTGTGCTTCGAAATCCAATGAGTTATTTATTCTCTTTCTCATGTTTTTTGCAAACACAATTTTGAGTAACTTACTATATTTTCTTACACTATATGTTTGTATATATGTACATATGTACATACACAAGTATGGCTGTTATTTATTTATACAGGCATGTTCTGGAAATCACAAGATTTAAAATCACTTGTGATTTTAAAATCACAATTGTGATTTGATGGTGTTCTGAAAATCACAAAAGTTTTAACTTTTCGGTGTGATCTTACCCTTTCGAAAACACAGCAAAACAGCTGATATTTTGTTTCGCTTTGATGACAATTTTTATGTTTTGAAAATTAATTTGTGTTTTGGTGAAAATAAAGTAAAATTATCGCTTGTATAAAAATGCCTGGAGCTTTATTGTTGTCAGTAATAGATTTACGAAGAAAACAATTAAGAGATGAACGAGTTAAGAAAAGGTATTTCCGAGACTTATCAAATCCATTGAGTATGAATGAAACATTGTAAGTAAGCAATAATGTAATATTTAAATGCAACAATCTAAAGTTCGTTTATTCCCAGTTTCATATCATATTACAGCTTGAATAAAAGAGCCTTTTAGATGATATTATATCACCACACCTTTTAAAATCTTCTATTCCGGCAAATATCCAGCTTGCAGCAGTAGTGAGATATTTAGCAGTCGGATCATTCCAAGGAGTTATAGCGAATGATTTAAACCTCAGCATGGGGCGTTCAACCTTTTGCAAGATTATGTGGATAGTGATGCAACAATTAGAAGAAAGATTGTGTGTATGATGCATTCCGAGGGTGTGCGAAATTTTTGGCTCTCAGGGGATTCTGAGTATCCGCTAAAGTCTTATTTAATGACACCTTACAAAAATCCTGCTTTCGGAACTGCTCAACATATATTTAATCAAAGACATGCCTCTGCCAGAAACATCATTGAAAGAACTATAGGTGTTTTGAAAAGCCGTTTTAGATGTCTCCAAAGTGCTTTTCCCTATGTTCCATCTAAAGTTCTTTCTATAATCAACGTATGCTGTGCACTGCATAATACTATATGTATACATAATAATATAGCACTTGATGAAGAAATTGTTGTGTGCTCGGCTGAAGACGATTTAGAAATAGATGAGCAGCATGAATACAAAAACTCAGCAGGTACTATACGAGATAATATAGCCCACTCTCTAAATTCAAGCAGCCAAGTTTAAAACCAAAAACAAAACATTTCAATAAAAATCATAAAATTTATTAAACATCAAAAAACATTAACAAACAAAAAGTAAAATTCATTAAACAGTAAAAAACATTAACAAACAAAAACTAAAATCCATTAGGCAATGAAAAACATTAAAAAACAAAAATTAAAATTCATTAAATAAGACATATATGTATGTTTATATACTAATAGTGTGCAGGTACATTGGTAAGAGATTATAAATTTATAACTATTAAAAACTAAGGACTACATGCTTGTTCTATGCCGAGTTTTAATCGCTCCAGCTCCAAGACTTTCAATTTAATTTCATTTTTGGTCTGAGCACTTTTTTCCATTTCATAGTTATGCCTGGTCAACTCTTTCAATTCTTTTTCTTTAATTATTTTCATATCTTATATTTCTCGATATTTCTTTTAAATACTTCCTATTTTTTTTGATTTCACTTTGTATATTGTCCAAGTTTTTTGCAATTTTTGAAAAATACTCAGCTTCCATTTCCATAACATCTCCAACATCAGTAACATCCCTTTTTCGTTTGCGGCTGCTAACTCAAGCTGGTGTTGATGGTGTTATGGGAATATAAGCTGTGTCTTCGCTTTGGCATAAAAGCTCAGGAGAAGGGGAGACCGAAGTTTGTACGTTGTTATTTTCATGGGTTACGGCAGAGTCCAAAGGCTGACCATGGATCATTGGTGTAATATTTTTAGTTGTGGTGCTATATCTCTATTAATATTTTTAGATAAAAAATATTTTATAATGAAAAATTGTTCATAGTAAAAAATTCATTCATAATGAAAATGTTGATAGAAAATTTCCGAACAAAAGTGTTTTTATGGAAAAAATTCTTTGATAATAAAAAATTTCATAAGCTACATATCTTCATAAAAAACATTGTAATGAAAATCTTTCAATATAAAACAGAAAGAAAGCTTTTCATTAAAACTCATTTTCTATAAAATATTCTCTATCGATAATTTTTATGCGGAAAAGTTTGTGTATTAAAAAATTTTCCGTAGAAAAGCTTTTATAAAAAATTTGTTGTACATTAAATAGAAATTCTTAATTTTCTTATAATAACTTTACTGCGTGAGCATTCTTCATGGGAGATCTATAAGTACATATCATCTAGTGCTCAGAAGCTTAAAATTCGAAATCATTAAATTCATTTTGTAATATGTTTTATTGCCAATAAAGTAATTTTAATTCAAATACTATGGATATTTTATTTTACGAAGTTGAAAGTAGTCCTTAAAAATTACATCAGATACTGCACATGAACATATGTAGGTATTAACACTCCGGCGGGAGTCGATATACATATATTTGTTCCTACACAAATACAATACATATTATTTACCCTACATTAATACAAACAATTGTTAAGCTCATTTTCTTATTCCCATACATATTTTTTTAAGAATAATGCGTTTGAGGTCGTAAAGCAAAAATTCACAGAGTTGAACAAAAGAGATTCTAAATAAATGGCTTTGGACGAAATGATCATAAGAAAAGAGTTAAGGTATAATCAGAGTTTAGATATAATAGATGGATTCGAAACAACAGGTTTTGTAAGAACTAAAAGTATTGGTACTCATGCGTGTGGTTTTATGGTAAAAGCATTGTTTTCTAATTGGAGTATAATTTCAAAAAATTCTAGTGAGATTCGCAACTCAAATTTTTAGCAGAACTGCTGCAGCTGCTATTAAAACAATATGCAAAACTACACAATTTAAGAGCTGTTCCGCAGAAGTGGCCCTTTCAACAGCTCAGTTTGTGAAAAAAAAATTATAAGATATTCCATTGTCTTAATAGTAGTTCCCTTTATGGCGATAACTGCTACAGATCTGCAGTTCAGCTTAACAATGCACCTCGCCAATTTATACAAAACTTTATGGAATATCTGGATGACGTGGAACTTGTTGACCAGAAAAAGTGTGTTTTCTTTTTAAATGGTATGAAGCTCACTCTTAATTCAGTTCATTTACTGGTTAATGACATTTTGAAACAAGGGGATGATTTATATTATGTCATGACAAAATTTCTTAATCAGGACAAGATAGAAAATATATTTTCTGTACTGCGGCAAAAGGGAGGCAACAATAGCAACCCTTCCGTAGCCAAGTTAAATTTTTATTTTAGCAAAAGTTATGTGTAACTGTTAAGTTGAATAAGACGAGATTGACCAAATTGATACTTATGATATATGTATATTTACCAAAGAGTAATGATTATGATTTATATTCTGCAAGTGAACATACTGAAATAGGCTCTAATGGAAGGGTTGATGTTGATTTTAACGATACACATATGTGCAGATTACTTTTTAGAAGATATTTTTAATAATTCTGAGAACATAAATTTTGAACTGCTTTCCTTGAGATACTTCGTTGGGTATGTTGCATTTAAAATAATTCCAAAATTGCAATGTGAAAAATGCTGTAATGAGCTTAGGAACATGGATGAATATTTAACCGCCCCAAGCGAGCTTTTTGTATTCTTTAAGAATTATCAGTCTCCGACAGGTTTTGGAAATCTAGCTGCTCCATCGGACAAACTAATGGATGCAAGTAAGAAACATATTTTAATATTTCATATTATCTTTAAAACTGAACCGGAACGAAATGGTATAAAATAATTTATTATTGACTTGTGCAAACGCTCAACCCCAGAATGGTTAATTGTTTCCACTATAAACAGCAATTATTGGACTTTTAATTATTGGTCCTCCTTCAAAAGCATTGCTTTTGGGCTATAGAAAAAGGTACATAGTTCTAAGCAAAGAAAAGTGCAGATTTTTTCAAATAAATAAAAATACAAAAGCAATTCTAAAAGAAGTAGTTATGAACTGTATGTGCGAGACCAATTAAAATTCTCAAATTTCAGCAATTAAATTTAAAATTTTGAAATTTTAATTGCCAAATTTGTGTTAATTGTTTTTTTTTTTTTAGTAATTTGATACTTTAATGTGTGTGTGTGTGTGTATTTTCCCTCTGTTAAATAGGGGTTCACATTGTTGTTGTTTTTTTTAAATAATGTTGGGATAGGCGTGGGAATTTGTGTCTGTCCATATGTGACCTTGAGAATACATGTCCGTCCGTATGTGAGCGTGGGAATTTATGTCTGTCCATATGTGACCTTGCAAATACATGTCCGTCGGTATGTGAGCGTGGGAGTTTGTGTCTGTCCATATGTGACCTTGGGAGTTTGTGTCCGTCCATATGTGATCTTGAGAATACATGTGCGTCCATATGTTAGCGTGGGAATTTCTGTCTGTCCATTTATACTGTGTACGCCTGGTGAATAATAAAATTTAAAAGCATTTTTAGGAATTACACTATTTCAAAAGTGTTGTAGTTATATATGGATGGCCTTAATGTTTGTGGTTCGTTTCTTCTTGCTGGAGTGAGATTTCTTCTTTTATTTTTTGTTTGTTTTTAATTTTGGTGTGTGTTCACTTAAGATATTTTCTCCAGCAGTTCTTTTTTGCTTGCAATGCTTGAGTCTGGGGGAAAATTTGATTATTCTGATCTTGAAGACGTTGTGAAAAAAATTTACTATTCCGTAAATATTGAAACTGATATTTTGTTTATTTTATACATGACGAGCATCGATGGATTTTATTTGGGGATCTGGATGGTGGTGCGATTTCTGTATTTTGTAGAATATGAATATTTATGCTATGTTTAAGTGTGTGTGTTTCTTGTGTTCTGAGTGGCGGTTGGAATGTCTGCCTGTCAGACAGGCTGTGTGTGTGTGTGTGACGATTGGTGAGTCTGTATGACAGTCCGCTTTTTTGCTTTCCTGGATTTAGCGCAAGTGGGTCACTATGAAATGTGATAAGATGTACATATTCATGCGTACATACATATCTACAAATTTATTTCATTTACGCATATACATACAAATAAATAATAAGCGTTTATTCTTTGTGCCCAAATATTCCCTTGACCATATGAATGAATGAATGAACCATTGTGTATGTTGTGTTCTCTTAAAAATAATATGTATGTAGGTTTTTATTTGAAATAAAAAGACATTTATTTTAATTTTTATGAGCATTTATTTAAAAGTTTGTTAACATTTTCATTTTTAAGTAAAATTGCATTCCTTAAGGCACAAACACCATAGTCGTGATAGCTACAATAGAGATATATTGAATGCTTAGTTTCCATTTGTTTAAAATTAATGCAGCCAATGTCTTCAATGTTATAAACTGTTCGATGAATAATTTTTTCTAACTATTTTTTCTAACTATTTTTTCTTCTCCCCCCCCCCTCCCCTTAACATATGTATATTTGTGAATTTCTTATATCGGATTTTAAAAAGTTGCAAACGCTTTGAAATGAGACTGATCCACCATTCCAGTTAATATGATGATAGTTTTTTTTGTTAACCAAACTGCTTCTCTCTGTTTTTTGGCTGATAACATGCGAAATCAAAAGGAGGTTTTATGATGAAATTTAGGCATTCGTTGTTGCTGAAAACTACAGCTAGTTCTTTTGCGATGAAGTCATTTGAATTATTTTTGAAACTTTGCAAAAATAAAAAACAATATCACCATCCATGTTATTTAATTTATAAGACCTTCCGGACTTGACCTTTTATTGGTATGTATTCTAATACGCGGTCATGAATAAGAACGCAGTAAGCTGATGTCGTTGCTGGAATATTTGTTGCTGTTGTAAGTGACCTTTGACGAGCAGATCTTTTGAATTGTTTTATTTTTATTTTATTTTATTTTTTAAATAAATGAAATGTTGTGGTTTTGAAGTCTTTTGATAATAATATGACATATGTAAGGTTACTCGCCAATTATTAGAAGTCCCCTCGCCTACAATTTAGGGTTTAAATACGTTGATTCCCAGAACACAAGCTCATTATTGTCTAAAATATTGTATCAAGCAATTTGTTTAACATACCAACAAAAAAAAAAAAAGAAAAAATGGCAAGCTTTATTTGTGAGATTTTTCAAAAGGTGTACAATTTAAATTCATCACTAAGAAGTCATATCCGTTTACATCATGATCGTGAAGAGACAACTCCTTCGTTTCACTGTACAGGAGGGGTTAGAGGTGACGGAATCAATGTCTATTGTAAAGACTGTAGAAAACATATTCACAAAACAATATGGCATTACCATAAAGCTGGATTCACCCATGATTTCAGAACAGATTTCACGTTCTGAAACAGTTTTTTTTATATGTAGTTTGACGTTTCTGTTTTAGAGAGTGAGAGAGAGGGAGAGCAAAGGAGAGTAACGTGTTTCGGAACCTGAATTGGTTTAATTTTAATTCACATTCCGAAACATTGCAACTGTGCTGCCAAAAAGTTTAATTTCTTAAGTGAAGTACAACTGTGATGCCACAGCATATTATATGTACGTATGTATAGTAAAATACACAACTTGTTTTATACTTTTGTATGTATAACGACACACTTGTTTCGTATTGTTTTGTGTATATAATAAAATACGGAGCATTTGTTTTGTATTAAAAAATATATAACTGGTGAATATTGTTATAAATAAAATTAAATAAATAGTGATATTGCCCAATTGTAAGACTCACACACATAGTTTACAAAATTATTTCATATGGTAGCCTTGATGTTGCAGAACAAATGCGCGAAGTGGGTGAATCGCTTCAGAGCATACTCTCAAAAAACTAGAAATATTGTCGAACGTCAATATCGTTCTGAAACCATGGGTGAATCCAGCTTAAAAGGACAAATGAGCATAAACTAAATAGCGCTGAAAAAGTGAATAATAATGATGTTAAATGCATAAAACCAGTTTTCAACAATCGCATTGTAACATACTTAATTGAAAATAAGAACAAAGGTGATTTAATACCTGAAAACTTTTTGGATACAATTAGATACAAGGTAATCGAATTATTAAATGATGAGCTTAAGACACGTCAAAGCATAAAATTTAACATGGAACTATTTAGTGAATATGTGCTGATTAAAGAAGAAGACGACTCATGCACCATCGAAGTAAAGTCTCATCAAACTAAAATGACTATTCTAAGTACATCTGTGGCAAGAGATGAGATTCTTAATGTTTATAGTGAACAATGTGATGCCATTATAAAAAAATGAGTGAATTTCAAAAGCGTGATAGCGTATGGGCGGTAATTGAAATTTTACGTCTAGAAATTAACGTTAATCAGTATAAATGTATTAAAGGCTCTCAATATATTCCTTTGCCATCAAAAATACAAAGAAAATTCGCGTGTATCAATGTACAAAATAAGGATGAATATTGTTTCAAGTGGGCTATAATATCAGCATTGTTTCCAAGTGAATTCAATTCAAATAGATGTACATCGTATAATGCTATAAACATAAAAGACGAAATTATAACATTGAATAATAAAGGTCTTTGAAATCAACAATCCAGATATGAGTGTAAATGTATTTGGCTTAGATGGTGATAATATAGTGGGTCCATATTACTTTACAACAGAAGAAAAAATTAATCTCATTAAAATATTACTTTTACAAGAAGGCAATAGGTTCCACTATGTTTGGATTAAAAATCTTTCAAGGTATTTATAACATTTTATATTGAAACAAAATAAATAAATATTCATATACACAACAACAGAGAAAATAGGATTCATATATGCAATACTTGTTTGATTCATTTCCGTACTGAGACGTCTTTACGTAATCACAAGAAACATTGTAACAAAGTTGTGACTACATTACCTACTACAGATAAAAACTTAGTAAGTTTTAAGAATATAAAAAAGCAAATGGATGTGCCTTTTGTAGTATACGCTGATTTTGAATGTATTCTCAATTCTATTAATGTTCAGAATTCAACTAATATTAAGTCCATACAAAGTCATATTCCATTTGCTTATAGTTACTATATAAAATGTTCATTTAACACTAGTTTAGGTATATTTAGAACATACAGTGGTGATGACTCACCAAAACATTTCCTTACTAATTTAGTTAAAGATAGTCTAGATATATATAATAATTATTTAAGTATAATTAAACCAATGAACTCCTTAACGTTTCTTCAACAAATAAGACAAAGTCAGGATCCCATTTGTCATATTTGTAACAAATATCTATCTCTTGAAGATCGTGTAGCTGAGAGTTATACGTATGTATATAAAAAACAATTCTGGTTAATGATGCTAATGGAAAAAAGACAATAGAACTGCGTTTTCTAGATTCTTGTCGGTTTATGCCATCAAGTTTAGAAAAACTAGCTAGCTACCTGTTTGATGATGATTTATCAACTGTGAAATCAATTTATCAAAATCATAATGAATTCAGTTTGATGAAACGTAAAGGTGTCTTTCCGTATGATTATCTAGATTCAACTAATCGTCTGGAAGAAACACAGCTACCACCCCGATCCAGTTTCTTTAATAAACTTACTAGTAAGTCGTGTAGTGTAGATGATTATGAACATGCTGAAAAAGTTTGGAATACATTTTAATGTACTAAACTATTAGACTATCTTCTATTATATTTAACAGTAGATGTTTTATTACTTTGTGATGTATTTGAAAGTTTCCGTAAAGTTTGTAAAAAAAAAATTTTGTAAACAACGCTGTATATGGAAAGACTATGGAAAACGTTGATAAAAGAAAAGACATTAAAATAGTATGTGAATGGGAAAATAAAGGTAAGCGATTAGGAGCTAGAGCTCTTATTGCTAGACCTAATTTACATAGTTCTCTCATAATTCATGATAATATGATTGCAATTGAAATGAATAGAGTGAGAACTGAGTATAATAAACCTATTTACATTGGGTTTTCAGTTTTAGAATTGTCTAAATATAAAATGTATGAATTTCATTATAATTATATGAGACCGAAATATCTTGAAAATATTAATCTTAATAATATGGATACAGATTCCTTTATATATGATGTAAGAACAAATAACATATACGATGATATTAGAAATGATATCAAAACACATTTCGACACATCAGCATATTCAAAATAAAATCCTTATAATATTCCACTAATGAATAAAAAAGTACTAGGAATGATGAAAGATGAGTGTAATGGGAAAATTATTAAGGAATTTATTGGTTTACGAGCTAAAATGTATTCTTTAAGAATAGATACAGTAAATCAGGAAATAAAAAAAATAAAGGGAGTAAAACAAAATGTAACCAACAAACTAACTATAAACGATTTAAGAAAATGTTTGTTGGAGAAGAAACTGTATTATAATTCAATGTATGTATTTAGATCTAAAATTCATCAAATCTATACACAACATATAAGTAAACTAACATTAAGTTATTTAGATGATAAGAGATTTATACATGAAAATAATGTTGATACTTATGCCTGGGGACATTATAAAATAAATGGCTATAAATAAAAAGAAAAAAAATTGGTTTTTATTTTAAATTGTATTTATTGTATAGCAATTTTAAGCACAAGTGACTACAATTATCCCAAGATAAGCCCGGAGTAGTATAATATTGGCAAAGATCTAAATTGTAAATTTTTTTACAAACTTTACGGAAACTTTCAAATACATCACTAAGTAATAAAACATCTACTGTTAAATATAATAGAAGATAGTCTAATAGTTTATTACATTGAAATGTATTCCAAACTTTTTCAGCATGTTCATAATCATCTACACTACACGACTTACTAGTAAGTTTATTAAAGAAACTGGATCGGGGTGGTAGCTGTGTTTCTTCCAGACGATTAGTTGAATCTAGATAATCATACGGAAAGACACCTTTACGTTTCATCAAACTGAATTCATTATGATTTTGATCAATTGATTTCACAGTTGATAAATCATCATCAAACAGGTAGCTAGCTAGTTTTTCTAAACTTCATGGCATAAACCGACAAGAATCTAGAAAACGCAGTTCTATTGTCTTTTTTCCATTAGCATCATTAACCAGAATTGTTTTTTATATACATACGTATAACTCTCAGCTACACGATCTTCAAGAGATAGAAATTTGTTACAAATATGACAAATGGGATCCTGACTTTGTCTTATTTGTTGAAGAAACGTTAAGGAGTTCATTGGTTTAATTATACTTAAATAATTATTATATATATCTAGACTATCTTTAACTAAATTAGTAAGGAAATGTTTTGGTGAGTCATCACCACTGTATGTTCTAAATATATCTAAACTAGTGTTAAATGAACATTTTATATAGTAACTATAAGCAAATGAAATATGACTTTGTATGGACTTAATATTAGTTGAATTCTGAACATTAATAGAATTGAGAATACATTCAAAATCAGCGTATACTACAAAAGGCACATCCATTTGCTTTTTTATATTCTTAAAGCTTACTAAGTTTTTATCTGTAGTAGGTAATGTAGTCACAACTTTGTTACAATGTTTCTTGTGATTACGTAAAGACGTCTCAGTACGGAAATGAATCAAACAAGTATTGCATATATGAATCCTATTTTCTCTCTTTGTTGTTTGTGTTCTTATAAGTCTACAATTACATAAAAAAAGTTGAATAATTTCTTATGAATATTTATTTATTTTGTTTCAATATAAAATGTTATAAATACCTTGAAAGATTTTTAATCCAAACATAGTGGCACCTATTGCCTTCTTGTAAAATTAATAGGTTAATGTGATTAATTTTTTCTTCAGTTGTAAAGTAATATGGACCCACTATATTATCACCATCTAAGCCAAATACATTTACACTCATATCTGGATTGTTGATTTCAAAGACCTTTATTTGATTAAGCGCTACCGGGAATCTCAAGCTTTTGAAATTCAATACAAAATTATTATTCAATGTTATAATTTCGTCTTTTATGTTTATAACATTATACGATGTACATCTATTTGAATTGAATTCACTTGGACACGATGCTGATATTATAGCCCACTAGAAACAATATTCATCCTTATTTTTTACATTGATGCACGCGAATTTTCTTTGTATTGTTGATGGCAAAGGAATATATTGAGAGCCTTTAATACATTTATACTGATTAACGTTAATTTCTAGACGTAAAATTTCAATTAACGCCCATCCGCTATCACGCTCCTGAAATTCACAAATTTTTTTTATAATGGCATCACATTGTTCATTATAAATATTAAGAATCTCATCTCTTGCCACAGATGTACTTAGAATAGTCATTTTAGTTTGATTAGACTTTACTTCAATGGTGCATGAATCGTCTTCTTCTTTAATCAGCATATATTCGCTAAATAGTTCCATGTTAAATTTTATACTTTGACGTGTCTTAAGCTCATCATTTAATAATTCGATTACCTTGTCTCTAATTGTATCCAAAAAGTTTTCAGGTATTAAATCACCTTTGTTCTTATTTTCAATTAAGTATGTTACAATGCGATTGTTGAAAACTTATTTTATGCATTTAACATCATCATTATTCACTTTTTGAGCGCTATTTAGTTTATGCTCATTTGTCCTTTTATGGTAATGCCATATTGTTTTTTGAATATGTTTTCTTTACAATAGACATTTATTCCGTCATTTCTAACCCCTCCTGTACAGTGAAACGAAGAAGCTGTCTCTTCACGATCATGATGTAAACGGATATGTCTTCTTAGTGATGAATTTAAATTGTACACCTTTTGACAAATCTCACAAATAAAGCTTGCCATTTTTTCTTTTTTTTGTTGGTATGTTAAACAGATTGCTTGATACAATATTTTAGACAATAATGAGCTTGTGTTCTGGGAATCAACGTATTTAAACCCTAAATTGTAGGCGAGGGGGATTCTAATAAGTGGCGAGTAACCTTACATATGTCATATTATTATCAAAAGACTTCAAAACCACAACATTTCATTTATTTAAAAAATAAAATAAAATAAAAATAAAACAATTCAAAAGATATGCTCGTCAAAGGTCACTTACAACAGCAACAAATATTCCAGCAACGACATCAGCTTACTGCGTTCTTATTCATGACCGTGTAATAGAATACATACCATTAAAAGGTCAAGTCCGGAAGGTCTTATAAATTAAATAACATGGATGGTGATATTGTTTTTTAGACTTGCAAGGTTTCAAAAATAATTCAAATGACTTCATCGCAAAAGAACTAGCTGTAGTTTTCAGCAAAAACGAATGCCTCAATTTCATCATGAAACCTCCTTTTGATTCCGCATGTTTATCAGCCAAAAAACAGAGAGTAGCAGTTTGGTTAACAAAAAAAACTATCATCATATTAACTGGAATGATGGATCAGTCTCATTTCAAAGCGTTTGCAAGTTTTTAAAATCCAATATAAGAAGTTCACAAATATACATTAAGGCCATCCATATATAACTACAACACTTTTGAAATAGTGTAATTCCTAAAAATGCTTTTAAATTTTATTATTCACCAGGCGTACACAGTATAAATGGACAGACAGAAATTCCCTCGCTAACATATGGACGCACATGTATTCTCAAGATCACATATGGACGGACACAAATTCCCACGTTAACATACGGACGGACATGTACTCTCAAGGTCACATGTGAACAGACACAAACTCCCAAGGTCACATATGGACAGACACAAATTCCCACGTTCACATACCGACGGACATGTATTTTCAAGGTCACATATGGACAGACACAAATTCCCACGCTCACATATGGACGGACATGTATTCTCAAGGTCACATATGGACAGACACAACTTCCCACGCCTACCCCAACATTATAAAAAAAAAACAATAACAATGTGAACACCCCTATTTAACAGTGGGAAAATACACACACACACATTAAAGTATCAAATTACTAAAAAAAAAACCAATTAACACAAATTTGGCAATTAAAATTACAAAATTTTAAATTTAATTGCTGAAATTTGAGAATTTTAATTGGTCTCGCACATACAGTTCATAACTAATATAAAAAGTAATAAAAAAGAAATATAACAAAAAAATAAATATATGCAAAATATTTAAATAAACATAATATTACTAATAATAATTAAATTTTTTTTCTATATAAATATTTTTAAAACGGTTTAAATATTTTTATTAAAATCTCCAACTCTCTTGATTTTATCAAAATAAATGTATCCTTTTTTATAATATAGTTTACAGAAAACCTAAATGTTTTAGCTTTAGTGTACTATAACGTAATATAATTTATAGAAAGGGTTATTGCGTGTGACCATTTTATATGAATAAAAAAAACTAATTACTATGATTTTCTTTGAATTTCTTAATAACTTATTACAAATACAAAATCAATTCTTATATTTTAACAAAGCGAATGCATTCCAATTTTTTTTTATTATGAATTAATCTATATTTCAATTCAATTCATATTTAAGACAAAATGAGTTCATTTTAAATAAAACAGGTCAATTCCTGAACGATTCACATATCCACTAAAAAAATCATTCAATAACAGCTCCGCCGTCTTTAAGGAATTTTAGAGCTAATTTTGTAATTTACTAATGCCAAGCGAATCATCTGCGTTAATAAAATAAAATTTTTTGATACTTAATTTTTCAATAAATAATGTATATGTATATAAAGATATATATATATATATATATATATATATATAAACAAGTTGCATTGTGTTAGTAATAGATGTTCTCCGGAATGCGTGAACCGATTTTGTTTCTGGTTTTTATGTAAATACAGTTTCTGTATGTGTATTGGTTTATGAGTTATAGCCATTTAATTTACACTGTAATCATTTCGAAATATTTTAGTTAATATTTTGAAAAACTGAAATACATTTTGTTTTTAAGTCCATTACAATTAAATTTTGGTCAAACCATTAATTTAATTTATATACTTAGCTTTTCTAAATCACAACCTCGGAGATCTATGAAATAAATTACATATAAACACAACACTAAAAACATAAATATTTATATACATTATGCACAGCCCAGGTCATATGCATGAGTACGAGCAGGACGCAATGACTTATGTGCGTCATTACGGTCGACCAGATTTATTTATAACACTTACGTTTAATCCGCAATGGAGTGACATTAAAGATAATTTATTCGCTGGCCAAAGTCCTACCTACCTCCATGATATCACTTCCCGTGTTTTTAAACAGAAATTGAAAGCGCTTATGGGTTTTAGCGTGAAATCTAAAGTGTTTGGTGCAGTGAAGTTCTGGATGTATTCTGTGGAGTGGCAAAAGCGTGGTTTGCCACACGCTCACATTTCAATATGGTTAGTGAGTAAAATCACACCGCATGAAGTTGACAATGTTATATGTTCTGAAATTCCAGATCAAATAAGTGATCCTGAATTATATGATATTGTTGTACAAAATATGATACACGGTCCATGCAAAGCCCACGTCATATGCTTGAGTATGCGAATAATAAATCTGTTGAGGCTTTGGAAAAAACAGTGAAAGATCTCCGAGATAACTCTGAGTTGTTAGGTGGAGCGTTGCTTTTATTGCCAGGCGATTGTAGGCAAACATTGACCGTCATTCCTAGATCGGCAGCTGCCGATGAAATTAACGCTTGCTTAAAGTCTTCATATTTATGGGTATTTGTTAAAATATCGAAACTTACTATCAACGTACGTGTTCAGTTGCAGAATGATCCATCTGCTGATAAGTTCTCTAAGCAATTGCCGAAAATTGGGAACGGTGCAATGCCTATTGATGACACTGGATTGATAACATTGTCAAATGATTTTTGCCGTTTCGCACAGTCAAAAGAGGAATTGATTGAATGTGCTTTACTAACATAGCACAACAATTTACATGCCATACATGGTTGAGTGCCAGAGCGATTTTAGCGGCAAAGAACAAAGATGTTACTGAATTAAACATGACTATACAATCAAAGATTCCTGGCGAAGTTGTGTTGTACAAGTCTGTCGATACTATTACCAATGAAGAAGATGTTTTGAATTATCCAACAGAATTTTAGAATTCATTGGACTTACTAAGATTGCCGCCGCATAATCTCCAATAGAAAGTTGGAGCCACTATTATTATGCTTCGTAATATCAATGAACCCCGTTTGTGTAATGGTACAAGACTTGCTATTAAAAGGTTAATGGCTTATGTAATTGAAGCTACTATTTGAAATGGAAAATTAAAAGGCGATGATTCCGTCTGATATACCATTTGAATTTCAACGACTTCAGTTTCCTGTTCGCCTTGCGTTTGCGATTACAATTAATAAGGCGCAAGGCCAATCTGTAGAATTTTGTGGACTGAATTTAGTGTATCCAGTTTTCTCACATGGACAGTTCTATGTAGCCTATTCGCGCGTTGGCAAGCTATCGGTTTTGTATATTTACACCGAAAATGGAAAAACAACAAATGTTGTTTACCACAGAGCATTACAATAAAAGCAGTTTTTAACTGATTAAAATGAATTAGAATTAATTTTTTTTTTCTTTTTTGCACTACGAAGTGTGCAGGGAGTTCGATAGTATATATATATATATATATATATATATATATATATTTATATATATATATATATATATATATATATATATATACATATATATATATATATATATATATATACGTTATGTGAAAAATAATAGGGACAGTGTCCAACCAAACTTGCTTTATGTTTACAACCGAATAGAAATTTGGAAACTCTGTCTTGTTCAAACGATTTATTTTTTATTAAACGGTAGAAAAAATACTTATAAGAAAATTTTTGCTATTCCTATAATATATTTTTATTTTTTTTTTTTATTTTTTATGAATATATATGATTTAACGTGTGAAAAAAAATAATGAAATCTTATAGCTATAACGAACTTAAGTGAAACTAAATAGATATTTATACTGAATATTCTTGCATAAAGCCTTAGTTCCACATTAGTACTTTGTTGCGGATCCTTTGTTATCTAGAACAGCAGCACATCTTCTACGCATTGAGTCGACCAAATTTTGACAAACATGTAGCGGTATTGCGTTCCACGCATGCTGTATAAGATTCCAAAGCTCGTTACAACTTGATGGACACTTTCGCCTGATTGCCCTTTTCACTTCGTTCCACAAATTTTCTATTGGGCTTAAATCAGGGGACTGTGCTGGCCATTCCAAAACATTGTTTTTGTTATCCTGAAACCACTTCTTTGTGTTCATTGCCGTATGCTTTGGGTCATTATCCTGCTGGAAGACCCATTTGAGTGGCATATTTTCTTCGGCATACGACAGCATTGTATTATTCAAAATTTCAGTGTAATCAGACGATTTCATTATGTTCTGAATATGATATAGAGGACCCACACTATAGTAAGAGAATGACCCCCATACCATGATGCTACCACCACCATGTTTGACCGTCTTTAAAGTATATTTCGGGTTGAATTCTTGATGGATAGGTCTTCTTACATGGTGGACACCTCTATCAGAAGAAAACAAGTTTACTTTTGTTTCATCGGCCAATTGATGTGATTTTTAGCAAACTTTAATCTTAGTTTTATATTCTTTTTGGATAACAATGGCACTTTTCTTGCACTACGGGCTCTAAATTCCTCAGCGATAAGTGTTCTTCGAATAGTTGATGTGTGAACAAAAAATTCAGAAAAATGGGACATGAAGAAAATAATCAAATGTTAACACAGGTATCATAACACACAAGTGTTAACAGCAGGTTGATACAGTTCTCGGATTGTTTTTCACAATAAAATTTGTGTAAATAGAAAACTGTTATCACATTCAACTAAGCCACCTAAACAGTGGTGATAAACACAATATACACATGAGCACTGAAGATGAAAGTGTAGCGACTTTCGAAAACAGCTGTTCTGCTCTGCTGTGTAAGTTGAATAAAACTGATGTTGACTTCCTTTGTGCCTAGGAATATTTATCATCATGTCTTTCTGAGATTTTAACTAAGTTAGAACAATTTATTATTATATATTTACCAAAAAGAAATGCTGTCCTTATTATTTTTCACAGCAGAAATCGCGCACTTTACAAATAAAATAATTTGTTACCAAAACAATAGGAAAAGAAACACAAATTGTAACGGGATTTCTTAATGTCGTTTACAAGCATTGTAAAACAGCTCTCTTTTGTCACAAACTCTTTCATTTTACATGAATTATTAAACACCAAAGATGGTAAATACAACTGTCCTTATTATTTTTCACATAACTGTATATGTTGGGGGGAGGAGGCTTCCAGCCTTCGTTTGTGGCTGCAGGCGCGGGTTAAGACCCTCTGGTGATGTTACTGTAATGTGCTTAATTTAATAGTTTTTTACTATTTTATTGCTTTAAGATTTAAGGATCTAATTCTGTTGTTTTTGAATTTTATAGTTCTAGTTGCTATTGTTGATTTTCGAAGGTGGGAATTGTGTTATTTATGGTTAAATGTATATTTGGTTTTCACTGCTTTATATTTTCTTTGTTATATATTTATTGGTCTTTTTTTGTATTTTTAGTTATATTATCGCATGAAAGTCACATACACTTGTTATCAAGTACAACAAACAAACCAAAAAGATATATATTTTCAAGCAAATTTAATAATGTTTATGATTAAGATCCAAAACAGTTACTTCTATTGGGCATATTTTCATAAATATAGCCTTTTAAATAATATCTTTTCTTTAGTAATACTAGTGGTTTCACTTCCTTTGACCGCTTTGCACAGCTCACATTGACAAACTATGAACAACTCAAACCAGTCGAGATTTTGGTGGTTGTTTTCTTCAGTCGCTTTGATGATTGTTCTCTTTTTGCAAACAGAGCAAACAACTGAAGAACAAATATAAGCACAACCAAAGTCGGCAGCGACAGATCGCTGTTCATTAGGCTGGTTCACATTTTGGCGTAAACATCCCGGCCCTTGCTATAATGCAGTTGCAATAGCAATGAGACTGATGTTACAAAGAAAAGTGATCAAATGCAAATACGTTGGTGGTAAGCTATAGTGCTTATAATGATTAAATTTTAAGGGAGATAAGACCATTAGGCCATATAAATGCATGTAAAGTTTTAGTAAATTCACTAACAAATTCTAGAATTACAAGATGCGAGGAGAACAAAAGAAATGGGCATAGTTTGAACAATTGGTTACAAAGTTTATAAATGTATGATTTTAGTAATAATTTCAAACTTTAAAGTGCATAGATATAAATTCAGGAATGTAAAAATAACCATTTCAATTTTCAATAAAGGCATAAACTTAAGTTACAATTTTAACGGTGAGGTGAGGTGATTCAGGGAACTAGAAACCAAATTTTCCATAGGTGAAGCAAAGGTCTCAGGATGGATTCCATTCCTGAGGATTCTTGGATATATATCAGCTCCAAGGATGATATATAGGCTGTTGCTCCTATAGAAATCTGGATCAGCTAAGCGCAGGTTCTGATACCCTTCTGCCACTCTCGCGTCAAGCCGTTTTTTTTCTGGTAAGGTTGGTAGATCCTTGGTCACTCTAGTATAGATGGAGAAGTTTGGCCCGTCTTCAAAGCGGGACCGGAAAGTCACTTTGCAACATTTTTCGCCGCCACGGGGAGCTGGACTCTTCACACGGGTTAAGAAGGCCACGCACCCGACCCCAGTTGTCTGCTAGTTGGATTTGAATAACTACGGTTGGTATAACCGTCGTAGTTCCACTGTCCGACGTGATGGCTGTGACGGTCGTGCGGAGACGCTCATGGCGATGCAATAGGCTGTGGTGTGCAGTGCCGCAATGTTTACATCGTTCGATAGTACGACAGGTCGAAAGTTGATGGGAATGAGCAAGACAGTTTTCACAATACTTAAACCGCTTGACGGTCTGTAATCGATTAGAAACATTCATCCTTTTGAATTTGAGGCATTTTCTCAGTGCGTGATTTTTACGGCAGATTCGACAATCATATTTAGTTGGTTCGGATTTTGCGGCGACCTTGCGGTTTTCCATAGGTGAGATGCTCGTGCGGCTGTGTCTTGGCATGGTGGCTAGAAAAAAGGGGAAAAGAGAAAAGACGATGTATAGTCATTGTTGACTGGGGTTTGGTAGCAATACTAGTTTAGTAATGGGCCTAGTCATGATACCACCGGCGGTACGTATTTCAGCGACGCGAACACGTTTATCGGCTCCGTGGGAGACCTTTTCAATACGTCCGAGACGCCATTTGTTGGGGGGCAAGTTGTCTTGTTTTATGACAACCAAATCGCCGACAGCAGAGTCTCGCTGGGACAACTTCCATTTCGTGCGTTTATGAAGTTCTCTTAAGTATTCTTCTTTCCATCTCCGGGCCAAGTGATGATGGAGTATTTTCAATTTTTGCCATCGGTTAGCATAGGTCAGTGAATGACTAGCCAAGTCAGGCTCTTTGGGGGGTAATAGAGGAGTTCCGATAAGGAAATGTCCCGGGGTTAAGGCGCATAAGTTAGTTGGGTCATCACTCATTGGACACAATAGCCTTGAGTTTAAGCAGGCTTCGATGCGCGCAAGCATAGTGGTTAGCTCGTCAAATGTAAAGCTTTGGGCATGGCAGAGTTTTTTTAAGAGATCTTTAAGGCTTTTAAAGATCTCTTTAAAAGTAGTAGGGTAGCAAAATAGGGTACCGTTCATCATGGCTAAGTGTGGGGGAGTTCACTAACCTGCCGTTAATTCTCATGACTCCATCGGGATCGATAAATGGATTAAATGTCAGGAGATGGCTTGGATAATATCTGGCCAATAGATAATTTGTGGTATTCATCATGAAAGTAGAATTTCTGACAGGCGATTATTAGATGGTTTTTTGCAAATCGAAGCTCTGCGGAGGAAATTTCAGTATTAGCTATGACTTTGTCCTTGAGTTTACTATTTACCTTATAGTAAAAACGAAATATGAGGCAGATAATTCTGAATGCCTTAGGCAGATCAGAAAAGTCCTTCAGAATATCCGTATTATCAACTCTAATGGAGTGGACGAGTGTTTGTTTCGCCTCTTCCTCCGTTGAGAAGGGTGAAAACTTCGATGGCCATTCCGAGTGTGGCTTCTTAAGCCATTCTGGCCCATGCCACCATAAGTCGTTGCAGGACAGTTGATGTGCGGTAAGACCGCGGGTTGCTAAATCCGCAGGGTTGCTTTTGGACTCTACGTGACCCCATGAGTCACTTCCCACCTTTTCAACTATAAGAGATACTCTATTTTCGACAAAGGTTTTCCACTTTTTCAGAGGGTTTTGAAGCCACGCAAGAACAATGGTGAAGTCAGTCCATAGAAAAAGTTTAGAATCCTGGAGATTCAGTCGGGGTTGTATTGAGTCGATCATGTTTGCCATCAGTTCGGCACCACACAGCTCTTTGCGGGGAAAAGATAGAAACTTGACTGGGGTCACTCTGGTTTTGGACATCAACAGGTGAGTGGAAATATTGCAATCATATTCAGACCACAGATAAAGCGCAGCTGCGTATGCCTTTTCTGAGACGTCACAGAAGCCATGCAGCTCTATAGAATATTCTGGAACGAAATTTACATATCGGGGAATTTTTATTTGTTCAATGTATGAATAGTCGTCTAAAAATGCATGCCATTGTTGAAGGGTGGAGGGTAGGAGGTTTTCATCCCAATCTGTGCCGTCCTTCCAGATTTGTTGCATTATTATTTTTGCAACAATGATTTTAGGGAACAGCCATCCGGCGGGATCAAACAATTTGACAATTTCCGAGAGGACTGCTCGCTTCGTGATTCTGGTGCGATCGGGATGGGTTTTTAGCTTGAAATAGAAGTGGTCATTTCCCGCATTCCATCTCAAGCCCAACGTCTTAGTGATGCTCGAGTCTGAAAATTTAAGAAATTCCTCACCTAATAGGTGATCGGAAGGGAGATCTTTCAGCAAGTACTCGTTGTTTTCCGTCCATTTGCGGAATGAGAAACCTGCACACTGAAGAGCCTCTATGAGTTCATTTCGTGGTTTGATGGCTGAGGCTAGACTGTGGGTTCCTGCTAATACGTCGTCGACGTACATGAAGTTTTTAAGGATATCGGACGCTAAAGGGTGGTCAACTTCACAGTCGGTGGCTAATTGCAATAGAGTGCGAATAGCCAGATATGGGGCACAGTTCACACCAAACGTGACTGTGTTTAACTCGTAATCACAGGGTTTCTGGTGGGGAGAATTGCGAAAGATTATACGTTGATAGCACGTATGGGCTGGATTCACCAGAATTTTTCGGTACATCTTCTCGATGTCCGCATTAAAAACGTATTTAAATAATCTCCATCGCAAAATCAAAATGGTCACCCCGGTCCGCTTGTAAGATGGGACCGGGGTGGAGGAGATCATTAAGACTTATACCATTCGATGAGGCGTTCGTGGCATTAAACACAGCACGGAGTTTCGTGGTTGTGCTGTCGAGTTTAAAAACGGCGTGGTGAGGTAGGTAGTAACTATCAGTACTAGCATGAGCGGGGTTTATTGCGGTCATTTGACCCAGAGACGAATACTCGGTAATCACACGATCGTATTTGGATTTTAATTGAGGGCTTTAAATTAGTTTTGCTTCATTTCGGAAGAATTGGGAGAGAGCAATATTGCGAGATTTTCCCAAATGGAGGATATCAGGGAACTCTTGTTTAAAGGGGAGTGATACTATGAATCTACCTTCCTTGTTTCGACTAGTGGTCCTTTGATATAATTTTTCACAATATTCATCCGCAGGCGATGTCGTGGGCCTTTGGGGAATATCTTCGAGTTCCCAAAACCGCTGTATTTGGTTAGATAGGGTAATTTCATTGAAGAAGGAAGAAACAGATCTTGTAACGGGGTTGCTCGTGACCTTGCCGGTGACTATCCATCCAAAGATGGTGGTTTGGGCAAGTAACCCAATGTAGGCCGTCCTGAATTACCTGTGGGTATGTGTCAGCTCCTAGCAGCAAATCAACTTTGGAACAGGTTTGGCGGGATCTATCAGCTAGTTGAAGATGTGCAAAAATGTCTTTCTCAAGGGAACACGAATGATAGTAAGGAAGCTGACCCGTAAGTTTCTTAACAACAAATGCATCAGCGTCGATTTGAACGGAATTGTTGATAGGCGATCCGATTTTGACGTGACACACATGTGTTGATGTGGTCGTCAAGGTTTCATTGATTCCATTAATTTCCGCTTGAATACAACGTGTTTCTATACCAAGTGCCTTCTGTACCTTTTTAGAGATAAATGTCGCTTCTGATGCGGAGTCAATCAGAGCACGACCGGTATATTTGAGATCACCATAGCATAGATATCAACCATAGCATAGATATCAACCATAGAAGTACCCAAAACGACTGAGTGAACTGGAGAGTCTACTCGTGCTGTATATGACTGCAGTGGACGATCCGCTGCCTGATTTGACGTGGACGGACTTGTCTGCGCAACGGCCTGTTTGTGATACACCGGATCTTGGGGTAAATGTGGTTTGGGCGTGGAGGCGGTAGCGGGATGAAAGTTGGGTGCATCTGCCTTGAGGGTAGAGAGGGACCCCCCGCGGTGTAGTAACGAATGGTGTTTCTTTTTACAGGTGTTACACCAAATCGACTTTTACAGTTTCTGAGATCATGGGAACTCCCGAGACAGTTTATACAAAATTTTTATCGTTTCACCGCAGCGAAACGTGCATCGATAGACATGTGGAGAAATGAAGGGCAATGTCTCAAAGGATGATGGTGCGGACACAGAGGGCATTTACCAGGGTTATCATCTGAAATACTGGTGCGGTAAGAATTGAATTTCTTAGTGTCGGGTTTCTTGGGTAGGTTCACTTTAGAAGGATTACTTGAACCTGAAAATGTGTTGCGGATATCGGATACTGACTCTAGAGTTTGAAACCTGGATGTCAAAAAGGCATCCATCTGACTCCACGTTGGTAAATTTTTATTATGGGACAGGGACTGCTCCCGTAGATTGAGGGTCATATCTGGAAGACATGTAGAACAAATGTAGACAACGATTATGTCCCAGGTATCTGTATCGATTTTCAGGCGAGCTAAATTCGTAACACAATCGTTGATAGTACGTTGTAAGCGCCTGATGTTGGGTCCAGTTTCTTTCGAAATGGGGGAAAGATTAAAAAGGCATTTGAGTTGAGTATTGACTAATACTCTTTCGTTCTCACAGCGATTGACAAGATTCTGCCAAGCCATATCGAAACCTTCATTTGTAATAGGACAGGTTCTGAGAATATCACGTGCTTCTCCTTGCGTCTTTTTGCGTAGGTGACACATTTTCTTGACAGGGGAAAGGTGTTTGTTTGTTCCGTACAGAGCCATAAACATGTCACGGAACGTGGGCCACAACTTATAATCTCCATAGAAAATTTCGGTGTCACACAATACATTTTTGGCGCAAACTGTCAAGTACTTCATTTATTGTAGCTAAACTTTCGACATGGGCCTTGAAGGTTGAGGTGTAACGGGCTTTAAGCGTTTCCATATTAGTGTTCTTTTTTATAGAATCAAAGTTGTCTAACGCGTTGTCGTAGCAATGTCGTTATGCTGTCCATGTACGGGTGATCTCGCTTTTGTACACTTCCAGTGTATGGATAGAGTCGTCAGCTTCATCGCGTTGTTTCATGAAAATTTGAAAATCTATTATGCGGTCGGCCGCGCGGATCAATGACGCCATGGTCGACATATTGGGTGAAAATTATTCAGATGGTCGTTGGAAGGATTTTCCTCAAGTGTTCAACTAAATACAAACTATATGAAGTCTCAGAAGGAATATGGATTAGCCCGTATTTATTTTAATTGAAATGAAGTTCTTCGTAGGTGCCACGAATAAACACAGCACGTATGTATATTATTTTCTTTTCGCACAAATGTTCTCTTTTATATGGGGTAAGTTAACTGCTGAACGCGCATCGTAGAGACGGCAAGGACAGTAGCTTTGTATAAAATGTTTATATATGCGAGCAATTGCACATATATGCGATAAGAGAGGGATTTACTTATACTTGTATATTTTGGGCAAAATATCTACTGAACGCGCCTCGTAGAGACGGCAGGGACAGTAGCTGTGTGAAAAAATCTATATATATGCGAGTAATTGCGCATATGCGAGAATAACTACTGAACGCGCCTCGTAGAGACGGCAGGGACAGTAGCTGTGTATAAAATTTTTATATATGCGAGCAATTGCGCATATATGCGATAAAAGAGGGATTTATTTATACTTGTATATTATGGGCAAAATAACTACTCAACGCGCCTCGTAGAGACGGCAGGGACAGTAGCTGTGTGAAAAATTCCATATATATGCGAGTAATTGCGCATATGCGAGAATAACTACTGAACGCGCCTCGTAGAGACGGCAGGGACAGTAGCTGTGTATAAAATTTTATATATATGCGAGTAATTGCGCATATGCGAGAATAAGAGGGATTTATTTTATACTTGTTCTGGGTGAACTTTTCAGACGTACCTCATTGAGGCTGCAGTCGAAAAGAGATGAATTAGAGTATATAAACTTTATTTACTTGAATGTAGGTCAAGCAAATTAAGTATATAATTT
>OY776281.1:14403943-14406443 GCA_963675445.1 Linnaemya vulpina
CTTTACTATGCGGGGTTTAGTTTATATTAAGGTGTCCCCTAATTATCAATCTATCCATATCGAGGAATTGGATCATCTTAAAAAATTGTTTCGACCCCCTGATGGGTCTCCTCCTCTTGGCGAATTTCGCAGCACTAATGATTTTCATTGCTCCTAAGATTAAATTAAAATCAATAGTTTCCTATTCTTTTGCTATAATTAATATATTTCATAATATTTTTATAATGTCCATTTCTATTGCAATAAATATTTTTTTTGTCTCTATCTGTCCGAATAATATGTATAATATATCACCTAAAAATGACAATATTTTTTGCTCCTCGTGCATTGCTTTTTCTTATCCAGCAAGTGTTAATGAGCGAATTAAATAATAACAGGGTTCCTTCTAGAGATAGCATTGAAAAGATGATAAAGGTGTTGGCCAATCAAAGAAGGATTACACTACTCTGAAAAAAATAACTTTTAGTCGCTCCTTTAAATAAAACTATGTGCACTATATGAATTTTGATGCGCTAAACTCGAATCCGTTTTCGGTTTTTTTCCATCAGGTCCAGATTTTTTTTATGGGCGTGGCAATTTTTCCCCCCTAAATTAGCCAGGTACGTAGACATATTTCACCCTAACTCGGGAACGAGGAATCCGATTTTAAAAAGTAAAACACCAGAAGATGTGTAACATTACGAAAGTCTTACTTTATGATCAGCTGTCTGCGTCATGTTTCTCTCATCATGACCTAATTTTTATGACATATAACTATCAGTTAAATGTGCCTAAACAGGTTATAAGATATAGGGATCTTAAAAGCGTGGATTACAGTTCGCTAGAAGTTGAATTTTTCAGAATTGACTGGTGTGTGATACATAACTTAATTTCTGCTGATGATCAGCTCTCTTTTTTGCAATCCAACCTTCAGTATTTATATAATCTTGTGGTTCCTTTAAGAACAAAAATTTTAAATCGACATGTTAAGCCTTGGTTCTCGCACGCCATTAATAACCGAGACTTTCTGTATAAAAGATGGAAACGTTTGAAAGCCACGGTATTACATAATCACGTAATATAGCAAACAAGCTAATTAGAAAAGCCAAATCTGACTATTATGCATCAAAGTTCTCTACTGCTATTGGTTCAAGGAAAACGTGGCAAGTATTACGTCAAATTGGTATTGGAAAGTCTGCTACCCTAGATTACTGCGCAATTGATGCTAATACTCTAAATGATAAATTTTTATGTACTCCAAATGTTTAACCAAATTCTGATTACTACGATTTTGAATTGGTGTGGATGGAATTGATCCTAGATTTGTAAAAATGTTAACTCCAAAACTTCTTCCTTATGTAACTTATATTTTTAACAAGATCTTTACCACCAGCCGTTATTCAAAAGTTTGGAAACTTGCCAAAATTTTACCTATTCCTAAATGTAATTCTGAGTTCAGACCGATAGCAATTTCGCCATTTTTATCTAAAGTATTTAAAAGATGAATCCATAACCAAGTTATGAGATATTGTGAAATAAACAGTATGCTTACTGACCGGCAATCTAGTTTTCGGAAAGAGCATAGTTGTCTGACGGCCCACGTAGATGTGGTGGAGGACATCAGACAACAAGTAGTCTGTGGTAATGTCACATTATTAGTTCTTTTAGATGATTCCAGAGCGTTCGATATGGTTGACCATAACATCTTAGGTTGTAACCGTAAACATATTTTTAGGTTTACTTCAGCTACCAAAAGGCTAATACTTTCATATCTGACATCAATATATTGAAACACCTACCTCAGTTTCAAACTCTTTGCCATTGAATCGTGGTGTTCCACAAGGCTCGATATTAGGCCCTCTACTGTTTTCGTTATATGTGAATGATCTTCAGAATAAATTACAGCACTGTAAGATTAGATTGTATGCAGACGATGTCCAACTTTACACTAGCTGCAGCAACACATACTTTAATGAATGTGTTGGTATCTTAAATCGGGAATTAGAGTGTTTTTACGAGTGGGCCACTGCTAATGGTCTGACAATTAATCCTGCTAAGTCCAAGTGTTTGATTATCAAAAAAAGGTTGTTAAAGATTAATTACAATCCTATTATATCTATAAACAATCAGACTGTTGATATTGTAAATTCTGCCAAAAATCTTGGAATTTACTTTAACAATACACTCACTTGGTCCAACCACGCTAATTTTGCATGTGGTCGTACATTTTCAATGCTAAGGAATGTTTGGCAAACTCAGTATTGCACTCCAATCAAAATTAGAATACTTCTTGCAAAATCTTATTTAATACCAATGCTACTGTACGGCTGCGGACTATTTGCTACCTGCGATAGTGACAGCAAAAGGAAACTTAATGTAACCTTTAATAGCACAATTCGGTATATTTATGGCCTAAGAAGACAAGATCACATATCGCCTTATGTAAACTAGCTTTACGGTATTAGTTTTGATGATTTCTTAAAAGTCCGTGTTCTACTCTTTATGCACTAAATAATATATA
>OY776281.1:14411443-14471443 GCA_963675445.1 Linnaemya vulpina
AAATCATATACACAAAAAACTTATTGGCCATTTAGTTCAAAAAACGGAGTTTGCACAAATACCTTTATGTTGGGAAAACATTTTCGGTTAGTTGAGCCTTGATCATATACAAGAACACAAATGTTTTTATCAATGGTTTTCAAAATGGTTATATTTTCTTTTACAATATTAGTTAAAGAATCCGTAGATAAACGGTTTTGGGAAATGAGAAAATTAAAATTTAATTTTAAATTTACACTCCAATTAGAAATGGAAAATAGTGCTTTTACCATAAAAACACACGCACGAACACGAAGTAATACTACACATTACTTCTTACAAAACCAGCTGTTTCGAATCCATCTGTTGAATCGTATATATAAAAATTTTTTGTGTTCTTCAGGAATTTCACATCTTTCCCGTAGACTTTTAAGATACCTTCTAGATTTTCCTCATATCTTTACACAGCATTTCATGCCCGATATTAAATGTTTTTTTTTCTTAATTGTATTAATTATGTATCGCAAAGTAAATCACACACGCGCAGAAAATACACGTCTTGCACTGTGAAAAGCTGGCAATAATGAAAAATATTGTAGCTAAATCATTAAAAATGTTTTAAAATGAAAGTAGAATTTCTTGTAAGGAACTGCAAACCAGTTTGCTGGTGTTTTTTGGTTATGTTTTTTTCTACCTTTTTTCAGTTCCATAAGTAATATTTCATGAAACCAATTTTGAAGTTCAGGGAACACCGACCCCACACGTTGGTTTCTGCTTTTTTCCTTTCTTCCCGGTACCAATAAAGATTTTAAAATATTATTTCATGCTTTTTTCGAGATGCGTCTGTTGTTTTCTATATTAAGCCTCAGAAACGACTCTATTTTTATTCAAGTAAAATATAATGGTTACAATTATTCTTAAACATTAATACAGTGAGAGTAAACATAAGAGAGTATTAAGTAAATGATATTCGTGTACAATTACACTATACAACATCTTCCTTGCTTTTTTTTTTTTTAATTCATTACAATTAATCCAAAAAATTTATAAACTTAGAGTTCATTTAACATACAATTCAATTCATTTGTTGTCTTAAGCTAGTTTTTTTTTTTTTTTTTTTTTTTTTTTTTTAGTTTTTAGCTAACATGTTTTATTAAAATTTAAAATTATTGATTGTATTGTAATCGTTTTGGAATTACAACTTTTCTTCCTCTTTGAGTTACATAACTGTTGGTACTAGTTTCAGCATTTCGACTTAAACAATGCTCATCTACATTCGATTTCTCTACTGGACTTAAAGCTTCTACATTTTCATTTATAGTCTCTAAAATAGCTGGTCTTTTCATTAAATGTTCTCTATTACGTCGGTAAATTATTCCATCATTGTCTTTTATTAGGAATGATCTTGGCTGTTTACATTGCTCAATAACTGTAGCTGGAAACCAGACTGAAACAGGCGTACGCTTAAACATTACCTTTTCTCCGGGGAAAATTGGTTTCGGTTTAACCGTTCTTTTATTGTAATTTCTTGCCACTTTTTCATTGTTTTTTTTAATAAGTTCTTTATATTTTTCATGATTTATAATTTTTGGCTTTAAGTTAGCTTCTAATGATGGTATCTTTGTTCTCAATTGACGTGACATTAAAAGTTCGGAAGGGCTTGGTAAATGTCCTTTGTGAGTTGTTCTATAATGCAACAATGCCGTATAATAATCTGACTTGGTTTCTTTACATTTGTAAAGTAGCTTTTTAATTGTTTGAATTGAACGTTCAGCCATTCCGTTTGATCTCGGAAAATGGGGACTGGAGGTAATATGATCCAACGACCAATCCTCACAAAACTTTGAAAACTCCTTTGAATTATATGGGGGACCATTATCCGAAATTAAAATTTTTGGAATTCCGTGCCGAGCAAAAATCGATTTTAGTCTTGTTATAACTTGATTTCCAGTGTAACCTGATCTTAAAATTTCAATCTCAATATATTTGGAGTAGTAATCGACGACTAAGAGATATTGATTTTTATCAAACTCGAATATATCGCATCCTACTTTATACCAAGGAGTATCGACAAATTCATGTTGAATTATTTCTTGTCTTGCATTGGCATTTTTAAATTTCGCACAAGCCTCACAGTTTGAAATTAAATTGAAAATATCATTTCTGAAGTTAGGCCAATAAATAGAATCTTTAGCAAGAGCTTGAGTACGCTGAATACCCATGTGACTCTCGTGAAGCAAGTTCAAAATTTTTCGACGTAACTTACTTGGGACAATAATCTGTTTATTTTTCAATAGTATGTCGTTAACAAAAGATAAATCATCTTTGATATTGTAATAAGGCATGACTAATTTGTCGACTGACTTTTTGTTAATTGGCCAACTCTCTTTTATATAAGAAATAACTTTTTGAAGTGTTTCATCATTTTTCAAATTCGATTTAATTTCATTTAAAATTGGTTCTGAAACATCTAATTCTTGCATCAGTAAATCAACATGTAGTGACAATTCATTATCAATTTCTTGTAAAGTATTGGTTTTTAGTGGCGCTCTTGAGAGAGTATCTGCAATATACAAATGTTTGCCTTGTTTGTATAGAACATCTAGATCATAACATTGTAATCTTAACATAAATCTTTGTAGTCTAGCTGGGATTTTATACAATGGTTTTTTAAATAAAGAAACTAAGGGTTTATGGTCGGTTTCAACTAAGACTTTTAAACCATATAAATACTGGTGAAATTTTGTACAACCAAATAAAATAGCAAAAAGCTCTTTCTCAATTTGAGAATAATTCATTTGAGTATCTGTGAGCGAGGCGGAGGCGTAGGCTATTGGATTGCTATCATGCAAAATTGCTGCACCGACTGCAAATTTAGATGCATCGACAGTAAGCGTTATTGCTTTGTTGGGGTCAAAGTACGTTAAGACGGGTGATTTAGTCAACTCAAGTTTTAAACTATCAAATTCTTTATCATGGACCTGTTGCCATTGCCAATCCGTGTTATGTTTTAATAAATCTCTTAAGTGTTTATTTTTTAAGGACAAATTTTCAATGTACGCGCCCAAATAATTCACCATGCCTAAAAAGCGTTGTAAATCACTGACACATTGAGGTTTAGGCATATCAATAATTGAATTTATTTTTTCAGGGTCTGCCGTGACTCCCTTTTGATTAAAAATGTGACCAATGAATCTAATCTCATTTTTGCAAAACTTTGATTTTTCTTTATTGAATTTAAGACCAAATTGTTTTGCTCTTTCTAAGACTTGTCTTAAAATTTCATTATGACCTTCAATTGTTGGAGAATGAATCAGAAAATCATCTATATAAATGATTAACCCACTTATGTCACCGAAAAGTTTCACCATTTCATTGTGAAAAATCTCTGAAGCTGCATTTATACTGAAAGGAAGTCGTAAAAATCTATATCTGCCAAACGGCGTATTGAATGTACAAAGTCTGGACGAATTCTCAGTTAATGGAATCATCCAGAAACCACAATTCGCGTCAAGTGAACTAAAATATTTTGAGCCACCTAAAGCCGCTTTACAACTATCTATATTCGGAAAAGGACAATGAGGACGTTTAATTGCTTTGTTTAGATTTCGAGGATCTAAACATATACGTAAGCTTCCGTTTGGTTTCTTCACCAATACAATTGAACTCACCCAATCAGTTGGTTCATCTACTTTGACAATTACTTTAAGATCTTCCATTCGTTTTAATTCAATTTTTAATTGGTCATGAAGACTAAATGGAATTCTTCTTGGCGGATCAATGATTGGAATAACTTCCGACTTTACAATCAATTCACATTTATTTTTCAATTCTCCTAAACCCGAAAATATTTCTTTATAACTTTCAAAAATTTTGTCTACAAATAAAATATTAACATTTTTTATGATATTCATTTTTAAGGCTGCATTCAGGCCTAAAATGTTTTTACATTGCATATTTAAAATATAAAATTCTAAATCATAATTGTTATTTTCAAAATTTAATTTCAAATTGATGCTGCCGACTATAGGCAATTTTTCTCCACTAAATGTTAATATATTTGTTTTGCTTTTACTAACATTTTTATCCATATTTATATTTAAAATTCTAGCTGTATTTATTGACAATATATTTGCCTGTGCACCAGTATCAATTTGAAAGAGAACGTTTTTATTAAAAATTTTGCTTTCAATATTCCACTCAAAAATGTCTTTGTTACTCATTTCTTTTATTTTATTTGCTTTTAATGCCCCGTTATACTTATCGTTATTATTGTTATTGGTATGCAAAATGCCTACAAATAAATCTTCATTACTTGTATTGTTAATCTGTTTTATATAATTATATTATTTACTTTGCTGATTTTTGCTGTTGTTGTCTGTTTCGACACATTTTAGCAAAATGATTTGGTTTCTTACATACATGACAAATCATACCATCTGCTGGACAACGGTTTCTGTGTTGTTGCCCGCAACGATTACAGACACCAGTTGGACTTTTATTAGATGCTGCTGACTTCTGCTGATAACTTTGAACTGCATAATTTGATGCTGTCTGATGACTGTTGTATTTCCCTGGACTGAATTTTCTTGACTTATTTTACTGATGGCGTAGTGTTCCAATAAAATTGTTGTTATTGACCTCATTTAATTGATTTACATTTGCCTTTGCCATTGTTATTGCTCTCGCAAGGTCAATTGCTTTTGATAGTTGAATGTCACCTTCACTCAGCAATTTTTCCTTTATATGACCGTATTTTGATGATAAGCCGCAAACAAAAATATCACGAACTAACTGATCCTTAAGAGCACCAAAGTCACAAGTATTACTTAGGTTTTTCAATACTGTAACGTATTCATCAATTGATTCTTCATTTGTTTGCTTACGTGAAAAGAATTTATGGCGTTCAACGGCTATATTGGCTTTAGGCACAAAATATTCATCAAATTTTATTATGACATCTTTATAAGCAATACTATCCAAATCCACATTGAATGAATCAAAAATCTCCATTGCGTCATTGCCAAGGTGGTGCAATAATAAAGCAACAAGACGTTTGTCAGTTTGATCTTCAAGATTGGATGCACGAATAAAAATAGTAAATTGATTTTTCCATCTCTTCCATTCCATGGCAAGATTTGTTGCTTTTAAATTAATTGGGCCAATTGTAGTTGCAATAGCCATATATTGTTGATTTGCAGCAGGTAATGCAGTTGATGCATTTAGTTGTGTATCACTAATTTTTGTCTCCATGTCAATATATTAAACATTAAACAATATAACTGTTGTTTTTAATTATGTATGTTTGTCTTTTAACTTTTACTATTTTTTTTTTTTCTTTTTATAATTAATTAACGTTTACTTTTTTTTTTTATAATTAATTCGACGGCTTTAATTTGACTTCTTTAATAATTGACTGTCTTTTGTATTTACAGACTTTTACTGACTTGGACTAAATAATTTTGACTTTTTACTTTTTTAGGCACACACCTGACACCATGTTGTGTTCTATATTAAGCCTCAGAAACGACTCTATTTTTATTCAAGTAAAATATAATGGTTACAATTATTCTTAAACATTAATACAGTGAGAGTAAACATAAGAGAGTATTAAGTAAATGATATTCGTGTACAATTACACTATACAACAGCGTCTTCTTAGACAATTTGCTAATTGTTAAAAATCACTTGATAAAAATTAACTTGATAGATAGCTTTTGAGCTGAACAGATTTGAAGTAGGAACAAACAACTAACTCTTGACATTGTTCGGTTGAAGACTCAAGCTGACCACTGTGTCTCTAGAGGACAAACCAATATAATTATATACTTTGCTACTGCTACATTGACTCCCAAAGGAAAAATTATAACATAGTTTTATTTTGACGCTTCATAAAGAAAATTTTAGCGGCATACGTATTTAGTAAACGTAAGCGCAAGATGTTAAAAAGTATACAATATTGCATATTTTTGAAGCGCAAATATTGATTGTATTTGTATGGGAATATGACTAAGCAGTAAATGCAGAGAACAAGAGAGCAAGCAATTAAAAAATCATTGCACCTCATTTGGGTGGACAGTTTTGTCAAGTGTGCAATAAATATGTTGTGCATTTAATATTGTTCAATAGTTCATTTTACTTACACTTTTTTTAGTGTAAAATCTTTTCTTTTTAAGGGAAACCCCTAAATTATGTAGATATTTTTATTCATGAATAAACGTAAAAAAATTCAAGCTAATACTGTTTCTAGAATGAGAGCAAATGAAATAAAAACTTATAAATAATAAAAAAGTATTATTAGAGTTAAAAATGAAAATATAAAAATAAAATATTTATGACTTTCGCAACAAAAATATATTAACTCAATTTTTGTTAGTTTAAAATAAATTTTTTAAATTTATCACGTTAGGTTACTCCTAATTCTACCAAAATATGTTAAATCGGTACACAATTTTATTTGAGGTGCAATATATGTACATATTTACATATGCATATACATATTTATTATAATAATTAATATTTACATAAATCTATATCCATAATGAAATAAATATACATATGTATGTATGTATGTATGTACTTTCTAGATATTAAATTAATATTTTCCATTTTCAACCACTAAGCGTGCGAATCAATATAAAATAACTAAAATACAACGTACAAATCGTTACTTTTAACATCATACATTTACATATGCATGTATGTACATGTTGTCTCCTATAACAGTATTTCATATCAAGAGACACTATTGAAACACAAAATTCAGTACTGAAATTATACTTTAAACAATAAATATTGCATTAGTTGGAAGATGAATAAATGCTATAGTATGCTTCTTATTTAAGAGAATAGCAATATTTGTGTACTCATGAAATCAAGTGCAAAAAAAGAGAACACTTCATTATTGAACATTATGAACTTGGTCCAACAAGACGTTTTGTACGCACATTTAGTATTTATCTTCGTATGTACATAAACTTGCATCACAAACGACATCAATTTGCCTTCTGCATATAACAGCAACATCTTTAGAGAGTTTTGCTGAATACATAACAAACTTTTTTCACAGTTTTCTGTTTTTTCGCGTTGTTGTTCAATACGGTGCTTCGCTTACATATACATATTTGATGTGATCATTTTTGTTATATGAGAATATCACAACTTTTTTTAACTTTGACGGTGGCTGTAAAATGTCTTGTTGTATAAAAAAGGGAGAATCATTCCCGGTATGCGTTAATTGTAACGAAACTGGACATGGAGCAGACTATAAAGGTTTCTCAGCCTATAGGACACACTTAAAAAAAAAACAAAATTGTTGGAAAAGACTAAGAATAGACGGACAGAGGCTAGAACTAATGTTGAAAATGCTATTTTTAATAGTCAACGGTATAGCAAAAATACTTCATTTGCAAGACTATTCCACGCAGACAATCAAAAAATGAAAAGAAGTTTCCTTCAATAGTGGAAGAATTTATTAAACTTGGCGAATTATTCATGGAGTCAAAAAAAAAAACTTAGAATCTAAAATTCTGTGGCGACCTAAGCTCAAGAAACATTGGATAATGTTTTACCCGCATCTTCGATATAAATCCTTCTCCCCCGGAGGACCATCGTTTTTCGATCATTTTCTTATAAGTACAGTTAATACCACCTATCAGATAGCTTTACCTCCCACTTTCTCAGATCATTATCCTCTTAAATTGACATTACAATTTGAAGACTTTGAACTTCTTATGTCCCCTCCAACTTTCTTCAAATTATTTGAGGACATTAATTAGAATAATTTTCGTGATGACGTTCAGCATATGTTATTAAATTTATGGCCCCCTGACTATAGGAATATATCCAATGAGGAGATGTATAATGTTATTTCACGTTTTAACGATTATATGAAGCCAAAAAATAAAAATTTATACTACCAAAAAGCATAAAAAAGCTTTACAAGATCAAATATTCGTCGCAGAAAGACCTCCGATGAATATCGTCTCTCAAGCACACAATAACAACTTCTTAAAACAATTGTTAAAGAAAAAGTTAAATTGTTTTAAGCCGATAAGTTTAGTAAAAAGCTAGAAAAGATCAAGCCAGGACAGAAGGCATTTAAAGAAATTATTAGGATTATAGGTAAGAAAAATTCTGAACGTTTTTCAAAACTTGTAGTGGGTAATGATATATTTCAAGATGACGCGGATAAAGTGCATCAATTCAAAAATTATTTTTTAAATGTGTACAATCTCGTAAATTCCGTTAGAACCGAAATCTTCGATATTCCTAACAATGTTAACTCTTACTTATCGCTTAAACGATTTATTCCTTTTCTCATTTAAACACCTCTCTAAATCCATCAGTTAATAATATTTTTACAAACTTTTCTGAGATTAGTAATATCATTATAATGTTAAACAATAACAAGTCTTCGGAACTAGATAATTTATTAAATTTTTTATTAAAAACTTTCACAATCAGCTATAAGGCTTTTAGTTATCATATTTAATAATTGCCTCAACATTGGCTACTTCCCCAAGCTTTGGAAGGTAGCTACAAATTTTCACCTTGTGAAGAAGCCAACTCACGACCAATTTTATTGCTCTCTAATGGAGGTTAACTGTTTGAAAGAATTCTTTTGCTAAGGCTGGAAAACTCTCCATTACCTAGTCCAATACCCATTCACCAATTTGGTTTTAAAAGAGGCCATTCCTCCATTGATGCTCTAGTTCACCTTCAAAATGACGTGAACTAGAAATGCACCGTTGTAATTTCGCTCGATATCGAGAAAGCGTTTGACTGCGCTTATCAATATGGTATTCTCGTTAAACTCATTCAAATGGAATGTGACTCCTATTATATAAATCAGTTTATAGCTACTTCAAATAAAGACAATATTTTGTACAAATTAATAACTCAAAATCAGATCTTGATTACGTGTTTAGTGGTGTTCCACAAGGAGCTATTTTAGCTTCTTTATCTTATATCATTCCTGTATATGACTTCGCAAATATTTATACAGGCTCAAACAATATTCTCTAAGCCGATGACTCTCTAATATACGTCCACGATAGTGATCCACATATTGCACTTCGGAAAGTTCAGAACCATCTATTTGTAATTGGCGAGTACTACAATCAAAATAAATCCTTTGAAATCAGGAGCTACATCCTTGAGTAATGCGTCGGGAAAGGGTCCCCATAACGTTGTCAAACTAAGTAAAACGCTGAATCTCTCATTAAATGGTCCACTATTCCCTGCAATAATGAAATAAAATATCTCGGTGTAAATTTTAATAAACTTTTTAAATTTAACCAACATGGTAGATTGGCCAAAAATAAAGGATTACCCATCAAGGGAATGTTTTCCAGGTTACTAGTACACTATGAAGCCAAACTTTTAATCTATAAAGTTTGCATCATCCGTTTGGTAGACAATATCACCAACCATTATGAAAGAGTTGGAAGTCCTTGCTTCCGTCTGTGCGTTAATGCAAATTACGAGAATTACGTAAAAAAATTTTCTAATGCTTATATTTATAAAAAGGCAGATGTTCTACCACTGTCCTCTTATGCTCTTAGTTTGTTTCATAATTTTGTGAAGCTTTTGGAGTTTCATGACAGCAGCTTGGGTAGAAACATCCTTCTTAATCGAACTGGATATAACTGGTCTAATAGTTTATACACCTCAAACGTCTGTGAGTTAGGAGGCTACTATAGGGCTGATTTTTATTGTTTTTTTTTTTCTATTTGTTCTTTAGTTTTGGTCCTAGTCTTAAGTTTTTGAGCTCATTTTGACGTGACAGCAGTCTATGTAAACTTTTATTATATTTTTGAGCAATATAATTGTAATGTTTATTGTCTTATGTAAAATCAAATCACATTCTCAACTTAAGCATGTGGCGTTATTGTCCTCATAAGGTCTTCAATGTTCATTAAAAAAATACATATAGGTAATTTTAATTTTATATATATTTATTGTTATCTTTATATTTTTGCGTAATTGTGATCTGACTTAAAAGTCTAAATAAAAAAAATGTGCAAGTTGTGTTCAAGATTTATTGAATAGGACACTTGTTATTTATTGTAATTTAGTTAACATTTCACCAATATAATGATGCTTAACATAACGGCATAGAAACCAATGGAAAATATAACATCCGGTGTACATATTGTAGAAGGGAAAATCATTCGTCAAAGGTCTGCTATAAAAGAATTGAGAAAGAAAGAAAAGGTAATCAGGAAGAAGTTGAATTCAGCTGTATGGTTGCTGTGCAGCTGGGTAATATAGATCGCATTGCCCAACATGCAATAACAAGACAAGTAAAACTATAGAAAGTCCAAGAGAGCTAGATTTTAATAGCACACACACCACAATAGTTGGTGAAAATGTCCCAATAGTGCCTATAGACGTAGATGGTTTAAAAGGAGAGGCCTGTATGGACACAGCCGCGAGAACAAGCATCGCTGCTTACCATCTTAAACTGAAAGGAAAAGGTACCCATTTTCAAAAAGTAATAGCAGACATCACATTAGCGGATGGAAGTATATCAAACGAAGCTATATTTTCAACCAAAACGCTTTAAACGAATAAGGTTTATTTGTCTGCCAAAAGCTAAAGGTACTAGAACACTCTTTGGTATTGATGATCGGGTGTTTGCCGGCAACATATGAAATCCCCATTAGTTCTGAGCTCTCCCTTCCCCACAAAAATGTAAGATTTAACAAAAAAATCAATAGTAAACCATTACTTTGATTTGAAAGGTCAATTTACGAACAGATGAAGCTTCAAATCTTTCAGAGTAGCAGTGGCAAAAAATTTATTATATACAGGGTGGCTGATGAATATTGCTACATTAAGAAACTCAAATAACTTTTTTTTCAGTGTATGGAATACATTTTTCTTTTATTTATGTTAAAGCTCATTCAATTTTATTAAATATAGTTTAATTTGTTTTAAAAATAATGGAATTTAAATGCCCCCCCTGCTCGTTGATGCATGTGCGGCATCTTAGCAAAAAGCAGTAATGAACTTGGAGAGTTGAGACAGGAATAGCCGCAATTGTTGCTCGAATGGATTGCTTTAGTTCATTCAAATTTGTTGGTTTTGCTTTGTAAACTTCCTGTTTGCAATAACACCACAAGAAAACGTCAGGTGCAGTAAGGTCAGGCGACCTGGGTGGCCAACGGAATGTGGAGTTTCTGGATATCAGCTTATTGGGAAATTTTCGTCGCAATTCTGTCATAACAGGTTGGCCTATGTGAGGAGGTGCACCATCTTGCTGAAACGACACAGAGTTAAAAGGAATTCTCTTTCGGCGTAATTCTGGATAGAAAAACTCCCTCAACATGTTCAAGTAACGGTCTCCAGTAACCGTAACGGGGTGACCGTTTTCTTCGAAGAAGTAGGGCCCGACAATGCAGCGTGATGAAACTGCGCACCACACTGTGACACGAAGTGGATGCAATTCCGTCTCATGGAGTGTCTGTGGGTTGGAAGCACTTTATATTCGACAATTTTGTTTGTTTATGTTGACGTTCAAATCGAAATGGGCCTTGTCAGACATGAAACGACAGTTCAACATGTTTTCATCCTTTTCCACCATTTGAAGCATCTTCTGGCAAAATTCCAAGCGAATCGGCAAGTCTGCAGCGTTCAGTTTGTTGGCCATTTGAATTTTATATGGGAATAAGTCCAAATCTTTGTGCATAATTGACTAATGACTGTATGCTTATACCCATTTGAGCAGATAAGCTTCTTGTCGAAACTCTTGTATTGTGTTATATCGCAGCAGCTACAGCAGCTATTATTTCCTCCGTTCGAACTGAAGGGTTTCGATGGTAAGGTCTTCTGTTGACTGTCCCATGCTCGGAAAAATTGCTTACAAGTCTCATTATGGTCCATCTGCTCGGAGGATTGCCGCCAAATGTGCGCCTATACTCTCTTTGAACCGAAACTACGGACTCCAGTGCGTGATAACGGCGAACAATCCAAATTCTTGTTTCGGTGTCCCAGTTATCCATTTTTGTCAAATCTAAGAATCAATCTGCAAAATAAAAAAAAAATGGACCACATGCATTAAATAGAAAAAAAGTTATTACATTTTTTTTTGGTAGCGGCTTTCATCAGCCACCCGGTATGAACAAAAAGACATTTTCGATAATATTGTTAAACCAATTCCAAAAACTGAGCATACGATTAACACAGGAAATCACGAGTCAATCCCAACAGCCAATGGATGAATCTGAGCTACCCTGGGCATTCCCAGTGGTTCTTATATCAAAGAAAGATGGTAGTATACGTCTATGTATATACTACAGACGTCTTTATGCAATAACATTGACAGATCGTTACACACTTCCCAGAATGAATGATTGCATGTAGCAAAAGCTTGAGCTTTTATGTCGGCATTAGATTTGAAATCAGGTTATTGGCAAATCCAGATAGCAACAAAAGATAAGCCTAAAACTGCCTTTACCACCCTTTATGGTATAGCTATTTGTTTTTAACCGCATGCCATTTGGATTGAAAAACGCTCCCGCGACGTTCTAGCAAATCATAGCAAAATTACTTTTAAGTTTACCTAATACTTATATTTATTAGCTTATCTATATGATAGAATCATTTGTTCGGCACACATATCAATGATTTAAAAATCATTGGTGTAGTTGGTTTACATTTAAATAGAGGAAAGTGCTTCTTTTTTAGATTTATTTCAAGAAGGTTTCAAAGCCTTATGAAAAAGAAAGCCATCTGGAAACGGACAACAGAAAATAAAGTGTCATTTGAGAAATTAAAAATCTTTTAACATCGTCTAATCTATTACAACAGGTGAAGGAAAATTTTTATTGGGAACAGATGCTAGTAAACAGACTTAGGAGCATGAAGAAAACTCAATCGAATATGCCAGTAGATTACTGATTCTGGCTGAAAGAAATTACTCTACTACGGAGACAAAATTTCAGAGGGTATATTGAAGGTGAGAAAATACAAGTTTTTACCGAACACCAATTGCGTAGGTGGCTTTTTACGTTAAAATCTCCCAAATGATTATGGCAACCTGATTCGCTATACAAATAGAGGATATATAATGGTCGATGGCATACTATATAGATGTTGCTCTGAACAGGATTTATAGAACGGTCAGATGGTCATATCCAAATTACTTTTAAGTCCTTTTTAAATATCATAATGACAAAACAGCGGACCACTATGGCATCGGAAAAATTACAATTCGCATTACAATATTATGTTACTGGTCACGAATTAGATCTGACATTGAAAAGTATGTAAAAGCATGCGTGAATACAAGATAAGCAAACCAACCAACATGTAAGCAATGGGACTTTTACATACCGCCAGCAGTAATAAACGTTTTGAAACAATTGCTGTTGGTTTGTTTGTTCCATTACCCGATGGTTATGATGGATACCAGAGGGTTTTAATACATATGCAACCGTTGGAGTGCGCTATTTGCGCTAACAGAAGCTTCGGAAAACTGTGATATAACACTATTAAACAAAGTATTCCTCAGATATGGCATTCCACGCAGACCTCTCACCGATAATGAAACTTAATTTATATAGTCATTAATGCTTAAATATCAAGCAAAATGTTAAAAAGCTATTGAAATACATATTTGTTGAATTACACTAATTTCGTATATCAACAATAATGTTTTCTTATGCGATGTTTACTCCTTGTAGTACTAGTAATATGTATATTTATTTGCAATTAACTTTGCTTTATGCTACATTCGTTGTACTGCCTAACTAACTGTTATTAAATGAAAATGTCACTTCATAGATAGCCCCTGAGCTAAACAGATTTCAAATAAAAGAAAACCATTAGACATTTTCTCTTATAGCAATAGGGAACAAACACCGAAACCTTGAAGTTTAGACTCCTGTGGACATTGTGCGGTTGAGCACTCAAGCTGATCACTTTGTGTCTAGAGGACCAACTAACCTTAGCTACTGCTATAATGTATAAATATATATGCATATATACATAAATATGGATGTATATATATATATATATATATATATATATATATATATATATGTATATATATATATATATATATATATATATATATATATATTTATATATATATATATATATATATATACATTAGGAATACCCCCGCAAGTTATATGTTTATATACTGATAATGAATATATGTATCTTTTCTACTATATAAATATTTTTATATTAGTTACTTATATTTAATGTTAACTGTGTTTACTTTATTTTTCTTTTTACGATTTTATAAAATAGTTTTAGATTTAAATTTCAAAATTATATTAACTTTATTTTTAATACAATTTTTTTGTTTAATTTCATTTTGACTTCCAAATAAATAAAACATAAATATTTTTTTTAAATAATATTTTATAAAAGAAATTTACTTATTTAAAAAAAATAAATCTTATTTCTTGAGATAAGATTTAATAACTTAATTGGCGCAGTCGAGCGAACCTACAAGCAAAAACTTAATTTATTGGAAATTCAAAAAAAATTTAAGCAAAATGGCAAATATTTTTGATTTTATTGCAAGCATCCCAAATTACGATGGAAAACCGGATGAGCTTAATATTTTTATCAAACATGTTGATGAAGTTCGCAAATATGTTGAGCCACAATTCCTTAATCTATTTGACATCAGAATCCGGAGTAAAATTGTAGGTAATGCTAATTTAACAATTATTAATAGCAACAATCCTTCAAATTGGGAAACTGTGAAAAACATTCTCGCAATTAACTTTAATATTTCGGAAAGCATTGAGTCTTTAATAAATAAAATGAAAGTTGCGGAGTTTAGATCTAGTATAAGTAGTTTGTATGAATATTTGCTTGGGTTTTTAACAAAACTTAATTTAAAATGTAGTGTTGAAACTAAAGATGAGTGGTATAGTTGTGAAAGAAATGAAAAAAATGGTTTTTAATTATTTTGTGTCAAAATTACTTAGTTTTCCTAAACTTATTTTAAACGCAAGAAATCTTGATACCTTGTTAAAAGCAAAACAAATTCTTATAGAAGCAGATTTTTTTTATTCAAAATGTGGACATGAGAAAAATAGTTTGCAATCTCTATCATCTGAGCAGTATAATGCAAATTGTTATAATTTCGAAAAAAATATCCCACAAAACCTAAATCTGAATTCGTCGAATTCACACCATTTGTATAGGAATTTCAATGGCAAAAGAAACCTAAAAGGAAATAATGCTACAAATTTTTATGTACAGCGAAATGATTATGATGATAAATTAAGACAAGCAAGAGAGCGATCGGAAAATATTAAACAAAATCCTATGGAAGTTTACAATAGTATTCAACGTTCAAATTTTCAATTGGTAACGGAAGATCACTTCCCTGCGTAATAGTTACAACAAACACTTCTTCTCTTAAACTTTTAATAGATTCTGGTTCAGGTACTTCAATTATTAAAAAAGGACTTTTTTACAATGCATTCAAAACAAAAATAAATCCACCATTAATCCTCAATACTATTTCGTCAAAATCACATTCAGACTCAAAAATAACAATTCCACTTTTTAAAGAACTTAACAAACCTCATACAACAATAGATTTAATTGAAGCCGACATGTTAAATGATTTTGACGGAATAATAGGCTGTAATATTCTAAAACCTCTTGGTACAAAAATTGATTTTGCACAAAAATTACTTATTACTAATGATGCTAAATGTTCTTTAATATTTGACGAATCACAAAAGGAAATAAGCGAACACGATAAAGTGTATTTTAATTTAATTACACATGACAAAAATTTTCAAAAATTGGAAATTGATGTTTTGAAAGAAAAGTTAAAAATTAATAATTTGAATCATAAATAGCAAACTTTACTAATAGCTTTACTAAATGATTTCAAAACAGTTTTTTATAATGATGGCGACAAACTTACATCAGTTGGTAAATATCAACATAGCATACCAACAATTAATAACATACCAGTTTGCTCCAAAGCATATCGATTTCCCGAAATCCACAAGAGAGAAGTTGAAATTCAAATCAATGAAATGCTTGAATCTGGAATCATTACAAAGTCTTGCAGTCCTTACAATTCCCCGATTTGGGTAGTTCCCAAGAAGTTGGACAACTCGAGAAAACAAAAATGGAGGATAGTTATAGATTACAGAAAATTAAATGATATAACTATAGAGGACAAGTTCCCAATTCCAAATATGTAGGACCTTTTTTCTGAGCTAGGCAATTCTCAATATTTTTCTACATTAGATCTCGCGAAAAGATTTCACCAAATTCCTATTTTAGCTGACGATAGACAGAAAACTGCATTTTTAACACATACTGGACATTATCAGTTTACTCGTATGCCTTTTGGCTTGAAAAATGCTCCAGCATCATTTTAAAGGATGATGAATGAAGTTCTACATGATTTCATTAATAAGATATGTGTTGTCTATCTGGATAATATTTTGGTATTTTCAACATCGTTAACAGAACATATGATTTCTTTAAAAAAAATATTCAAAAGATTATGAGAATATAATCTTAAAGTACAAATCGACAAATGTAATTTCTTAAAGTAAGAATCTGAGTATTTGGGGCACATAATAACGGTTGATGGTATTAAACCTAATTCGAATAAAATTGATGCCATTCAAGAAATACCCCTTCCAAAAACAGTTAAGCAAATTCGTTCTTTCTTGGGATTAACTGGATTTTATCGGAAATACAGTAAAGTAGCGTTACCCATGATTAATAAACTAAAAAAAGGATCAATCATTAGAACTAATGAACTATTGTATATTGACAGCTTTAATAAACTTAAGAAACTCATATGTACAAATCCAGTTCTTGATTATCCGAACTTTAAAAAAATATTTGTTCTAACAACCGATGCACAGAGGGTTAGAATAGCCTGTTTTCTTGGATTAATTAAAAAAAAAAATTTTAAGTATTGTCAAAATTTTTTGTACCCGGTTAGAGTATATAAAATTCTACATCACTTGTCGTTAAAATAAATGTCAAAAGTGCTCTGGTGTTTTTGTAGGGAAACTTCAAAGTCAAACTTTATAGAAATTTTTGTGCAAAAAAGGCTGAAAAAAAGTGAAAACTTTCCCGTTGAAAATTTTATTTATTTTAAAAAGTATTGCAAAAGTTAACAATTTTTCAATGGAACCATCAAGTTCAGGTTATTTTGCAAATACTTCGTTAACATTTGTGTGTCAAATTGTGTGTGGAAGTGTTTTAAATTTAGATATTTATATTGGAAATGCCAAAAAAATTAGCATTTTTATAGTTTAAATGGATAAATAGTTAGTATTCGTCCATATTCGTGCCATAATTTTTAGTTTATATTAAAGAAGACAGAAATCTCTATTATATTGCAAAATTTTACGCTGCCTTTTTGTGCCTTTTAGAAGCTATGCATTGTTTAATGCAAGTGTTGCAGCAGTCAAATTAGCTAAAAATCACATTGATCTCGCGACTGCTGCTGTTGTTGTGTATTGTGTTTTGTTGTTTTTCATGTTACTTTTTTCCATTTATTTGTGCTCTTCTTTTCAGTATATTAATGATGTTATTTTTGTTTCTTTTAATAATATTCTTTGTTTCAATAATATTTTGTTTTTGTTTATTTTAATAATATTCTTTGTTTTGACAAACAGTGATCGTGTTGTACAGTTTTAAGTAATCATGTAAAAGGGATTTTTGATATTATAATGAATTCAAGCGCTCAAACAATGAATGACAAGATGAAAGTTTTAGCTGAAGAAATCAAAAAACGCACCAACTGCTCTGAGGATAATATGTGTGATTTTAATAAAATAATGGATGTTTTCTTTTATGAATTTAAATCTAGGTGGACTAGAGCGCATAGAATGGAAATGAGTTTTATTGCTCAAAATAAAATCTGGTTGGAATCCTCTATTGGTTTTACTCTTGCCCCGACTGCAAAACGTGGTCGAAAAGAAATTAGTTTTACCGAGTCCAGTGGTTGGAGTAAATATAAAAAAACAAAGATTTTAAGAGACACCATATCATTGCCAGAGTTACTTTATGCTTCACAGGTTAAATTACAAAGCGCAGGTTATGTCGAGGAATCAAAAGTGTTGCGAGCCATATATGAAAAGTGTTGCAAGGGCATAAATTAAAAAAAAAATTGAAACAACCACTTCCCACCTTGAAAATATCGAATACAAAAGCTTTGGCTGTTTTTGTAGAAGCTAAACTGACACGAAATCAATACAATGTTGTTAGACAAGCTGCTCCTCAAATATTTCCCTCCTACAACAATATTCAAACTGAAAAACAAAAGACTTACCCAGAATCGACCAGCTTTAAAATAAGCGAGACCTCCGTTGAAGTAACTTTACAAGGTCTTCTTAATCACACAGCGGAGCGACTAATAGAACTTCAAGAAACTGTTATTGACTCATTAGGCATTACGAACTCGAATGTAGTATTATATTCAAAATGGGGCTTTGATGGAAGCTTTGGCCATAGCTCATACAAACAAGCCTTTCATGGATCTGATGCTAGTGACTCATCAGTTTTTTTAACCACAATTGTACCACTTAGGCTTATGTTTGAGGAGAAGGTAATTTGGCAAAATCCACGGTCGTCTTCAACTAGATTTTGCAGACCCTTGAAAATTGAATTTACCAAAGAAACCGCATATGTGTCAATTAGTGAACAAAAAAGAGTTGAAGAGGAAATACAGAATTTAACCTGTTCAACTGTCACGATTGGTGAGAAAATTGTACATGTTTTCCACAAATTAACTTTGGCAATGGTAGATGGAAAAGTTTGCAATGCCTTAACAGAAACCACATCAACACAAAAGTGTTACTTATGTGGCGCTACAAGTAAGGATTTTAATAATATAGAAGCCATGGTCCAAGGACCTGTGCATGTAGACAATTTAAGATTTGGCCTTTCCATTCTTCATGGCTGGATTAGATTTTTTGAATGTCTTTTGCACGTGGCATATAAAATACCTTTACAAAAGTGGCAGGCTAGGACTGATTCTGAAAAAAGAACAGTAGCTGAAACAAAAAAAGAAATTCAGAAAAAATTTAAAGAGAATATGGGATTCATAGTTGACCAACCCAAACCTGGTTTTGGAAACACGAATGATGGGAATACGGCAAGACGTTTTTTTCAAAACGCTGAAAAATCTGCCGAAATAACAAAAATAGATGTTAATTTAATAAAAAAAAAATGCACGTGTTGCTTATTGCTGTATCCAGTGGCCATGAAATTAATAATGAAAAATTTAAAATATATGCACACAATACAGGACGACTTTTTGTTGAAACGTATCCTTGGTACAATATGCCTCCCACTTTGCACAAGTATTTTATTCACGGAGCCGAAATTGTGTCAAATGCCATTTTACCTATTGGGCAGTTATCAGAAGAAGCGCAAGAAACTCGAAATAAAGATTTTAAAAAATATAGGGAGTTTCATTCACGAAAGTGCAGTCGCGAAAAATCAAACCAAGACATTTTTAATATGTTTTTGATAACCTCTGACCCAATTATTTCAAGCATGCAAAAATTGCCTACAAAGAAGGTTTAAAGCTTGCCAGAGGAGGCAATTGATTTAATTGTACCTGCAGCTCCGAACAAGAACAGTGATGTTGAACTTGCTGATGCTGCTAATGATGATGATGATGATGATAACGATGATGATGATGATGATAACGATGATGATGATGATGAAAACGATGATTATAATGATGATGATGATGATGTTGATGATTAACTTTAAGATGTATAAAATGTAATGTTTAAGTTCTAATATGTACTCCTTGCACTATATACCTACACTGATATTTGGCATTATTTAATAAAATTATACTCAAATATACTTAGAAAACATTTTTTTTTTACTTATTTTAATGGTATTAACTGAAAAATAAAGAAAAATTATCCGAACATAGCTTCCCTGATTTGATCCAAGAAAACATGCTATTCTAACCCACTGTGCGATGCAAGCAATGAATTTTTAGGTGCCGTGTTATCTCAGAATGGGTACCCAGTTGCATTTAGTTCCAGAACACTTAATAAACATGAATTGAATTATAGTACAATAGAAAAAGAACTTCTGGCAATTGTCTGGACAACTAAATATTTTAGGCCATATCTATATGGGAGAAAATTTGTTATTCAAACTGATCACCGTCCACTAGTGTGGCTCCATTCCTTAAAAGAGCCAAATATAAAACTACAAAGGTGGAAAATAAGACTCAATGAATACGATTTTGATATAGAGTATATTAAAGGCAAAACCAATCAAGGTGCTGATTTTCTCAGTAGAGCAAATATAAATAATTTCGAATTAGACGAACAGCGAACAATTGCATCGGATTTAGCTGCAATACATAGTGGTATAGAAAACGTTAATGATCATATAAGTATAACTGAAACTCCTATTAATACGTATAAAAACCAATTTATTATTAAACTTGGTAACCAAGATAAATATTGCAAAAAATTCTTTATGGAACAAAACTTAGGCACACTATTACATTAAAAGAATACAATGAACAAAATGTGCTGAAATTTCTTAAAGAAATTCTTCCAGTCAAAGGAAAAGTTGCAATCTATTGTCCAAATTTAACAATATTCAAATATTTGCAACAAACATTAGTACACTATTTCTCCAACTCAACAGGTATGATATTTACGAAATGCTCAAACTTTGTTAAAGATATTTTCGATAAAGAACACTTATCCGAAATCATAGACAAATTCCATACCGAAAAAAACCATAGAGGAATTAACGAAACGTTTTTAGAACTGAAAAATATTATTTTCTTCCCTAAATTAAAAAATTAAATACACAAATTTATAAATAATTGTATGATTTGCAATATGTGCAAATATGATAGACATCCTATCAAACCAAAATTATGTATAACAGAAACCCACGAAAAATCAAACGAAGTTCTGCATATTGATATTTGGTTTTTAAACAAGAATAAAACCTTCCTTACTTGTATTGATAAATTAACAAAACATGTTTCTGCACATTTATTACCAGATAGGAACTTCATAACTATAATTGATATATTAAGGGAAATATTTGCTACATTGGGAAAACCTTAAAAAGTCGTAGCAGAAAATGAATTTAATACGGTAAGTATTCGAAATTACCTAGAATCAGAAAATGTTTGTTACCATTTTACATCTCCAAATATCCATACTGGAAACTCTGACATTGAACGATTTCATACTACTTTAAATGAAAATATTCGAATATTTAAACTCCAACAAAATGAGCTTGATGACAAAAGTTTAGTATTTAAAGCTATTCAAATTTACAATAACAGTATTCACTCAACAACAGGCTACAAACCCATTGATTTGTTACATTATCATTTCGATAAGTTGGAAAGGAAAAATTTACAAAAAAAGTAGAAAAAACAAAATGAAAATAAGAAAAATTGCCATGATTTTCGAAAGAACGAACGTGTTAAAAATTAAGGTTTTTATAATTTGAAACAAAAACCAAAATACATTGTTAAAGAAGTTAAAGAAAAACTTGACACCCATTTTATAGATGAAAGAAATTGCAAACGACAAATAGTAAAAAATTTTTTCAAATACCAAAAAGATATACCTGACACTAATTTTGACAGAAAAATTACTGAAAGAAGTTATGTTAAAAAAGATAATAAATAAATTAAACGTATACTATTTATTTTTTTCTAATACAACTATATTACAATAAAAAATTAAACACTTTTTTATAGTAAAACATATTGAAAATTATGTTCACCTATATAGATTCTAATGATACTTTTACACAAATTTATTAACATAAACATTTCAGGAGTAATGTTTTATCAAAAGGTGGGGGAGTTATATGTTTATATACTGATAATGAATATATGTATCTTTTCTACCATATAAATATTTTAATATTTGTTACTTATATTTAATGTTAACTGTTTTTACTATATTTTTCTTTTTACGATTTTATAAAATAGTTTTAGATTTAAATTTCAAAATTATATTAACTTTATTTTTAATAAAATTTTTTTGTTTAATTCCAATTTGACTTCCAAATAAATAAAACATAAATATTTTTTAAAATAATATTTTATAAAAGAAATTTACTTATTTAAAAAAAATATAAATCTTATTTCTTGAGATAAGATTTAATAACTTAATTCGCGGTTTCACCCGCGTAATTAAGAGAGATACATATTTTGTCGCTAGCTGGAAATATGTATCTGTATAGCCATTAATTATCATGATTTCACAATCACATTCATATATAATATTTTATTAGGATTGATTTGGTGGTAATACAAAAGTTCGGCATGATGAACCATCTCAATGAGTCTAGCTACTTTCGCAGTTCGAGCTTTGGGAAAGATTAGACTTACGCTTTCGCGGCATAATTCTTAATACATTTTCTAAGAACGATAAATATTATTATAACAAACATAAATAAAAAAGATATACAACTTCAGTAATGGAAATAAGAATTGATACCTACTAACGGCAAATATTATATTCACAAATTTGACGAAAAGAAATACAACATAACCAAAATAAAAATTAGTACAATAGGTAACGACAAATATTATTTTTCCAAATTAAAAAAACAATGAAAAATTGTTTCCTACTTACCTGACACTTATCGTAATATTTTGGACAATTTACACAACATCTTTATAACTTATACCCTGTGTGTTATTCTGATGTGTATGTTAAATTATTGTAGTTTCATCAAAATCCATTCAGTAGTTTTTGCGTGAAAGACGAACAAACATCCATACTCACAAACATTCCGCTTTATAATCAGCCTTATTATGGTTCTCGAAAACGAGATTGGTGTGCTGTCGTATTGGCTCTCGAATTTTTTTCTGTATGGTACTACGTAAAATTTTCGACTGCAAGAAGTTTGTAATAGAGTTAAAGGATGAGAGTGACAAAAAATATTAAAAATATTTTAATATTACGAAACAGGCTGTTGTGATCTGTCAAAAATAATAATAAACCGGTGAAGAAAGTATTGTTTAATTTTGTGTACGAATCAATTTTGTGAAAAAATTAACAATTAAAAATGTTAAGCTGTGCGTTATTTCTGTCCTCTGATGATGAACATGAGTTCATCTGTTCTCAATTGTAACATTAAACTTCTGTGTTCGTCCTTCTTTTTAATTTCTTTCTTGTATAATTCATACTTTTCTTTTTTTACTTTTAGCTCACTGTTATAAAAACTAAGATTTTCCTCCTTTAGTTTATGTTGTTTGCGAGCATATCTTTCCATTTGTTTTAGAGAATCTTTCGCCTCATTATACAAGTCTGTTTGAACTTGTTATTGTTGTTCAATTAGATCTTGTTTGACAGATATGTTTTTAGTAGTTTTTCTTCGAATATTTCTTGACGTACTTGGGCCAAATATTTCGTCACCTTCATTGATTTCAACACAAGAAATATTTCCGAAATCTTTAGAAGAATTAATACCTATTTCCTCGCCATCGGGACTAATAATGCTGTTCAGTTGCAGCAAAACTGAAGCAGCTTCTTCTACCGGTGTCAATATATGTATATTGCATGTTTCGGCCTCCGCCTGTTGCGCGACCTTCAGTTTTTTTGTGAAGAAGTTTTTTTTTTTAAATTGAATTTATAGTCGGCCCACACTTTCATCCACTCAGGCCCCGTACGAGATGGTGGCCCTAAAGTGTTGAGCTTATGGTATTAATAGTACAGGTCAATGTTGCAATGGATCAAAGGAAAACACAGAGAAATTTGGAAACCTGATATTTAATTACACTGCTTAGCAGCCAAATCCGCCTTTGAATAAAACTATGTGGACTATATGGATTTTGATGTGCTAAGCTCGAAAGCTTTTGTGCATTCTTTTATTGCTTTATTTCGTTATTATTATTTGCTATATTTCACAATAACAAATATACTTACTGTTGCCGACTTTAACCGCACGATATCAAATTAAAACTGACTCACTTATTGTGATTTTATTTTTATTGAACATTTTTATTTTGCTATATTAATATTTATATAGGCTAATTGTTCTAACTTAGTTAAAATCTCAGAAAGACATGATGATAAATATTCCTAGGCACAAAGGAAGTCAACATCAGTTTTATTCAACTTACACAGCAGAGCAGAGCAGCTGTTTTCGAAAGTCGCTACACTTTCATCTTCAGTGCTCATGTGTATATTGTGTTTATCACCACTGTTTAGGTGGCTTAGTTGAATGTGATAACAGTTTTCTATTTACACAAATTTTATTGTGAAAAACAATCCGAGAACTGTATCAACCTGATGTTAACACTTGTGTGTTATGATACCTGTGTTACCATTTGATTATTTTCTTCATGTCCCATTTTTCTGAATTTTTTGTTCCATTATACATTAAGTCAAACTTTTATGGTTTGAATTTTATACTTAAGTATATGTGAACGTTTTTTTTCAATTTTTATTGGTAGCTCAAGCCAAAGCTTAAATTGTAAGTGATTTTATTTTTATTGAACATTTTTATTTTGCTATATTAATATTTATATAGGCTAATTGTTCTAACTTAGTTAAAATCTCAGAAAGACATGATGATAAATATTCCTAGGCTCAAAGGAAGTCAACATCAGTTTTATTCAACTTGTGTGAGTGCTGTTCTGCTCTGCTGTGTAAGTTGAATAAAACTGATGTTGACTTCCTTTGTGCCTAGGAATATTTATCATCATGTCTTTCTGAGATTTTAACTAAGTTAGAACAATTAGCCTATATAAATATTAATATAGACTCACTTATTGTCCATCAATTTCCACATATACTGCTACAATAAATATTAGAATCCACCCTAATGTTTTCGATTTAAAATTACAGGTTAATGAAAAATACTATATTATAATTTTTAAATCCAAGATCCATGCAAAATACCGTTGTACTTTAGTTTCTTTACCTGTTCACCTAACGAAATGCTATCGTCTCGCATATGAAAGGTTGGTAGCATTACAACATTGGGTACCTGCGGTAAATTGAAAATAAAATTTAATTTTATAACCGATTTTTATGGTTTATAGCTTTTTTTATTTCCAAGATCTGTAACTCTTAGATAAAGGTGCAAAGTGTTGAATATTATCTTTACATTTTTTTTAATTTCATTTATAATCTGAAAAAAAATGTTTTTCTCGATTAATATCTGAATATTTTTAAAACGATAAGAGATAAAGAAAAACTGTATTGGTACATGGAAAAGTTTGCAATGTCTTAACAGAAACCACATCAACACAAAAGTGTTACTTATGTGGCGCTACAAGTAAGGATTTTAATAATATAGAAGCCATGATCCAAGGACCTGTGCATGTAGACAATTTAAGATTTGGCCTTTCCATTCTTCATGGCTAGATTAGATTTTTCGAATGTCTTTTGCACGTGGCATATAAAATACCTTTACAAAAGTGGCAGGCTAGGACTGATTCTGAAAAAAGAACAGTAGCTGAAACAAAAAAAGAAATTCAGAAAAAATTTAAAGAGAATATGGGATTAATAGTTGACCAACCCAAACCTGGTTTTGGAAACACGAATGATGGGAATACGGCAAGACGTTTTTTTCAAAACGGTGAAAAATCTGCCGAAATAACAAAAATAGATGTTAATTTAATAAAAAAAAAATGCACGTGTTGCTTATTGCTGTATCCAGTGGCCATGAAATTAATAATGAAAAATTTAAAATATATGCACACAATACAGGACGACTTTTTGTTGAAACGTATCCTTGGTACAATATGCCTCCCACTTTGCACAAGTATTTTATTCACGGACCCGAAATTGTGTCAAATGCCATTTTACCTATTGGGCAGTTATCAGAAGAAGCGCAAGAAGCTCGAAATAAAGATTTTAAAAAATATAGGGAGTTTCATTCACGAAAGTGCAGTCGCGAAAAATCAAACCAAGACATTTTTAATATGTTTTTGATAACCTCTGACCCAATTATTTCAAGCATGCAAAAATTGCCTACAAAGAAGGTTCAAAGCTTGCCAGAGGAGGCAATTGATTTAATTGTACCTGCAGCTCCGAACAAGAACAGTGATGTTGAACTTGCTGATGCTGCTAATGATGATGATGATAATGATGATGATGATAACGATGATGATGATGATGATAACGATGATGATGATGATGATAACGATGATTATAATGATGATGATGATGATGTTGATGATTAACTTTAAGATGTATAAAATGTAATGTTTAAGTTCTAATATGTACTCCTTGCACTATATACCTACACTGATATTTGGCATTATTTAATAAAATTATACTCAAATATACTTAGAAAACATTTTTTTTTTACTTATTTTAATGGTATTAACTGAAAAATAAAGAAAAATTATCCGAACATAGCTTCCCTGATTTGATCCAAGAAAACATGCTATTCTAACCCACTGTGCGATGCAAGCAATGAATTTTTAGGTGCCGTGTTATCTCAGAATGGGTACCCAGTTGCATTTAGTTCCAGAACACTTAATAAACATGAATTGAATTATAGTACAATAGAAAAAGAACTTCTGGCAATTGTCTGGACAACTAAATATTTTAGGCCATATCTATATGGGAGAAAATTTGTTATTCAAACTGATCACCGTCCACTAGTGTGGCTCCATTCCTTAAAAGAGCCAAATATAAAACTACAAAGGTGGAAAATAAGACTCAATGAATACGATTTTGATATAGAGTATATTAAAGGCAAAACCAATCAAGGTGCTGATTTTCTCAGTAGAGCAAATATAAATAATTTCGAATTAGACGAACAGCGAACAATTGCATCGGATTTAGCTGCAATACATAGTGGTATAGAAAACGTTAATGATCATATAAGTATAACTGAAACTCCTATTAATACGTATAAAAACCAATTTATTATTAAACTTGGTAACCAAGATAAATATTGCAAAAAATTCTTTATGGAACAAAACTTAGGCACACTATTACATTAAAAGAATACAATGAAGAAAATGTGCTGAAATTTCTTAAAGAAATTCTTCCAGTCAAAGGAAAAGTTGCAATCTATTGTCCAAATTTAACAATATTCAAATATTTGCAACAAACATTAGTACACTATTTCTCCAACTCAACAGGTATGATATTTACGAAATGCTCAAACTTTGTTAAAGATATTTTCGATAAAGAACACTTATCCGAAATCATAGACAAATTCCATACCGAAAAAAACCATAGAGGAATTAACGAAACGTTTTTAGAACTGAAAAATATTATTTTCTTCCCTAAATTAAAAAATTAAATACACAAATTTATAAATAATTGTATGATTTGCAATATGTGCAAATATGATAGACATCCTATCAAACCAAAATTATGTATAACAGAAACCCACGAAAAATCAAACGAAGTTCTGCATATTGATATTTGGTTTTTAAACAAGAATAAAACCTTCCTTACTTGTATTGATAAATTAACAAAACATGTTTCTGCACATTTATTACCAGATAGGAACTTCATAACTATAATTGATATATTAAGGGAAATATTTGCTACATTGGGAAAACCTTAAAAAGTCGTAGCAGAAAATGAATTTAATACGGTAAGTATTCGAAATTACCTAGAATCAGAAAATGTTTGTTACCATTTTACATCTCCAAATATCCATACTGGAAACTCTGACATTGAACGATTTCATACTACTTTAAATGAAAATATTCGAATATTTAAACTCCAACAAAATGAGCTTGATGACAAAAGTTTAGTATTTAAAGCTATTCAAATTTACAATAACAGTATTCACTCAACAACAGGCTACAAACCCATTGATTTGTTACATTATCATTTCGATAAGTTGGAAAGGAAAAATTTACAAAAAAAGTAGAAAAAACAAAATGAAAATAAGAAAAATTGCCATGATTTTCGAAAGAACGAACGTGTTAAAAATTAAGGTTTTTATAATTTGAAACAAAAACCAAAATACATTGTTAAAGAAGTTAAAGAAAAACTTGACACCCATTTTATAGATGAAAGAAATTGCAAACGACAAATAGTAAAAAATTTTTTCAAATACCAAAAAGATATACCTGACACTAATTTTGACAGAAAAATTACTGAAAGAAGTTATGTTAAAAAAGATAATAAATAAATTAAACGTATACTATTTATTTTTTTCTAATACAACTATATTACAATAAAAAATTAAACACTTTTTTATAGTAAAACATATTGAAAATTATGTTCACCTATATAGATTCTAATGATACTTTTACACAAATTTATTAACATAAACATTTCAGGAGTAATGTTTTATCAAAAGGTGGGGGAGTTATATGTTTATATACTGATAATGAATATATGTATCTTTTCTACCATATAAATATTTTAATATTTGTTACTTATATTTAATGTTAACTGTTTTTACTATATTTTTCTTTTTACGATTTTATAAAATAGTTTTAGATTTAAATTTCAAAATTATATTAACTTTATTTTTAATAAAATTTTTTTGTTTAATTCCAATTTGACTTCCAAATAAATAAAACATAAATATTTTTTAAAATAATATTTTATAAAAGAAATTTACTTATTTAAAAAAAATATAAATCTTATTTCTTGAGATAAGATTTAATAACTTAATTCGCGGTTTCACCCGCGTAATTAAGAGAGATACATATTTTGTCGCTAGCTGGAAATATGTATCTGTATAGCCATTAATTATCATGATTTCACAATCACATTCATATATAATATTTTATTAGGATTAATTTGGTGGTAATACAAAAGTTCGGCATGATGAACCATTTCAATGAGTCTAGCTACTTTCGCAGTTCGAGCTTTGGGAAAGATTAGACTTACGCTTTCGCGGCATAATTCTTAATACATTTTCTAAGAACGATAAATATTATTATAACAAACATAAATAAAAAAGATATACAACTTCAGTAATGGAAATAAGAATTGATACCTACTAACGGCAAATATTATATTCACAAATTTGACGAAAAGAAATACAACATAACCAAAATAAAAATTAGTACAATAGGTAACGACAAATATTATTTTTCCAAATTAAAAAAACAATGAAAAATTGTTTCCTACTTACCTGACACTTATCGTAATATTGTGGACAATTTACACAACATCTTTATAACTTATACCCTGTGTGTTATTCTGATGTGTATGTTAAATTATTGTAGTTTCATCAAAATCCATTCAGTAGTTTTTGCGTGAAAGACGAACAAACATCCATACTCACAAACATTCCGCTTTATAATCAGCCTTATTATGGTTCTCGAAAACGAGATTGGTGTGCTGTCGTATTGGCTCTCGAATTTTTTTCTGTATGGTACTACGTAAAATTTTCGACTGCAAGAAGTTTGTAATAGAGTTAAAGGATGAGAGTGACAAAAAATATTAAAAATATTTTAATATTACGAAACAGGCTGTTGTGATCTGTCAAAAATAATAATAAACCGGTGAAGAAAGTATTGTTTAATTTTGTGTACGAATCAATTTTGTGAAAAAATTAACAATTAAAAATGTTAAGCTGTGCGTTATTTCTGTCCTCTGATGATGAACATGAGTTCATCTGTTCTCAATTGTAACATTAAACTTCTGTGTTCGTCCTTCTTTTTAATTTCTTTCTTGTATAATTCATACTTTTCTTTTTTTACTTTTAGCTCACTGTTATAAAAACTAAGATTTTCCTCCTTTAGTTTATGTTGTTTGCGAGCATATCTTTCCATTTGTTTTAGAGAATCTTTCGCCTCATTATACAAGTCTGTTTGAACTTGTTATTGTTGTTCAATTAGATCTTGTTTGACAGATATGTTTTTAGTAGTTTTTCTTCGAATATTTCTTGACGCACTTGGGCCAAATATTTCGTCACCTTCATTGATTTCAACACAAGAAATATTTCCGAAATCTTTAGAAGAATTAATACCTATTTCCTCGCCATCGGGACTAATAATGCTGTTCAGTTGCAGCAAAACTGAAGCAGCTTCTTCTACCGGTGTCAATATATGTATATTGCATGTTTCGGCCTCCGCCTGTTGCGCGACCTTCAGTTTTTTTGTGAAGAAGTTTTTTTTTTTAATTGAATTTATAGTCGGCCCACACTTTCATCCACTCAGGCCCCGTACGAGATGGTGGCCCTAAAGTGTTGAGCTTATGGTATTAATAGTACAGGTCAATGTTGCAATGGATCAAAGGAAAACACAGAGAAATTTGGAAACCTGATATTTAATTACACTGCTCAGCAGCCAAATCCGTCTTTGAATAAAACTATGTGGACTATATGGATTTTGATGTGCTAAGCTCGAAAGCTTTTGTGCATTCTTTTATTGCTTTATTTCGTTATTATTATTTGCTATATTTCACAATAACAAATATACTTACTGTTGCCGACTTTAACCGCACGATATCAAATTAAAACTGACTCACTTATTGTGATTTTATTTTTATTGAACATTTTTATTTTGCTATATTAATATTTATATAGGCTAATTGTTCTAACTTAGTTAAAATCTCAGAAAGACATGATGATAAATATTCCTAGGCACAAAGGAAGTCAACATCAGTTTTATTCAACTTACACAGCAGAGCAGAGCAGCTGTTTTCGAAAGTCGCTACACTTTCATCTTCAGTGTTCATGTGTATATTGTGTTTATCACCACTGTTTAGGTGGCTTAGTTGAATGTGATAACAGTTTTCTATTTACACAAATTTTATTGTGAAAAACAATCCGAGAACTGTATCAACCTGATGTTAACACTTGTGTGTTATGATACCTGTGTTACCATTTGATTATTTTCTTCATGTCCCATTTTTCTGAATTTTTTGTTCCATTATACATTAAGTCAAACTTTTATGGTTTGAATTTTATACTTAAGTATATGTGAACGTTTTTTTTCAATTTTTATTGGTAGCTCAAGCCAAAGCTTAAATTGTAAGTGATTTTATTTTTATTGAACATTTTTATTTTGCTATATTAATATTTATATAGGCTAATTGTTCTAACTTAGTTAAAATCTCAGAAAGACATGATGATAAATATTCCTAGGCTCAAAGGAAGTCAACATCAGTTTTATTCAACTTGTGTGAGTGCTGTTCTGCTCTGCTGTGTAAGTTGAATAAAACTGATGTTGACTTCCTTTGTGCCTAGGAATATTTATCATCATGTCTTTCTGAGATTTTAACTAAGTTAGAACAATTAGCCTATATAAATATCAATATAGACTCACTTATTGTCCATCAATTTCCACATATACTGCTACAATAAATATTAGAATCCACCCTAATGTTTTCGATTTAAAATTACAGGTTAATGAAAAATACTATATTATAATTTTTAAATCCAAGATCCATGCAAAATACCGTTGTACTTTAGTTTCTTTACCTGTTCACCTAACGAAATGCTATCGTCTCGCATATGAAAGGTTGGTAGCATTACAACATTGGGTACCTGCGGTAAATTGAAAATAAAATTTAATTTTATAACCGATTTTTATGGTTTATAGCTTTTTTTATTTCCAAGATCTGTAACTCTTAGATAAAGGTGCAAAGTGTTGAATATTATCTTTACATTTTTTTTAATTTCATTTTTAATCTGAAAAAAAATGTTTTTCTCGATTAATATCTGAATATTTTTAAAACGATAAGAGATAAAGAAAAACTGTATTGGTACATGGAAAAGTTTGCAATGTCTTAACAGAAACCACATCAACACAAAAGTGTTACTTATGTGGCGCTACAAGTAAGGATTTTAATAATATAGAAGCCATGATCCAAGGACCTGTGCATGTAGACAATTTAAGATTTGGCCTTTCCATTCTTCATGGCTAGATTAGATTTTTCGAATGTCTTTTGCACGTGGCATATAAAATACCTTTACAAAAGTGGCAGGCTAGGACTGATTCTGAAAAAAGAACAGTAGCTGAAACAAAAAAAGAAATTCAGAAAAAATTTAAAGAGAATATGGGATTAATAGTTGACCAACCCAAACCTGGTTTTGGAAACACGAATGATGGGAATACGGCAAGACGTTTTTTTCAAAACGGTGAAAAATCTGCCGAAATAACAAAAATAGATGTTAATTTAATAAAAAAAAAATGCACGTGTTGCTTATTGCTGTATCCAGTGGCCATGAAATTAATAATGAAAAATTTAAAATATATGCACACAATACAGGACGACTTTTTGTTGAAACGTATCCTTGGTACAATATGCCTCCCACTTTGCACAAGTATTTTATTCACGGACCCGAAATTGTGTCAAATGCCATTTTACCTATTGGGCAGTTATCAGAAGAAGCGCAAGAAGCTCGAAATAAAGATTTTAAAAAATATAGGGAGTTTCATTCACGAAAGTGCAGTCGCGAAAAATCAAACCAAGACATTTTTAATATGTTTTTGATAACCTCTGACCCAATTATTTCAAGCATGCAAAAATTGCCTACAAAGAAGGTTCAAAGCTTGCCAGAGGAGGCAATTGATTTAATTGTACCTGCAGCTCCGAACAAGAACAGTGATGTTGAACTTGCTGATGCTGCTAATGATGATGATGATAATGATGATGATGATAACGATGATGATGATGATGATAACGATGATGATGATGATGATAACGATGATTATAATGATGATGATGATGATGTTGATGATTAACTTTAAGATGTATAAAATGTAATGTTTAAGTTCTAATATGTACTCCTTGCACTATATACCTACACTGATATTTGGCATTATTTAATAAAATTATACTCAAATATACTTAGAAAACATTTTTTTTTTACTTATTTTAATGGTATTAACTGAAAAATAAAGAAAAATTATCCGAACATAGCTTCCCTGATTTGATCCAAGAAAACATGCTATTCTAACCCACTGTGCGATGCAAGCAATGAATTTTTAGGTGCCGTGTTATCTCAGAATGGGTACCCAGTTGCATTTAGTTCCAGAACACTTAATAAACATGAATTGAATTATAGTACAATAGAAAAAGAACTTCTGGCAATTGTCTGGACAACTAAATATTTTAGGCCATATCTATATGGGAGAAAATTTGTTATTCAAACTGATCACCGTCCACTAGTGTGGCTCCATTCCTTAAAAGAGCCAAATATAAAACTACAAAGGTGGAAAATAAGACTCAATGAATACGATTTTGATATAGAGTATATTAAAGGCAAAACCAATCAAGGTGCTGATTTTCTCAGTAGAGCAAATATAAATAATTTCGAATTAGACGAACAGCGAACAATTGCATCGGATTTAGCTGCAATACATAGTGGTATAGAAAACGTTAATGATCATATAAGTATAACTGAAACTCCTATTAATACGTATAAAAACCAATTTATTATTAAACTTGGTAACCAAGATAAATATTGCAAAAAATTCTTTATGGAACAAAACTTAGGCACACTATTACATTAAAAGAATACAATGAACAAAATGTGCTGAAATTTCTTAAAGAAATTCTTCCAGTCAAAGGAAAAGTTGCAATCTATTGTCCAAATTTAACAATATTCAAATATTTGCAACAAACATTAGTACACTATTTCTCCAACTCAACAGGTATGATATTTACGAAATGCTCAAACTTTGTTAAAGATATTTTCGATAAAGAACACTTATCCGAAATCATAGACAAATTCCATACCGAAAAAAACCATAGAGGAATTAACGAAACGTTTTTAGAACTGAAAAATATTATTTTCTTCCCTAAATTAAAAAATTAAATACACAAATTTATAAATAATTGTATGATTTGCAATATGTGCAAATATGATAGACATCCTATCAAACCAAAATTATGTATAACAGAAACCCACGAAAAATCAAACGAAGTTCTGCATATTGATATTTGGTTTTTAAATAAGAATAAAACCTTCCTTACTTGTATTGATAAATTAACAAAACATGTTTCTGCACATTTATTACCAGATAGGAACTTCATAACTATAATTGATATATTAAGGGAAATATTTGCTACATTGGGAAAACCTTAAAAAGTCGTAGCAGAAAATGAATTTAATACGGTAAGTATTCGAAATTACCTAGAATCAGAAAATGTTTGTTACCATTTTACATCTCCAAATATCCATACTGGAAACTCTGACATTGAACGATTTCATACTACTTTAAATGAAAATATTCGAATATTTAAACTCCAACAAAATGAGCTTGATGACAAAAGTTTAGTATTTAAAGCTATTCAAATTTACAATAACAGTATTCACTCAACAACAGGCTACAAACCCATTGATTTGTTACATTATCATTTCGATAAGTTGGAAAGGAAAAATTTACAAAAAAAGTAGAAAAAACAAAATGAAAATAAGAAAAATTGCCATGATTTTCGAAAGAACGAACGTGTTAAAAATTAAGGTTTTTATAATTTGAAACAAAAACCAAAATACATTGTTAAAGAAGTTAAAGAAAAACTTGACACCCATTTTATAGATGAAAGAAATTGCAAACGACAAATAGTAAAAAATTTTTTCAAATACCAAAAAGATATACCTGACACTAATTTTGACAGAAAAATTACTGAAAGAAGTTATGTTTAAAAAGATAATAAATAAATTAAACGTATACTATTTATTTTTTTCTAATACAACTATATTACAATAAAAAATTAAACACTTTTTTATAGTAAAACATATTGAAAATTATGTTCACCTATATAGATTCTAATGATACTTTTACACAAATTTATTAACATAAACATTTCAGGAGTAATGTTTTATCAAAAGGTGGGGGAGTTATATGTTTATATACTGATAATGAATATATGTATCTTTTCTACCATATAAATATTTTAATATTTGTTACTTATATTTAATGTTAACTGTTTTTACTATATTTTTCTTTTTACGATTTTATAAAATAGTTTTAGATTTAAATTTCAAAATTATATTAACTTTATTTTTAATAAAATTTTTTTGTTTAATTCCAATTTGACTTCCAAATAAATAAAACATAAATATTTTTTAAAATAATATTTTATAAAAGAAATTTACTTATTTAAAAAAAATATAAATCTTATTTCTTGAGATAAGATTTAATAACTTAATTCGCGGTTTCACCCGCGTAATTAAGAGAGATACATATTTTGTCGCTAGCTGGAAATATGTATCTGTATAGCCATTAATTATCATGATTTCACAATCACATTCATATATAATATTTTATTAGGATTGATTTGGTGGTAATACAAAAGTTCGGCATGATGAACCATCTCAATGAGTCTAGCTACTTTCGCAGTTCGAGCTTTGGGAAAGATTAGACTTACGCTTTCGCGGCATAATTCTTAATACATTTTCTAAGAACGATAAATATTATTATAACAAACATAAATAAAAAAGATATACAACTTCAGTAATGGAAATAAGAATTGATACCTACTAACGGCAAATATTATATTCACAAATTTGACGAAAAGAAATACAACATAACCAAAATAAAAATTAGTACAATAGGTAACGACAAATATTATTTTTCCAAATTAAAAAAACAATGAAAAATTGTTTCCTACTTACCTGACACTTATCGTAATATTTTGGACAATTTACACAACATCTTTATAACTTATACCCTGTGTGTTATTCTGATGTGTATGTTAAATTATTGTAGTTTCATCAAAATCCATTCAGTAGTTTTTGCGTGAAAGACGAACAAACATCCATACTCACAAACATTCCGCTTTATAATCAGCCTTATTATGGTTCTCGAAAACGAGATTGGTGTGCTGTCGTATTGGCTCTCGAATTTTTTTCTGTATGGTACTACGTAAAATTTTCGACTGCAAGAAGTTTGTAATAGAGTTAAAGGATGAGAGTGACAAAAAATATTAAAAATATTTTAATATTACGAAACAGGCTGTTGTGATCTGTCAAAAATAATAATAAACCGGTGAAGAAAGTATTGTTTAATTTTGTGTACGAATCAATTTTGTGAAAAAATTAACAATTAAAAATGTTAAGCTGTGCGTTATTTCTGTCCTCTGATGATGAACATGAGTTCATCTGTTCTCAATTGTAACATTAAACTTCTGTGTTCGTCCTTCTTTTTAATTTCTTTCTTGTATAATTCATACTTTTCTTTTTTTACTTTTAGCTCACTGTTATAAAAACTAAGATTTTCCTCCTTTAGTTTATGTTGTTTGCGAGCATATCTTTCCATTTGTTTTAGAGAATCTTTCGCCTCATTATACAAGTCTGTTTGAACTTGTTATTGTTGTTCAATTAGATCTTGTTTGACAGATATGTTTTTAGTAGTTTTTCTTCGAATATTTCTTGACGTACTTGGGCCAAATATTTCGTCACCTTCATTGATTTCAACACAAGAAATATTTCCGAAATCTTTAGAAGAATTAATACCTATTTCCTCGCCATCGGGACTAATAATGCTTTTCAGTTGCAGCAAAACTGAAGCAGCTTCTTCTACCGGTGTCAATATATGTATATTGCATGTTTCGGCCTCCGCCTGTTGCGCGACCTTCAGTTTTTTTGTGAAGAAGTTTTTTTTTTTAAATTGAATTTATAGTCGGCCCACACTTTCATCCACTCAGGCCCCGTACGAGATGGTGGCCCTAAAGTGTTGAGCTTATGGTATTAATAGTACAGGTCAATGTTGCAATGGATCAAAGGAAAACACAGAGAAATTTGGAAACCTGATATTTAATTACACTGCTCAGCAGCCAAATCCGCCTTTGAATAAAACTATGTGGACTATATGGATTTTGATGTGCTAAGCTCGAAAGCTTTTGTGCATTCTTTTATTGCTTTATTTCGTTATTATTATTTGCTATATTTCACAATAACAAATATACTTGCTGTTGCCGACTTTAACCGCACGATATCAAATTAAAACTGACTCACTTATTGTGATTTTATTTTTATTGAACATTTTTATTTTGCTATATTAATATTTATATAGGCTAATTGTTCTAACTTAGTTAAAATCTCAGAAAGACATGATGATAAATATTCCTAGGCACAAAGGAAGTCAACATCAGTTTTATTCAACTTACACAGCAGAGCAGAGCAGCTGTTTTCGAAAGTCGCTACACTTTCATCTTCAGTGCTCATGTGTATATTGTGTTTATCACCACTGTTTAGGTGGCTTAGTTGAATGTGATAACAGTTTTCTATTTACACAAATTTTATTGTGAAAAACAATCCGAGAACTGTATCAACCTGATGTTAACACTTGTGTGTTATGATACCTGTGTTACCATTTGATTATTTTCTTCATGTCCCATTTTTCTGAATTTTTTGTTCCATTATACATTAAGTCAAACTTTTATGGTTTGAATTTTATACTTAAGTATATGTGAACGTTTTTTTTCAATTTTTATTGGTAGCTCAAGCCAAAGCTTAAATTGTAAGTGATTTTATTTTTATTGAACATTTTTATTTTGCTATATTAATATTTATATAGGCTAATTGTTCTAACTTAGTTAAAATCTCAGAAAGACATGATGATAAATATTCCTAGGCTCAAAGGAAGTCAACATCAGTTTTATTCAACTTGTGTAAGTGCTGTTCTGCTCTGCTGTGTAAGTTGAATAAAACTGATGTTGACTTCCTTTGTGCCTAGGAATATTTATCATCATGTCTTTCTGAGATTTTAACTAAGTTAGAACAATTAGCCTATATAAATATTAATATATACTGCTACAATAAATATTAGAATCCACCCTAATGTTTTCGATTTAAAATTACAGGTTAATGAAAAATACTATATTATAATTTTTAAATCCAAGATCCATGCAAAATACCGTTGTACTTTAGTTTCTTTACCTGTTCACCTAACGAAATGCTATCGTCTCGCATATGAAAGGTTGGTAGCATTACAACATTGGGTACCTGCGGTAAATTGAAAATAAAATTTAATTTTATAACCGATTTTTATGGTTTATAGCTTTTTTTATTTCCAAGATCTGTAACTCTTAGATAAAGGTACAAAGTGTTGAATATTATCTTTAAATTTTTTTTAATATCATTTTTAATCTGAAAAAAAATGTTTTTCTCGATTAATATCTGAATATTTTTAAAACGATAAGAGATAAAGAAAAACTGTATTGGACTAAAATAAAAACAATTTTGTTACACATCTTCTGGTGTTTTACGTTTTAAAATTGGATTACTCGTTCCCGAGTTAGGGTGAAATATGTCTACGTACCTGGCTAATTTAGGGGCGAAAAATTGCCACGCCCATAAATAATTCTGGACCTGATGAAAATCTGGACCTGAAAACCGAAATCGGATTCGAGTTTAGCGCATCAAAATCCATATAGTGCACATAGTTTTATTTAAAGGCGCGACAAAAAGTTATTTTTTGCAAAGCAGTGTTATTAGATTGCATTGTGAGCGTAAATCAGTACGTAAAATCGAGAAAATTGTTCATAGATGTACTTGAAAAAAATTTCAAGTGGAAAATAAAAGTTGTGAAGTCCAAGGAAAAAATTAAATGATTATAATGAGCGGCTTATTTTGAGGGAAATAGAAGCAAACCCGTTGACGACGGCGAATGAATTAAGGAATTGCACCAAAAAAATTTTTTTACTGAGACCATTCGAAAAGTGTCAAGGAAGAACTATTTACATAGACGGATAGTCAGAAAAAACCCCTATAACAGCAAAAAATATAAAATGCACGGTTGAATGTTAAGGAATATTTTTTAAAAGATTTTGACTTCTGGAAGACGGTAATTTTCCAAAAACTTGTTGATTAATTTTAACCTTAATGTATGCACGTATAAAAAGTCCTTTGGGTAAAAATAAAAGTATTTAGGCAAAATAAAATCTCAATTTAACTGTTAATAAATTAACTATGTATCTAACATACTGTCATTATACTATTATAATATGAAATTTATCTGTTGGGTGGTTAAGCGATGTCTATATGCATTTCATTGACGCTTTTACCAAATCGTCAGTAGACTTCTAACCCAAATTTCAAAAATTTCAAACCGCTCATCTTATCAAAACTCTTTTATAAACCATTTGAGAAATTTAATGAAAACTCACAAAAGATTAAAAAAAACACATTATGATTGAATAAAATTGCAGGCTTGCAATTTATCAATAAAATTAGAAGATTTTTATTTGACCAAATTATAATATAATTTATTTAGTATGTAGATATAATTTCAATTCAAGGTAGGTATATGTAAGTCTTAATGTACAAATTCAGTTTTGATTAATTACATCAAGGTAAGTACATATAAGTTTTATATATAATTGTAAGTAAATATATTAATGTATGTTGCTCGAAAGCTCAAAGGTGATCAGTGGTTATTTAAATGTAATTTAACTTTAAATGCCATTTAAATACCAAATTTCGTTTTTCGCCGCAAACTTAATAAGACCTAAATAAAACTTAAATGTCCCTCATTGGACATTTAAATGTTATTTAAATCGAGCAGAGTAAACATATGACTTTGACTTTATTTCTTTTAAGGGCCATTATTACAACTTGACAAAGTTGGTGGTAGTAAATGCCAACGTTAGCATAACAAGTCGGTAAAGTGGCCGGTAGCAACTTTCCATTATTACAACTTGCCGGTAATATTAAACGTATATATCTTATTGTGTGGCAATACCGCTAGCAATTACCAACTACTTTTGAAAGATTATTTAGATCGCAAATAATTGTAGTGGCAACGATCTTTTAAAAATATATGCAGCTTTTTTTATTAGTGTTTATATGGCCAATTCGTATTTTTATTTTGTATGATTTTTGTCTTAAGCTAATAAGGCCTTGGTTGTTGTAATGACAATAAAAAACAAGTTTTATTTCATTTTTTTCCCAACGTGTCGTCAATTATTTGTTGACTTTATCAAGGGGTTTTTTGGGAAATCTATTTTAATATTAAAAAAAACATTTATTTTTAAATTTTAAATATATAAAAATTTTTTTATTTTGAAAATTTTTTACTTACAAACTGTGTCTGTTAAATTTTCTTTAATATAAAATCTAAACTCCGAAGTGATACTTTCAAACCAAAATCACAACTAATTAAAATTATTTCTTTAAAGCTACTTTGTAGCTTGCGCTAATGTTGTTCGTATCTTCCTTAAGATTCATTGTCCTTTCTATATTTTGCTGAATGCGTAAGCTTTCTATTGCGTATCTCTTCTTTCCAATGTTCTCTTTGTCTAAAATCTTTACTTTTTCAAAATCAGCTGTGTGTCCAGTGTCCAGTATGTGTTGTGATAACGCTGTTGATTGTTTGTGTTTTTCTATGTCCTTCTTGTGTTCTTCCATTCTTGTTTCTAGATATCTTTTTGTTGTTCCAATGTATATCATTTTACAGCTGTTGTTTTCGTTGCCTTTGCACTTGATTTCATAGACTACATTGCATTGTTGTAGTTTTTTAATTGGCGCTTTTATTTTTGAAAATATTTTGTTTATTGTTGTGTTAGGTTTATATGCGAAATTGATATTGTTGTTTTTGAAAATATTTCTTATGTTTTTATTATCTGTTAATCCAGGGATGTAACTTATGCTGTGATATGTCTTTTCTTCCTTTTCAGGTATGGATTTATTATCTATTTTGTAATTATTAAGTTTTGTGTTAGCTTCGTCAATCATTTTGCTGATGAGTCTGTTGGGGAAACTGTTTTCTGTTAATATTTTCCTGATGCGTTTAGTGTTCTTTTTGTGAAATTGTTTGTCGCTGAGATGGAGAACTCTATTGATTAAGTTTTTGGCAGTGTTAATTATATGATGTCTCGGTTATGTAGAGTTATAATTTATTATTCTGCCGGAAGCGGTATCTTTTTTATACCAGTCTATTGTTAGTCCGTTGTTTTTTCTGTGTATTTTGGTGTCCCAATATGTAATTGTATTATTTTCCTCTATTTCTATGGTGAATTGTATTTTTGGATGAAAATTATTGAATGCTTTTAAAATTTTTTCTTTTTCGTAAAATTTTACTATAGCTAATAAGTCATCTACATATTTTGTTATGTATTTTAGATGGATGTTTTCCACACTAAGTTTCTTTAGAGTTTCGTCTAACAAGTTGTCAAGTACTAAATCTGCGATTGTTGGAGAAAGTGGATTCCCCATCGGCATGCCAAATATCTGATTGTAGATTTCGTTTTCATATATAAAATAATTGTTAGTACAGAGACAAAATTTCAGAATTTTTTCAAACAGGGACCAGGACATTTTAGTGTAGTTTTTGATGTCCGTCCATTTTTGCATAACTAAGGTTATTGCTTTGTTCACTGGGATGTTGGTGAAAAGTGAAACGACATCTAGTGAGATCAGTATTTCTCCTTGCTCTATTTTAATATTTTTAATTTGCTCTTTAAACCTATTCGAATTTAATACATTGTATTTTTTCGAGATTTTATTTTTGAGTATTTGTCCTACATATTTCGATAATTTATAGCAAGGAACTTGAATCGAGGACACTATGGGTCTTAGCGGCATTTCCGGCTTATGGATTTTCGGTAGCCCATAAATTCGCGGTGCTGTTGCAGCCGAGCAAAGTAATTGTTTTCTTTGCCAATTATCGATTATGTTCTCCTTGTATAATTCTAATATAAAATAATTTTCTTATAAGTGCTTTTTTCGGCCAATAATTTTTCCATTTTTATGTGATACTCTTCTTTAAACATTGCCACTGTTCTGTTCCCCTTGTCAGTCTGTACAAAAATTATGTTATTTTGTTTTCTCAAGAAATTTTTGGTTTTTTTGTATATAGTCAGAATAAACTTTTCTTTTGGGGTGTTTTGTAGTTTTCTTTTAAAACATGTGATATTATTGGCTAATGTAGTTCTTGCTAAATTCTTTTCTTGTCCTTCGTCATCATTCATTGTCAAAATGTATTGTTCCATGTCTGCAATTATATGTAGTGCTGAGAAGTTGTTTTTATCTACAGGAAGAGCAAATTTTTTACCTAAAGATAAAATCCATTTGGACTCCATTGGGATTTCTATATTGGTTTTATTTTCAAACCAATTTTCGTTATAAGTAAATCCATGTATTCTAAACTGCTTCTCTTTCAGTATGTCTAGTTTTGTGTTTTGTTTATCTCTTATGTACTTATGTGTTTATAGCCTTGCTCCTGTCATATTGTTTGTTAATAAAGGTTTTGTAGTCTTCGAAAGTAAGTGCATTTTCAATGTTACGTTTTAAGCGATCAATATCTTTCTTGAAAGCTTTGATGTTGGAATATGTTTGTGTTATCTCTAGATATAATATTTTTTTGTGGAAGTTGTATTCAATTTTGTTTAATTTTTCCTTTAATTTTATACATGTGAATAAATGTGTTGTCTGTTTTGTTGTGTTTTTTGTGTGGTTCGGAATAATACCATAACTCCTGCATGATAGTATAAATTTTAATCTATTTTCTTGTTCTATTAGTTTTTTTGTTTCATTACAGTACTCCTTTAAAGCTCTGCATGTCTCTCTATCATACTTTAAAGCTATGTGTTGAAAGTAACCCTTCATGTTGTGTTTGTTGGTAGTAATGTTTCTTTAAATTAATATTGAGATTTTTTGTTTCGGCAAGCTCTCGGATAATATTTCTTTATTAGTGTTTATATGGCCAATTCGTATTTTTATTTTGTATGATTTTTGTCTTAAGCTAATAAGGCCTTGGTTGTTGTAATGACAATAAAAAACAAGTTTTTTCCCGACGTTTCGTCAATTATTTGTTGACTTTATCAAGGGGTTTTTGGGAAATCTATTTTAATACTAAAAAAAAACTTTTATTTTTAAATTTTACATTTATAAAAATTTTTTTGTTTGAAAAATTTTTACTTACAAACTGTGTCTGTTAAATTTTCATTAATATAAAATCTAAACTCCGAAGTGATACTTTCAAACCAAAATCACAACTAATTAAAATTATTTCTTTAAAGCTACTTTGTAGCTTGCGCTAATGTTGTTCGTATCTTCCTTAATATTCATTGTCCTTTCTATATTTTGCTGAATGCGTAAGCTTTCTATACACTAAACGCATCAGGAAAATATTAACAGAAAACAGTTTCCCCAACAGACTCATCAGCAAAATGATTGACGAAGCTAACACAAAACTTAATAATTACACAATAGATAATAAATCCATACCTGAAAAGGAAGAAAAAACATATCAAAGCATAAGTTACATCGCTGGATTAACAGATAATAAAAACATAAGAAATATTTTCAAAAACAACAATATCAATTTCGCATATAAACCTAACACAACAATAAACAAAATATTTTCAAAAATAAAAGCGCCAATTAAAAGAACTACAACAATGCAATATAGCCTATGAAATCAAGTGCAAAGGCAACGAAAACAACAGCTGTAAAATGATATACATTGCAACAACAAAAAAAATCTAGAAACAAGAATGGAAGAACACAAGAAGGACATAGAAAAACACAAACAATCAACAGCGCTATCACAGCTGATTTTGAAAAAGTAAAGATTTTAGACAAAGAGAACATTGGAAAGAAGAGATAGATAGAAAGGACAATGAATCTTAAGGAAGATACGAACAACATTAGCGCAAGCTACAAAGTAGCTTTAAAGAAATAATTTTAATTAGTTGTGATTTTGGTTTGAAAGTATCACTTCGGAGTTTAGATTTTATATTAATGAAAATTTAACAGACACAGTTTGTAAGTAAAAAATTTTCAAACAAAAATATTTTTATAAGTGTAAAATATAAAAATAAATGTTTTTTTTTTAATATTAAAATAGATTTCCCAAAAAACCCCTTGATAAAGTCAACAAATAATTGACGAAAATCGGGGGAAAAAATGAAATAAAACTTGTTTTTTATTGTCATTACAACAACCAAGGCCTTATTAGCTTAAGACAAAAATCATACAAAATGCAGCTTTTGTTTGTGAAAATATAAGTTTGTGTTATAAAAGCAAAAATCTCAACAATCGTGCGAGCTGTGAGCTGCCTTGCGACTGATGTATAAGTATATACACATATATATGTATATACGAATGCCATTTGGATTGCGGAAAATTTATAATTATTGTTTTTTATATACATAAAAGAAGTTAAGAATACACATTTAAAATGTAAGTATATAACTTTAATATATATTTAATAAAATGTTTTATTAAATGCTTTGATTTTAAACTTCTTCAAAGGGAAACGCCAGAAATGAGTTTTATTTATGTACCAAGCCCAGGCAATATGAAATATTTGTAGATTCCATAACATTGCATGGGAATTTAGCAAAAAGACACTTAAACGCTTCTAATGACAAGTGCAAATCCAGGTGGTTATAGCAGAGACTATCCTAAGATTTCAACGCTGCAGGTCCAACTTCATACGAGGTAGAAAAGTTGTAAAGGTTATGTATAATATGCATTTATATACATAAATATAAATTACAATGTAATCTTTTTACACATGCATTCCAAGGTGTGAACGGATTATAAGCAAGATAAAGTCCTGCCGTGACAAAAACAGTATATCAGGAACTGGAGGTGGACCAAGTAATTACTATTCTCTCTCACCGATGGAGCAAAAAGCTGCTCAACGGCTGCCAATTAATGATTATATTGAAGGAATGGGTGATACGTCTAGATATGGAGCACAAATAAATATGCCTACTACAAGTATTGGAGATGATGACGCAACCGAAAATATTACAATACCGTGCAATAACTTAGATATAAACAATAAAGGACCAACTTTAAATACACTATATACTTCACATCGATATACCCGTAGTAGTTTACCAAACAAGCAGACATTATTAGAAAAACAAGTGGACTATCAAATAAAATATCAAGAAAATCCCATACAACTTGAAATCACTGTGATGAAAACATAAAAAAAAATAAATGTACATATCCAAATGTACATAGTTCCAAAATTAGAAAAAAAAAATTTGAGTTAGAGAATAAGAAAATTTAATTAATATAATATTCAGATTTACTTGCGTTTCAATTTGCTTTGCAATATTATTCTGAATTATTTTTGTTATGTTTGGTTGACTATTTTTTATTTTACTACTGTTTTTATGAATTATCAGGCATATTCTGAAAATCACTTTATGTCAAAGTGATTTCAAATCACGTAAATGGTGTTCTGTGTACCAAAAAAATAATTACGTGTTTTTAAACTGTTGAACTAATTGACTGGCGATTTGAAATCACTCCTATATTTTTCCTAACTATTTCGATTGGAATGTAACAAAAATTTAAATATATATTTCAAATGATATGTTTTCTATTTGTTTCATTAATAATATTAGGTTTTATTTTCACAGGAACGTAAATATTTGCAAAATTTCTACTGCACTGGTTAGTTAGTGAAACAAAATTTTGCTTTGTTTGGAAAATTTCGTGTTTTCCTTTTTTTCTTTTGTAGTCAGCTGGTTTGGTTTTTCGAAGATATTACTGAGGTTGCCAAAGTGACATAGTCATGTACAATACAAACAATTTAAGCACAAAATGTAAGCAAATTTCATTTATGAAAACAGTGGCATCTTTATTTTTACACCGATATATTTATTTTTGTTTGATGTTAAATTTGAAATTCGCGTTCCAGATGACATTTAAGAAAATGTAAGTAAATATTATGATCAAATAAAAAATAACTAATTTACTTTATGCAACGCACAAATCAAGATCTTCTTGAAGTGCATGGAAAAGCATCCTGACTTGGCCAGAGGATTTGCGAAAGGCGAAAAAGTTCATTTTGAGCAGATATGCGTGGAGTTGACAGAAGAACTGAACGCATCAGGGCCTTCAACAAAAGAAACGTCAGCTTTGAAAAAGGTATTTTTGAAGTAATATGTACATATGTAAATGATTGTAGTTGAAAATGTCTTTTTAGGTATGGTCTGATTTAAGACTTGGTGTCAAGAAAAAATTAGCTCATAATAAAATTGAAGTGAATAAAACTGGTGGTGGCTTATTCAACAAATATGTATTATCGCCGGTTGATGAACAGATAACCTTAATCTGTGGCTTATATGCATCGGTGGATGGTATTAAAGATGCAAAAACCTTTGGTTTGAAAACTAAAGCTAAAGAAGTTTCCAGCAACAGCAATGGTTTAACAATAGCAATGGGTTCTGCCACAACGTTACCGTCAACATCAGCATCGCCTTCTACTTTTTCAACTGAAGTCTTAGAAAACGTTCAAATACTATTGCCTGAAAAGCAACCAGTTGAGCTACCTCAAAATGAAGCGTTTTTATCCACATCTTCGTCGCCAAAACTACCTCAGGTTAACACTCGTAAGCGAAAACGACATACTGCTAATGTTGATGACGTTTTGAACATGGAAGCAGAGCATTTTTCAAAAATATGCTCTAGTTTGGTGGATACTAAAAAAGAAATTAAAGAAAATAAAAATGCTTAAAAGAAATATCTCTGAACATTAAAGATGTTCGGAAAGAGCTTAAAGAAATAAAACTATTAAAGGAAAAGGAATTGAAAGAATTAACCAGACACAACTTTATAATAGAAAAGAACTTACAAACAAAAAATTAAATAAAATTGCAGTTTTTACACCTTGAGCAAATGAAGCTTGGTGTACAACCATCATCATCTCCAAACATTTAAGTATGTATGTACCTGTATATAAAGTCGGATTTTAAATTTTTATATAAATATACATAAATTATAAGTTCTCAGTGAATTATCTATATGTTCAACATGTGTATATACCTTATTTAAATTGAATTAGTTTATTGTTTTGTTTTTGAAATAAATAAAATTGTTTTGCTATATTAATATTTATATAGGCTAATTGTTCTAAATTAGTTAAAATCTCAGAAAGACATGATGATAAATATTCCTAGGCACAAAGGAAGTCAATATCAGTTTTATTCAACTTACACAGCAGAGCAGAACAGCGGTTTTCGAAAGTCGCTACACTTTCATCTTCAGTGCTCATGTGTATATTGTGTTTATCACCACTGTTTAGGTGGCTTAGTTGAATGTGATAACAGTTTTCTATTTACACAAATTTTATTGTGAAAAACAATCCGACAACTGTGTCAACCTGATGTTAACACTTGTGTGTTATGATACCTGTGTTACCATTTGATTATTTTCTTCATGTCCCCTTTTTCTGAATTTTTTGTTCCATTATACATTAAATCAAACTTTTATGGTTTGAATTTTATACTTAACTATATGTGAACGTTTTTTTCCAATTTTCATTGGTAGCTCAAGCCAAAGCTTAAATTGTATGTGATTTTATTTGTATTGAACATTTTTATTTTGCTATATTAATATTTATATAGGCTAATTGTTCTAACTTAGTTAAAATCTCAGAAAGACATGATGATAAATATTCCTAGGCACAAAGGAAGTCAACATCAGTTTTATTCAACTTAAACAGCAGAGCAGAACAGCTGTTTTCGAAAGTCGCTACACTTTCATCTTCAGTGCTCATGTGTATATTGTGTTTATCACCACTGTTTAGGTGGCTTAGTTGAATGTGATAACAATTTTCTATTTACATTTATCATCATGTCTTTCTGAGATTTTAACTAAGTTAGAACAATTAGCCTAAATAAATATTAATATAGCAAAATAAAAATGTTCAATAAAAATAAAATCACATACAATTTAAGCTTTGGCTTGAGCTACCAATGAAAATTGGAAAAAAACGTTCACATATACTTAAGTATAAAATTCAAACCATAAAAGTTTGACTTAATGTATAATGGAACAAAAAAAAAAAATTCAGAAAAATGGGACATGAAGAAAATAATCAAATGGTAGCACAGGTATCATAACACACAAGTGTTAACATCAGGTTGATACAGTTGTCGGATTGTTTTTCACAATAAAATTTGTGTAAATAGAAAACTGTTATCACATTCAACTAAGCCACCTAAACAGTGGTGATAAACACAATATACACATGAGCACTGAAGATGAAAGTGTAGCGACTTTCGAAAACAGCTGTTCTGCTCTGCTGTGTAAGTTGAATAAAACTGATGTTGACTTCCTTTGTGCATAGGAATATTTATCATCATGTCTTTCTGAGATTTTAACTAAGTTAGAACAATTAGCCTATATAAATATTAATATAGCAAAATAAAAATGTTCAATAAAAATAAAATCACATACTATTTAAGCTTTGGCTTGAGCTACCAATGAAAATTGGAAAAAAACGTTCACATATACTTAAGTATAAAATTCAAACCATAAAAGTTTGACTTAATGTATAATGGAACAAAAAAAAAAAATTCAGAAAAATGGGACATGAAGAAAATAATCAAATGGTAGCACAGGTATCATAACACACAAGTGTTAACATCAGGTTGATACAGTTGTCGGATTGTTTTTCACAATAAAATTTGTGTAAATAGAAAACTGTTATCACATTCAACTAAGCCACCTAAACAGTGGTGATAAACACAATATACACATGAGCACTGAAGATGAAAGTGTAGCGACTTTCGAAAACAGCTGTTCTGCTCTGCTGTGTAAGTTGAATAAAACTGATGTTGACTTCCTTTGTGCATAGGAATATTTATCATCATGTCTTTCTGAGATTTTAACTAAGTTAGAACAATTAGCCTATATAAATATTAATATAGCAAAATAAAAATGTTCAATAAAAATAAAATCACATACTATTTAAGCTTTGGCTTGAGCTACCAATGAAAATTGGAAAAAAACGTTCACATATACTTAAGTATAAAATTCAAACCATAAAAGTTTGACTTAATGTATAATGGAACAAACAATTCAGAAAAATGGGACATGAAGAAAATAATCATATGGTAACACAGGTATCATAACACACAAGTGTTAACATCAGGTTGATACAGTTGTCGTATTGTTTTTCACAATAAAATTTGTGTAAATAGAAAACTGTTATCACATTCAACTAAGCCACCTAAACAGTGTTGATAAACACAATATACACATGAGCACTGAAGATGAAAGTGTAGCGACTTTCGAAAACAGCTGTTCTGCTCTGCTGTGTAAGTTGAATAAAACTGATGTTGACTTCCTTTGTGCCTAGGAATATTTATCATCATGTCTTTCTGAGATTTTAACTAAGTTAGAACAATTAGCCTATATAAATATTAATATAGCAAAATAAAAATGTGCAATAAAAATAAAATTGTTTTGTTTTTTATTGATAAAACTCATGAATTATTTGAATGCAGAGAAAGGGCTATGTTATCTCTTCTCGTCGTCATTTTCTTCTGGAGGGTCCACATCATCGTCAATATTTTCAACGATATCTTCTTCAAAAGTTATACCAAAGTGTTTGCATATGTTATGTAGAGCACAACACACATTAGCAATTTTTACCACTTTGGAAGGAGAATATAAAAGAATATTTTGCAGGCATCTAAAGCGACTTTTTAGAACGCCTATGGTTCTTTCCACAACATTTCTTGCTGAGGCATGTCGTTGGTTAAATATGTGCTGTGCAGTACCATAGCTAGGGTTTTTATAGGGCGTCATTAGATACGGCTTAAGGGGATATCCAAAGTCACCCAAGAGCCAAAAATTACGGACGCCATCATCATACATTTCGCTGTAGTACCTTTTAGCATCGCTCATTTGCCAAACAAAGGAATCATGGCATGAGCCAGGGCGGCTTGCATCTACAGCCAAAATTCGCATTTCATAGTCGCAAATCTGAAAATAAATTTGAAGTAACAACTATAATTACATTTCAGATTTATAGAATAGATACCACCATAGCATTAAGGCTGTAATAGATCTTTCTACTAAAATAAACGGAATGATCAGTCGGCGGCTTCATTATTTTAATGAGCGTTCTATCAACGCATCCAATTATACCAGGTATGCCAAAATTTCTATAGAAATGTGTTTTTGAAGAATTTTGTGTTTGGTTACCTATAGATATCTACTCCGAACACAAGTTTTCCTCCAATGCTTGCATAACATTCCACAAAATCTTGCAAAATGTAGATCGGCCCATACTAACGTTTACATCATTGGATATAACTGCTTGATAAGATCCAACGGCGAGAAATCTCAGTACAGATGCTAGCTGAATATTTGCAGGAATGCTACTCGGCTGTAACTTTGGTGTTAAATCTTCCAATATTATTTGAAAAGCCCTGTTAAGCCGGTAAAACGATATGAAACTGGAAAGCCATGTTACTACAACTTTGGTATAGTTATGTTGTTACTACTTACAAGATTTCGCTTGTATCCATAGGATTTGATAAGTCCCGTAAATTACGTTTTTTAACTCGTTCTTTTTTTAATTGTTCTTTTCTTAAAGCAATTAATGCACATAATGTTGCTCCTGGCATTTTTGGTAATTGTTTCCTTTTTTTTTAAATTTTAGAACATAAACAAAACATAAATCTAAGAAATCAGCTGTTTTCTCGGGTTTTCGAAATATTAAAAACACGCCGAAAAAAATAAAATGGCGTGATTTGCAGAACAGCGTGATTTCAAAATGAGTCGCGCTTTGAAACTAAGTGATTTTCAGAACATGCCTGTATTTTTCCTTTTATGTTTTTGATATGTAAGTTCAAATGCATATGTTAATTAGCTCCAATGAATTAAAAGTTTTTTATTCAACTTTCAAATAAATATTTTTATTTACATTAAATTTTTAGTTTCAGTTATCTTTCAATTGTTTTATTCATATTATTATCATATTATTTGTTATTTCATTTCGAATACTTTTTGCTATATTAAGTAAATTTGTCTCCAAATTACTGTCTGCATTGCTGTAAGGTAAAGATAAAGATGTATCTTTATCTCTACCTTAAATATATATATATATATATATATATATATATATGTATATATATATATATATATATATATATATATGTATATATGTATATATATACATAGACATTACTCCCGATTTCCATATCGGGAGTAATGTCTACCTTCATTTTATCCCAAAATATATGGCCGAATACTATATTTAGATTCTTGACGATCAGGATGGTCATGAAGCCATCCCTTATTACGCCAAAAAAATTCGCAAGAACATTCTGATTTAGGCGATATATTAAGACGTATTCTATATTATAAAGATTTTCAGTTCGTCGTGGAGCATCTTCAATTTTTATTGAATAATGCCTGAATCATTTATATTGATAAAATACATTTTTCTAAGTTCAAGTTATATATGCCTTTTATGAAATGGCAAGTGTGTATTTCTGCCAATCTCACGATTTGCGACATACATATTATTAACATCTCATATTTTATTTCAAGTGACAAACCGTATGCGTGTAATCGCTTTCTTGCATCTTGTCTTGTTTCCCTTGAATTCATTATACTATTATATAAATTTAAATTGAAAACATGCATAAAATTAATTTTTCACACAATTGCTCACATGATTTTTGACTATAATTTTGTCTGCATTTTTTTCCGAAGATTTTGTCCACTTTTTCTTATTTTAAATACTTTATACACCGTTTTTATAATAAACATTATTTTTTTATTATAAAAAACTAAATTAAATTAAAAAATCTCAATTTTTATCGAAATATAACATAAATTTTTTCGACCAATCAGAGTTAACATTTTAATTCTGTGGTTGCCAAGTTCCACATAAAAGTTTCAGGCAAAATTATTTATTTATGTATATATGTATATTAGATTTTTTCGCTTTTTCAGATCAGACTTTCAATTAAATTTACCAACGTACTTTGAAAGACACATTGTGACTTATATTACTTAAAAATAATTTTCATAACAAGCCATGAAAATTTACTATTTACCTTAAAAAAATATTGCTGAAGTTCAATTAATTTTTTTCAATAAATAATTGTGGAAAATGTAAAAATGTTTTATTGAGGGTGTATTCAGAAATATATTTCCTACATTCCCTTTTATTACAGGTAGTTTTTTAAAGATATTGGAATGTCACATTTATTTTCTATATCTTTAAGGCTTTTAAGCAAAAAAGAAGTTTCTTAAATTTTTTACAGGAATTAAGAAAATGCAAAAAATTTATTGAGGGTGCATTCAAAAATAGTGTTTGAAATATAAAGGGCTGGTACTTTCCACTATAAGATTTCAATGATGAAAACGTCCTACATTGCATTTTATTGCAGGTAATTTTTTAAAGGGCAAATTCGTTTCAAAAAGAAAAAAACATTGGAATGTTACAATATTATATTCTATATTTTTATGGCTTACAGGTCAACTAGAGAAGTAATTGTTACGATTTATTAGGTCACACAAATCACATATCACACAACATTGCCGCGCAAGAAATTCTTTTCCTATCATAATTATTTTTAAAAAAGTCTACCAAAACGCTTTTATGCCTATCAAAAATTCACTATTAAAAATTAATTTCGTTATTAACAAGAACACTAATCCAATTACACTAGTAAGTAAATATTAATAATATTGATCATACAACATAAAAACACAGCCCTAAAAATTATTGTAAGTTGAATAAAACTGATGTTGACTTCCTTTGTGCCTAGGAATATTTATCATCATGTCTTTCTGAGATTTTAACTAAGTTAGAACAATTAGCCTATATAAATATTAATATAGCAAAATAAAAATGTTCAATAAAAATAAAATCACATACTATTTAAGCTTTGGCTTGAGCTACCAATGAAAATTGGAAAAAAACGTTCACATATACTTAAGTATAAAATTCAAACCATAAAAGTTTGACTTAATGTATAATGGAACAAAAAATTCAGAAAAATGGGACATGAAGAAAATAATCATATGGTAACACAGGTATCATAACACAGAAGTGTTAACATCAGGTTGATACAGTTGTCGGATTGTTTTTCACAATAAAATTTGTGTAAATAGAAAACTGTTATCACATTCAACTAAGCCACCTAAACAGTGTTGATAAACACAATATACACATGAGCACTGAAGATGAAAGTGTAGCGACTTTCGAAAACAGCTGTTCTGCTCTGCTGTGTAAGTTGAATAAAACTGATGTTGACTTCCTTTGTGCCTAGGAATATTTATCATCATGTCTTTCTGAGATTTTAACTAAGTTAGAACAATTAGCCTATATAAATATTAATATAGCAAAATAAAAATGTGCAATAAAAATAAAATTGTTTTGTTTTTTATTGATAAAACTCATGAATTATTTGAATGCAGAGAAAGGGCTATGTTATCTCTTCTCGTCGTCATTTTCTTCTGGAGGGTCCACATCATCGTCAATATTTTCAACGATATCTTCTTCAAAAGTTATACCAAAGTGTTTGCATATGTTATGTAGAGCACAACACACATTAAAAATTTTTACCACTTTGGAAGGAGAATATAAAAGAATATTTTGCAGGCATCTAAAGCGACTTTTTAGAACGCCTATGGTTCTTTCCACAACATTTCTTGCTGAGGCATGTCGTTGGTTAAATATGTGCTGTGCAGTACCATAGCTAGGGTTTTTATAGGGCGTCATTAGATACGGCTTAAGGGGATATCCAAAGTCACCCAAGAGCCAAAAATTACGGACGCCATCATCATACATTTCGCTGTAGTACCTTTTAGCATCGCTCATTTGCCAAACAAAGGAATCATGGCATGAGCCAGGGCGGCTTGCATCTACAGCCAAAATTCGCATTTCATAGTCGCAAATCTGAAAATAAATTTGAAGTAACAACTATAATTACATTTCAGATTTATAGAATAGATACCACCATAGCATTAAGGCTGTAATAGATCTTTCTACTAAAATAAACGGAATGATCAGTCGGCGGCTTCATTATTTTAATGAGCGTTCTATCAACGCATCCAATTATACCAGGTATGCCGAAATTTCTATAGAAATGTGTTTTTGAAGAATTTTGTGTTTGGTTACCTATAGATATCTACTCCGAACACAAGTTTTCCTCCAATGCTTGCATAACATTCCACAAAATCTTGCAAAATGTAGATCGGCCCATACTAACGTTTACATCATTGGATATAACTGCTTGATAAGATCCAACGGCGAGAAATCTCAGTACAGATGCTAGCTGAATATTTGCAGGAATGCTACTCGGCTGTAACTTTGGTGTTAAATCTTCCAATATTATTTGAAAAGCCCTGTTAAGCCGGTAAAACGATATGAAACTGGAAAGCCATGTTACTACAACTTTGGTATAGTTATGTTGTTACTACTTACAAGATTTCGCTTGTATCCATAGGATTTGATAAGTCCCGTAAATTACGTTTTTTAACTCGTTCTTTTTTTAATTGTTCTTTTCTTAAAGCAATTAATGCACATAATGTTGCTCCTGGCATTTTTGGTAATTGTTTCCTTTTTTTAAAAATTTTAGAACATAAACAAAACATAAATCTAAGAAATCAGCTGTTTTCTCGGGTTTTCGAAATATTAAAAACACGCCGAAAAAAATAAAATGGCGTGATTTGCAGAACAGCGTGATTTCAAAATGAGTCGCGCTTTGAAACTAAGTGATTTTCAGAACATGCCTGTATTTTTCCTTTTATGTTTTTGATATGTAAGTTCAAATGCATATGTTAATTAGCTCCAATGAATTAAAAGTTTTTTATTCAACTTTCAAATAAATATTTTTATTTACATTAAATTTTTAGTTTCAGTTATCTTTCAATTGTTTTATTCATATTATTATCATATTATTTGTTATTTCATTTCGAATACTTTTTGCTATATTAAGTAAATTTGTCTCCAAATTACTGTCTGCATTTATGTAAGGTAAAGATAAAGATGTATCTTTATCTCTACCTTAAATATATATATATATATATATATATATATATATATATATATGTATATATATATATATATATATATATATATGTATATATGTATATATATACATAGACATTACTCCCGATTTCCATATCGGGAGTAATGTCTACCTTCATTTTATCCCAAAATATATGGCCGAATACTATATTTAGATTCTTGACGATCAGGATGGTCATGAAGCCATCCCTTATTACGCCAAAAAAATTCGCAAGAACATTCTGATTTAGGCGATATATTAAGACGTATTCTATATTATAAAGATTTTCAGTTCGTCGTGGAGCATCTTCAATTTTTATTGAATAATGCCTGAATCATTTATATTGATAAAATACATTTTTCTAAGTTCAAGTTATATATGCCTTTTATGAAATGGCAAGTGTGTATTTCTGCCAATCTCACGATTTGCGACATACATATTATTTAACATCTCATATTTTATTTCAAATGACAAACCGTATGCGTGTAATCGCTTTCTTGCATCTTGTCTTGTTTCCCTTGAATTCATTATACTATTATATAAATTTAAATTGAAAACATGCATAAAATTAATTTTTCACACAATTGCTCACATGATTTTTGACTATAATTTTGTCTGCATTTTTTTCCGAAGATTTTGTCCACTTTTTCTTATTTTAAACACTTTATACACCGTTTTTATAATAAACATTATTTTTTTATTATAAAAAACTAAATTAAATTAAAAAATCTCAATTTTTATCGAAATATAACATAAATTTTTTCGACCAATCAGAGTTACATTTTAATTCTATGGTTGCCAAGTTCCACATAAGAAAAGTTTCAGGAAAAATTATTTATTTATGTATATATGTATATTAGATTTTTTCGCTTTTTCAGATCAGATTTTCAATTAAATTTACCAACGTACTTTGAAAGACACATTATGACTTATATTACTTAAAAATAATTTTCATAACAAGCCATGAAAATTTACTATTTACCTTAAAAAAAATATTGCTGAAGTTCAATTAATTTTTTTCAATAAATAATTGTGGAAAATGTAAAAATGTTTTATTGAGGGTGTATTCAGAAATATATTTCCTACATTCCCTTTTATTACAGGTAGTTTTTTAAAGATATTGGAATGTCACATTTATTTTCTATATTTTTAAGGCCTTTAAGCAAAAAAGAAGTTTCTTAAATTTTTTACAGGAATTAAGAAAATGCAAAAAATTTATTGAGGGTGCATTCAAAAATAGTGCTTGAAATATAAAGGGCTGGTAGTTTCCACTATAAGATTTCAATGATGAAAACGTCCTACATTGCATTTTATTGCATTTAATTTTTTAAAGGGCAAATTCGTTTCAAAAAGAAAAAAACATTGGAATGTTACAATATTATATTCTATATTTTTATGGCTTACAGGTCACCTAGAGAAGTAATTGTTACGATTTATTAGGTCACACAAATCACATATCACACAACATTGCCGCGCAAGAAATTCTTTTCCTATCATAATTATTTTTAAAAAAGTCTACCAAAACGCTTTTATGCCTATCAAAAATTCATTATTAAAAATTAATTTCGTTATTAACAAGAACACTAATCCAATTACACTAGTAAGTAAATATTAATAATATTGATCATACAACATAAAAACACAGCCCTAAAAATTATTGAGGACCATGTGGATTGGCAACCCTTTCATATGGGAATATGTATGTCATAAAACGGGAAATCATGCGCATGTCGTAATCTGTTTTTGTATCAATCTTGGATCTCTACAGCTATTAAAAAAGAATATGACTAAATAGCATACAGTGTGCATACTCGAAATGATTTTTAAATGTTTTAATTCTCTGGTTGTTTGTAGGGCGGGTGTTGGTGCTCTTAAAATATGATAATATGCATTAGAGTTATTGATACTTTTTCTTCTAGGTCTACCAAACTGAATTATATCAATTTGATAATCAGGGATACCAGTATATAATATATCACGAAGAAGCAAAAGCATTCTTATGTTTATATAATTTTCGAGGGTAATACCAAAATACTTACACAATCATGTTGTTATACGTTACATAAGCCGACGCACATAGGGGTTTTACGCCAATGTAGCAGAACATAATTGGTGGATTCACACTTCGTGCTATTTAGTCATATTGTCATGGAGTCATAAAATTTTAGACTGGTTTAAAAAAGTTGTTGTTGTACTGCATATAAAAACGTCATAAAATAATAGCACTCTTGCAGGTATGTTTTTGTGTTTTCATAAAATAGCTCTGGAGATCTAAGTCGAACTCTGAAAATCTTTAAGCGAGACGGCGGTAGTATATGTTTGCCACCGTAACTTATAAATATTTCATGACTAAAAAGTGGATAAAAATTTATTCATATCTATATGTCTGTATATTAAATCACATTTTTATAACATAAAATAATTAAAGGAACACTAAAAACTAAATATATACAATTGAAACATTTTTCTCGTCTAAATTACGTAGCTGGCAGCCACTGAAAGTTTTTCCATATGCCGCCGCAAAAAAAAAATTTATTCAGCTCATAACAAGGCAGCAGCTGTTAGAGTTTTTATATACAACTTTAATTAGCAGACCAAGTTATGACGGGTTGTTCACACTTGTCATATTTTAAGTGCTATTATGTTATGACTCTATGACTACAGTGTGAATTACCAAAATATTTTTAAGATTATGTTACTTGTTAAATATTACTAAATGCACCTAGAGCGAAGAAACAGACAAGGATTTAAAGCAAGAAAAATCGGACAACAGCAGAAGAACTTTGCCTTGAAAAGAAATTATTTAAAGTTATATATTAGCTACTGGCCTACCGTTTACTATGTAAATAAAAATGCAATATTTTTATTTCATATTTGTCCCGACGTTTCGTGAATTTTATGTTCACTTTTTCAAGGGATCTTCGTCTATTTAATAAAAAAGATATATCAACTATTTTTTTAAACAGTAAATTGACAGTTTTTTATATATTGACTTACATGTACTAAATAAAATATTACATTAAAAATTTATTTTATATTTTTATATTACTGGCAGGCATAGCTGCGAGAATTTATGGTCTTCCTAAAATACATAAAGAAAACATGCCTCTACGACCCATAGTATCATCTATGCAACTCCCTTGCTACCAATTAAGCAAATACATAGGACAAATTCTTAAAAATATAATTTCAAAAATATACAATATTAAAAATTCTTTTGAGCTAAAAAGGCAACTTCAGACAATAGAGTTAGAGAATAACGATTTGTTAGTTTCATTCGACGTAATTTCCCTTTTTACTAATATTCCAATAAGTACTGCCATAAGAAACATCAATGAAAAATGGGACAATATTAAAGAGTACACATCTATTCCACGATCCAAGTTCTTAGACATCCTGAAATTTTGCCTATACGACAACAATTATTTCATTTACGAGAATGACATATATAGCCAAATCTTCGGCATGCCAATGGGAAACCCCCTTTCACCAACTATTGCAGACATCATATTAGATAAATTACTAGACGTAGCATTAGCGGAATTAAAACTCCTTAATATTCATATAAAATACATAACTAAATATGTAGATGATATCATAGCCATTATAAATATTGACCACAAAAATATAATACTAGAAACACTCAACAAATTCCACCCAAAGATAAAATTTACCATTGAGATTGAAAAAAACGGCGAATTACCTTATCTAGACACTAAATTACACAAGATTGGAAATTAAATAATATTCGACTGGTATACGAAAAGTTCATCATCCGGTAGAATTATGAACTTTAATACCACACAACCCAGAACACAAATCATAAACACAGCGAAGAATTTCATGCAAAGAGTATTAGACATCAGCGACAAACAATTCCATACCAAAAACATTAAAATAGTTACTCAAATTCTAAAATGCAATAGTTTCCCAACAGGATTGATTAAATCCCTTATAAAAGACTATAAGCCTACATCAAATAACAAACAAGCCAACCAGAACCAAGAAAAACAATTTTTTGGTATTAAATATATTCCCGGCCTCACTGACAATAGAACAGTAAAAACAACAATAATAAACGAAAATGTTATAAATTTTGCATACAAGCCCAATAAAACATTAAATACATTATTCACAAAAACAAAAACCCCAATAGAAAAACTACAACAAAATAATGTAGTCTATGAAATACCATGCAAAGGTAACGATACTAACAGCTGTAATATGTTATATATTGGCACAACCAAAAGAAATCTGGAAACAAGAATAAATGAACATAAAAATGATATAAACAAAAACAAAGGGAATACAGCTCTCTCACAACACGTAATACAAACACAACACAAACCAGACTTTGAGAATATACGAATATTGGACAAAATAAACAACACCAAGAGAAGATATATAACAGAAAGCTTAAGAATTCAACAAAAAATAAACAAAACATTGAACATCAAAGAGGACACGGATAACTTAAGCGCCAGTTATAAGATAGCGATCACACAACATCTGTGATTTCAGTACCTGCTTATGTGTTTGAAGAAGTAATATAAAAAAATCTTTCAGTAATATAAAAATATAAAATAAATTTTTAATGTAATATTTTATTTAGTACATGTAAGTCAATATATAAACAACTGTCAATTTACTGTTTAAAAAAATAGTTGATATATCTTTTTTATTAAATAGACGAAGATCCCTTGAAAAAGTGAACATAAAATTCACGAAACGTCGGGACAAATATGAAATAAAAATATTGCATTTTTATTTACATAGTAAACGGTAGGCCAGTAGCTAATATATAACTTCCAAAAACAACAGAAAGAAAATTTGGCCATCTAAAGATTATAACTACTGAAATTATTTAAAGTTGTTTAATACTTTTCTTTAAAACTGTAACTTCCAACGTTGGCGAAAGTTTATAAACCCAAACCTGGTAAGATGAGTTTCAATTAAATGGCATTTCCCGTTCCCTCATTGATTGCGGGGCGTGACATAAAATATGATTTACAAAATTATGTAAGTATTATTTAAAGAGAAGGATTATATACGCTCTAATACCTAAAACAAAATTTGGAGACTTTACAGGCAAGGGGTGAGGTATTCCCATTTCAAATTCTGGAACGTCCCTGTAAAATTTTTTTCCAATTTGCAAAAAATTTAAGTTTTTAAGCTTTAAGTTGAAGACGATGCCTAACCTATTCCCCAGAAAAATTAACAAAAAGTCTCCAAAATATGTATAAATTTAAAAATGCCAGTGCTTGTGCAAAATAAAACAACTTATATTGCCAACAATCTAAATAAATTGTTCTTATAATAAAACAATTATTAGTTTATATTGAGTCGGAAAAAAGCCAACCAGTTGTAGAATAAAACGTAATAAAATAAAAAAGGAAAA
>OY776281.1:14473943-14528943 GCA_963675445.1 Linnaemya vulpina
TAGCATTTATGTTGCTAGGTTTTTCGTTGTTATTATTTACACTTATTATTGGCACAGCCTCGAATGATCTTGTATATTTCGATGTATTCCATTTCCGTTAGTTTGAATATTATCTATATTGTGTTGACCAGGGTTGTAACATTTTGACAATTAGAGATTAATTGGCAGTGCTGCCAAGTACATATAGCCACATTGTCGTTTTATTTAAATATATTTCTAAACTTTGTAACACTGCCGCCCACTTAAGCCTGTTCGACCCGAATAGGCATACAATCACCTCTTCCATAGTGCGCCAATCGTTCGAGATGTACTATCTTCATTTTCGACCTTGGGCTATTATACTTCTGTATCCGGTATACAGCGTCATTCACTCTCTTAATCACTTTATACGGGCCATCCCAGTGAGCCTGTAATTTTGGGGGAGTCCTTGAGTCGTGTACAGCTGACCTATATGCCTCTGATGGTTGCTTACTACTTTTCGCAGGTACTCTTCTAAGGTGTGATTGAACCTCTCTACCTTGCCATCAGACTGTGGATGCAACAGCGTCGTTCTGGTTTTCTTTATCCCATATAACTTGCACATTTCCCTGAATATGGCAGACTCGAAACTCCTTCCTTGGTCGGAATGTAATTCTATTGGGACACCATAGCGACATACCCAGTTTTTGACGAATGCATTTATAACTGTGCTTGCTTCCTGGTTAGGTATAGCATATACCTCTGGCCATTTACTGAAATAGTCCATTACCACAAGTACATAACGATTTCCGGCTTCAGTGACGGGAAAGGGACCTGCTACATCCATTGGGATCCGCTCGAATGGTGCTCCTGAGTTGTATTGTTGTAGCTGTCCCCGGCTTCTTCTTACTGGGCCTTTGGCTGCTGTGCACTGTGGGCAGTTTGCTATCCAGTCGGCTACGGCTTGTTGACATCCAACTCAATAAAAACGCTGCTTCAGTTTCTCAAGTGTTTTTGCTACTCCAAGATGACCGCCACTAGGTCCATTATGAAACTCCTGTAAAACTTTACTTATCTTGGAGTATGGCACAACTATTAATTTTGAAGTTCTTTTGCCATCTACACTTTCCTATACGTGGTATAAACACCCTTTTTTTACCTTGAGGCTGTTCAACTGAGCCCAATAAGATTTGGCGAGTGGGCTTTCAGCCGAAATTTCAGTCCGGGGCGGTCTTTTTTGTCCTCTTCTTTGGCCGCTATAATTTTCCTTAGTATGCTTTCGTCCCTCTGTGCCGCTGACCAGTCTTCATCAGGGCCGATGTGCGTTAGCCGAACATCAATAACGCTTTCCTTTTTCTCGGTTCTAATACAGTGTTTACACTCTAAACAGCAGGGTGTTCTTGAAAGAGCATCCGCATTGTTATGCTTTGTGCCCCTTCTATGCTCAATGCTGAAGTCGTAGATCTGCAGGCGCTCAATCCACCTTGCCAGTTCCCCTTCAGGATTTTTAAACTGCAATAGCCATCTGAGTGCAGAATGATCGGTCCTTAATGTAAAGTATTGACCATACAGGTACTTATGGTAATGTTTAATTCATTCCAATACCGCCAGAACCTTACGTCGTATCACACAGTAGTTCCTCTCAGGTTTTGAGAGTACACGGCTATAGTACCCTATGACCTTCTCAGTGTCATTAACTACTTGGGATAGCACACCCCCTATGTCATAGCCGCTCGCATCAGTATCCAGCACAAATTTTTCTCCAGCTATGGGATACGCTAGCACTGGTGACGTACATAATAGTTCTTTGAGTTTCTGGAGGGATTTTTCCTGTGGCTCGCCCCAATGGTATGGTCTTGACTTCTTTGTCAGCTCATGCAAGCTTGCAGCTACACTGGCAAAATTCGGCACAGAACGTCTGTAGTATGTGCAAAGGCCCAAAAAGCTGCGCAATTCATGAAGATTTTTAGGTTGATGCCAGTCCCTTATTGCTTTTATTTTATCTTCATCTGTTGAGATTCCGTCTGCTGTAACACGATGCCCCAAATACTTTACTTCTTTCTGGAACAATTCACATTTCTTCAAGCTGAGTTTCAATCCATCTGATGATATCCATTGAAGAACTTCTGCCATGTTTTTGAGGTGTTCATCAAAAGTTTTCCCCATCACGATTATGTCATCTAGATATACCAAGCATGTCTTCCAGTGAAGTCCTATCAGTACCTTCTTCATTAGGCGTTCAAATATGTTCGGAGTATTGCAGAGACCAAATGGCATGACTTTGAACTGCCATAATCCGTTACCGACACTGAAGGCAGTTTTCTCTTTGTCTTTCTCTGCAATCTCCACTTGCCAATATCCGCTTCGCAAGTCCAGCGTAGAGAACCATTTGGTACCAGCTAGCGTGTCCAAAGTTTCATCGATTCTGGGGAGCGGATAACTGTCCTTCTTGGTTATGTCATTGAGCTTCCTGTAGTCTACGCAGAATCTAGTACTGCCATCTTTCTTTTTAACTAAGACTACAGGCGAACTCCAAGGACCAGAAGATGGCTCAATTACGCCATCACGCTCCATTTCATTTACAAGCTCTTTTACTTTCGCTTTGCTAGGGGTGCGCTTTGTGGGTGGCTGTTTAATCGGCCTAGCTTCGCCTGTGTTAATTTCATGTTTTTCCGATGCAGTTCTACCCCAGCTTTGGCTTCCCATGGCGAAGATACTGGCATGCCTTTTTAGTAACTGTTTGGCTTTATTTCTATCTGTCGCTGATAGACCTGCTACCCATTTCCCTACGTATTCCTCAAATTGTTCATGTTCTTTTGCGGACAAATTAGTAGGCTATATCTTCTTCTCGAAGTTTATCATTGCCTCTGCTGGAGTACACTGGCCAACATCGGAATTTTCTTTGATGACTTTTTCATGGTCTGATAAGTTAAGCACTCTTATAGAGACTATTCCTCCTTTACTAGTTTTCACTAGAGCTTTCGCTCTTATAAGCTCTCTCTTTAGATCTGCTGGTTCTACAACCCGCAACCGATTGTCCTCACAATCTCCCTTCATACGCGCCCATATGACTTTTTCACACTGCGGCGGTAACGTCTGACTCTCAATAGCAAATACTTCTGTTACTTGCGGTTCGCTGTCATATCCAACATCAAGGGGTATTTCCACATTACGCCAAATCATCAGCTGTTGTTCCATATATAGATTAATGCCATGGTTAATCATAAAATCGGCTCCTCATCTACAATGTCGGCAACTATAAACACATGTCTCACGTTGATTTTGGCTATAGTCACCTTCAATTCAATCTTACCATAGACAGTGGCAGGCTCTCCAATAACTGTACGTAGCCGTATATTGCTTAACCGCTCGCATTTCCCCTTTACTATATCGGGCCTTATTATTAACTGCGATGCCCCTGTGTCTATGGTAAGTACGTGCTTTTCCCCGTTGATGTGTCCGGACGCAGTGAGGTTGCTATTTTTCTGCTGCATCACTGATATGGAGATTGTTGGGCCCTCGTTTGTGAGAGCTAGCTCTTGCCCCTTAGTGCTAGCTCGTTTTAGTTTAACGGAGACTCTTGTGATGTTGTTTGGCTCACCCGTTTGCTGTTTCTTTGTGGCGAAACAGATCTACCTCTCTTCCTTTGTGCTTTGCAGCTGCGCTGAAAATTACCGATCTTTCCGCAGTTAAAGCACTTAGGCTTTTCTTTGGTAGCACTTTCTGTCAGCAGTTGTCGCATTGCCTCCATAAAGCTAGCAACTAGATTGTTATCCTCTTTAGACAAAACTTCCACATTCCGCACTTTACATATCTGTGGCTTGAAAACCATCCTTGCAGTCTCTTGAGCCAGCGCAAATGAAGCAGTTTCAGCGAATGTGGATTTCTGCGTAGCGCACACCGCCAGTTTAACATCAGAGTCGCGAATTCCGTTAACGAAAGCCTCAGTCTTAAAGTGGTCCAGGAATGGGTGACTGTCGCCTGGATATGTGAGCTGCACTAAGCCCTCGATTTCCATTGCGAAATCTTGTAGAGATTCGTTAGGTTTCTGAACTCTACATCGCAATTCCATTCTGTATAAATCGCGCTTGTGCTCATCACCATACTAGCGCTGCAATGCTGCCATTATTTCATTATAGTTGTTTCTGCTGCTTACTGGCTTAGTCTCAAGTACCTCTGCGGCTGTAACCTTTAAGGACAAAATCAACTCTATGGCCTTCTCTTCAGCATCCCATCCATTTCTGCTAGCAACCGTCTCGAACTGGAATTTGAAGATGCCTCATGGTACGCTGCCGTCAAAGCATGGCGCTTTTATCCGCGCAGAAACCTCCGCAACTGCTCTTACTGGCCCGCCACTACACTCCAGGTTATGCACTTTGTCCTCTAGAGCATGCAATTTCTCTTCGAACTCCTTTGCATGCTGTTCCAGGCCACCGCTTTCTAGATGTTGGACTCTATCCGCCAGCTCTGAGAATATATTCTCAATAGAATCCACCCTCCTGTTAATGGCTTCAGAAACCTCTACCAAGGTCTCGTTCGTGGCTCTATTTGACTCCTGTATTTCGGCTACAAGCTTTTCCTGCATCTGCTAAGAGTTCTGTTTTATCTGGATCATCATAGCAGCGAACATTGAATTTATGTCCATGCTGTTGGTCGTGGCAGGAGGGCATACCTGCATATAGTCTTTGTCCTCAAACTCGTATGTCCCGATGTCCATGCTGCGATTCTTAAACTCATCTATCAGCCTCTTCTGCAGTTCAGCCTTTTTACCTGCAGTTGGCAACTCCAGCTTACCTAGCTCCCTTATCTGCTGTTCAACTTTTAGCTCCTCAAATTTAATGATTATTTATTTAAATATTTTTAAGTGCAATTTCCTTTTAATTATTTCTGCAATCCCACCTTTGACACCAATTGTTATGTTTTTAGACCTTTTCGTAAAAACGGTTTTTTGACTTAGCCTTCAAGGATTCGTTTAATTGCATCAAATTAAAACACAGACAAATTAATCTTAGAAATATAATGGGGCAACACTTGATTTATTACTTTATTAACACGAGTATTTTTACTACTAAACACTTAGCGATGTTAACACGTCTATATTTGAAATCACACTCTCTCCCTGAGCTCTGGCAGCGTCTTTATATAGCAAAGTGACGTAGTCTGGTAACTTCGCGAAGCTTTTGGGCATGGTTGTTGTTGGTTGTACTTTACTTAACATGTAGCTATATACGTGTGTTTGTATACATGACAATGCTAACTTGTATGTTTTGCTTATGGTAACTATGTGTGGTTGTATGTATGAGTGTTCTGTGTGTTGTGTAGTTTTGTTTCTTCTTCTGCTATGTAGATATGGCTGTGTATACTTGTGAACCTGTTTAGATTTATTAGCAGCGAATACTTGATCATTAAGAAAGATCATTAAGAATAAAAACTCTTAGCATTTATGTTGCTAGGTTTTTCGTTGTTGTTATTTACACTTTTTATTGGCACAGCCTCGAATGATCTTGTATATTCCGGAGTATTCCACTTCCGTTAATTTGAATATTATCTATATTGTGTTGACCAGGGTTGTAACATTTTGACAACTAAAGATTAATTGGCAGTGCTGCCAAGTACATACAGCCACATTGTCGTTTTATTTAAATATATTTCTAAACTTTGTAAAAATATATAAAATATTCATATATGTATATATATATATATGTATATATATATATATCTTATATATAAAATTTCTATGTCACAATGTTCGTTACCGTACTCCTCCGAAACGGCTTTACCGATTTTTACAAAATTTTATATGCGTATTCAGTAGGTCTGTGAATCGGCTTTTATCTATTTTTCATATCCCTAAGTGATAAGGGTTGTTCCCTTAAATTTTTCATTCAATTTTTGGACGAAATTTTTTGTTTTTATTTTTTTAAAATGTGGCATTAAATAATACATACAACCCTAAATTTTTACTTTTTTTTCGCTAAGCCCTATTTTTTTATAGCCATTTTAGTATTTTAATCATTATTCATCCCGCTCGATTACTGATCAATTATAGTGTTTTTAACTGTACTTCGATTAAAATTTCACTTAGCTTACGGCAAATCTAAAATTTTTTTTATGAAAATAAACATTTATTTTTATTATTAAAGTTTAATCCTGCTCTCCTTGCCTATTTCACGCATATACCACATACTTACACACTTAAAATAAGTAAGTTACTTTTTGTCTACACTAGAATTTATATAGAAATAATTTATAAGGCAAAACAACGTTTGCCAGGTCAGCCTAGTATATATATATATATATATATATATATATATATATACTTATATTTAGTAGAATCTCCTTTAACGGGCACTTCCCATAAGCGGACACTCTATTAGACGGTTATTGTTGCCAGGTCCCGGCAACGATCCATACGAAAAGCATTGCAGTCGCTTTCTCTTGAACGAACACCTTTCAGGAGCGGACGCGGACATCCGCTTGACAAAACAAAATTCGCTTAGATGAACATTTGGCTTATTTTTTCTTATTCTTTTATGTCATAATTTACAAATAAGCTTGTCAAGAATCTCTTAATTTGTTCCAATTAGCAACAGGGCTCAATTCATCATAAATATAACATATGCTACATCATATAACATTGTTAAATATAACATTGATAAATATTTTCTCTGTCACATAACTTAGTCAATCTGACGTTTTTTTACAATTTACGCTTCTGCTTGGGACAGTTAACAATACTAATTCTTGCAAGAAAACAAAGCTACTTTACCAACATCTTTGAATCTATGCCATTACTTACGCGATTTAGGGGATTCCCCAAATAACAGAGATGTGCGTTTGTTTAATGTATTTTGGAAAATATTGTTCATTCGTTTGTTTCATTTGAAAATGAATAATATAATGGACAAAAACTAAAAAAAAAAGTTGTTGAAGTGTACAACAAAGTAAAATTAAATGTGAGAAATTTATCGCAGCTATTTAGCATTAGTAACACTCAAGCTTATGAAATTATAAAAAAAAGAGAAGAGATAATAAAGAAATGGCACTCCAACGTAAAAATAAGCTCAGCTGTGGCGGGCACATAGCAGAAATCATGTTGAAACATTAATGTTATAAAATTTACTATCCAATAGGAACCATTTCATTGATAGCAAATATATATTACTATTTTTTATTATTATTTAAACTTGTATCACTCTATAAAAAACACCCTATATATATATATATATATATATATATATATATATATATGCTAGGGATGTGTAACCGATGCCGATATATAGAGGAATGTTCTGAAAATCACTTTTTGTGAAAGTGATTTGAAATCACAAGAAAGGTGTTCTGCACACAAAACTTGTTGAAATTTTGTGATTTTAAACCAGTCAGCTAAATGCCTCCCGATTTGAAACCACTTGGTTATTTTTTCGATCACTTTGTTTTAAAATTCACAATAAATTAATTAAATGAATAACTTAATATCTTCTTTACTGATTTTCATAATAAAATTAGTAATTTTCTTCTAAAGAATCTATAAAATTATGAATAAATTGAAGCACTTGCTTTTGCAAGAAATGTTGTTATTTACTTTGTGATTTTCATTTACTTTTTTCTTCTCAGCTGTTTTAGATCTTCGAATATATTTATATATATATATATCTGTATATACAGTTAGTGTCATTAATATTCGGTTTTGCCGTTATTGCAAAAAATGTTTGGAAAAAGCTGGCAATTAAAGACATTTTTCTCCAATTTATCAATATTTCTAACTAAAAGGAAATCAAACGGTTATAAAAAAACATTTTTTAACGAACTTGTCAACAAGGTTTTAGAATGGGTCGCAAAGGAAAAAATACGTCTTTGGAAAAAAGAAAACTTGTGATTTTCCATAGCGAAAGGGGTAAAACTTACAAGGAAATTGCGGAAATACTGAATATGAAAGCCAATACTGTTGGAGACATAGTCCGAATATACAAAAATGAGGGAAGAATCCATTTTATAAAGCAGTCAGGCAAACCAAAAAAACTTACGGAGCGTAAGGAAAATGTGATTGCTCGAAAAATTAAAGCAAATCCGCGTTTAAGTGCACCAAAATTAGTGATAGAGGTTTAAAGTGAGTTTGATAAAGAAGTTTCAGCATCAACCATAAGAAGAACTATAAGGGCGAAAGGTTTCAATGGTCGTGTAGCTCGTCGTAAACTATTTGTTAATATACGAAATCGAATGGCCCGTTTGAGTTCTGCCAGGGAATACCTCCAAAAGCCGGAAACTTGGTGGGATGATGTAATTTTTGCAGATGAAAGCAAATATAATGTATTTCGATCCGATGGGCGTGTAATGGTGTGGCGTAAACCAAACGAAGAGCTGCAACCACATAATGTGAGGCCAACTATTAAACATGTAAATGGACACGTTATGGTGTGGGGTTGTATGGGAGCTAAAGGGGTTAGAAAACTAGTATTTATCGACGGAAAATGAAAAAGGAGTCATACTTGAATATTCTTCGCTAAAATTTAAAAGATAGTGCTAGTAAGCTGGATGTTTTGGACTCGTTCAAGTTCTATCAAGACAACGACCCAAAACATAAGTCGTGGTTAATTCAGGAATGGCTCCTGTATAATTTTCTTAAAGTTCTCCATCCACCTGCGCAATCTCCAGATATAAACCCCATTGAGAATCTGTGGGACGAATTAGATCGGCGTATCCGCAAATACGCAATAACATCTATTTCAGAGCTGAAATCAAGGCTTCAGGAGGAATGGGATAAAATGTCAGTAGATTACACAGCTAGAATAGTACAAAACATGCCAAATCGCCTAGGCGAAGTAATTAAACAGAAGGGTTATCCAACAGGATACTGAATATAATTATTAAAATTTTTAAAATAAGTTATTTTTCACTAGTCACTCAAAACCGAATATTATTGACGCGTTATATATAGAGTTGCTTGAATTATTTAATTTTTTTATGGAGTTGTGCACTATTAAAAATATATATATGAACTAAAATATGCATTTAAATTTATTCAATATATAAAACCGAATATTAATGACACTAACTGTATATGCTTATGTAAAACATATGTATGTATGAATATGTATGTATATATGTATGTAAAGTTAAGAAATATTTAAAGAAGAATATTTTTGGATCATATATACATGTGCATACACATAATGTTTAATATTTTCTTATAATATGTCTTTGAAATTTATATAAATTTGTTTACAAACTTCTTGAATTTGGTTGTAAGATATGTATATATAAGTAGGATTGAAAATTCATTTTAGAAATGTTTCTTTTTTAAATATATGCATGTATAGATTTAATTTGTTTATTATTGTTCCTATATTTTAAATTTATTTACATTTTGTTTGAATCTTTTTGTATTTTGTTGAAAATTAATTTTCATATTTTTGTTTCATAAACAAAAATTTTTCACATCAAAATAAAATAAATTTGCTGAAGAAGTCACACAAAGGACTGACGAAATATCGAAAAACAATTTATAATTTAATAAAAATAAAGAGACTTAAGGCTTAAAAATATTAGTGCATATTGTTAATATTTAAAATATTTATCAATTGTTTGCCTAATTTTAAAAATAATTACGCATAAAGTAATAGTATGGCAACAATAAGTAATTATGAACAGTGGCAGCTTCGGTTAGAACTCGTGCAACTGCTTCTTTGTATTGTAAAATTTAAATTGTTTGCGCTCAAATTTAAACATTGAAAGTATGTTAAATGAAATATAAAAAAAGTTCAATAAAAAGAGTTTTTCATTAGAGGACAACAAAAGTCTCAGGTAGATATTTTGATAAAATTTATGGAGCAGCATCAAGACTTGGCAAGAGGTTTTGTAAAGGGTGATAGAGTTTATTGCGAGCAGAACTTGCTATGCAATTAAATGCTTCCAGGCCACCATCTAAGGATGTACCAGCCTGAAAAAAGGTATTTAACTTAAAACTAATATGATAGCATTCACTTTTATATACATACATTTCTTTAGGAATGGGTTGATATGAAGCTGAGTGTAAAGCATCGAATGGCTGACAATAAAACAGAATGTGGTAAAACAGGTGTTATACCCAACTGATGAGTAGGTTGATGTTATATGCGGTCTGTACGCTTCAGTGGAAGGAGTAACGAACGCGAATAGTTTTGGTGTGCCATGTAACGAAAAGAGCACCACAACTAAAAATATTACACCAAAGATCAATGGTCAGCCTAAGGGTAAGACATCTTTGGACACTTCCGAAACCTGCGATGAAAATATCAACGTGCAAACCTTCACCTTCTCCTGTGCTATTATGACAAAGCGAGGACACAGTTTCTATTTCCATAACACCATAAAAAAAGGGATGTTATGGAAATGGAAAAAAAATTGCAAAACATTTAGACAGTGTACAAAGTTAAATTAAAGAAAATAGAAATTACTTAAAAGAAATATCTAGAAAACTAAGAGAAATGAAAAGAATTAAAGAAAAAGAATTGAAAGAGTTGACCAGGCATAACTATGCAATGGCAAAAATTGCTCATACCAAAAACGAAATTAAATTGAAAGTTTTGGAATTGTAGCGATTAAAGCTCGGCATAGAACAACCATATAGTCCTTAGTATTTGATACATAAAAATTTATGATCTCTTACCAATGTACATGTACACTATTACTATATGAACATACATATAAATGTACATATATGCCTTATGTAATGAATTTTACTTTTTGTTTGTTAATAATTTTTTTTATTGTTTAATAAATTTCATAAATTTTATTGAAATGTTTTGTTTTTGGTTTTAAGCTTGACTGCTTGAATTTAGAGAATGGACTATATTATCTCGTCTAGTAATTGCTGAGTTATCGTATTCATGCTGCTCATCTGTTTCTAAATCGTCTTCAGCCGAGCTCGCAACAATTTCTTCATGTAGTTCTATATTATAATGTATACATATATTATGCAGTGCAGAGCATACGTTGATTATAGGAACACCTTTAAATGGAACATAGGGAGACATCTAAAACGGCTTTTCAAAACACCGATAGTTCTATCAATGATGTTTCTGTCAGAGTCATGTCTTTGATTAAATATATGTTGAGCATTTCCGAAAGTAGGATTTTTGTAAGGGGTCATTAAATAAGACTTTAGCGGATACCCAGAGTCCCCCAAGAGCCGAAAATTTCGCACACCTTCGGAATGTATCATGGAAAAATATGTTTTGGCATCACTCATGGTTCAAATAAAAGAATCATGACATGACCCAGGCCTGCAAGCATCTACGGACACAATACGCATTTCATGACCACAAGTCTGAAATTAAGCACATGTTAAACAATGCGTATAAGTTTATATGAGTCCTTAAGATACTAACCATCATTGCATTAAGGCTTACGTATCTCTTTCTGCTAAAATATGCTGCGTGATCTGACGGTGGTTTCGTTATTCGGATGAGTGTGCCATCAACACATCCAATTACACCGGGTATACCAAAATTTTCATAAAAATATGTTTTGATGCATTTTATATCTGTTGGCTTCCAGGAATTTGTATCCAAACTGCACACAACATTTCTTCTAATTATTGCATCACGATCCACATAATCTTGCAAAAGGTTAAACGCCCCATGCTGAAGTTTACATCATTCGCTATAACTCCTTGGAACGATCTGACTTCTAAATATCTCAGTACTGCTGCCAGCTGGATACTTGCCGCAATAGAACATTTTGAAAAGTGTGGTGCTGTAGAATCCAATATCATCTGTGTTGAAACCTTTGGCTACTTCAATAAATAAATCGCTTGATGATGTTGATGTTGTTTCTTCGATGAATACAAGTGAAGTAGTTTATTAAAAAAGTATAATATTTCAAAAGGGTTACGGTTTGTGTTTTAGCACATTTTAAAATGAGAGCAAATTTGCCGAAAATTAACAAGAAAATACCATAGAAAAATTGAAGAAAATACAACAAACATGAATTTAATTTGAGTACAATAAAGAGCAAAAGTTATTATGGTGATATTACATTTTTAATTTAAATATTTAATAATTATTTGGAAACGTGTCTCAGCATTCCTGCAGGTTTGAAAGTACCCACTTTCAAGATTCCAAAAGAACTGCTTATTTTGTAATTAGTTTGTGAATGGGGCCTTTAATCGTCTTTACATCAGCTACACGGATTTTTAAATCCTTTCCGGTTACAGTAGCAACTATGCGCACTTTGAGCCAATGAAGTGGCGCCAAGTTACCTTCGTGAACTAGTACGAGCATTCCAGGTTTTAAGTCAGGTGATTTTCAGGTTGAATAATCCCATGTAAATAGTCAGAAGACCATGAATGTCAAAACTGCTGCTTTGCTGTACAAAGGTGTTGCCATTTTTCAAGTACGCTAATATCATCACATTGAATGGGACGTTCTGGCAGTGAGTTTAGGGGACCATTTAGAGCTTCGATATCGTTTGGGTCGCTATAAAGTGCGGCAATAGGCCGTGAATTCATTATAGCCTTAATTTCAATTATTGTGGTTGAAAGTTCTTCTAACGCTAGCTTTGCTCCTACCAAAGTACGATAGATGACCTTTTGCGCTTTTCACAGCAGCCTCCCACAGACCGCCGAAATGTGGTGACCTTGGGGGTATAAAATGAAAATTTATAAAATTATTCGAGCAAAAGCTGTTTAATGAAAATTTAAACTTTTTATCTAAAAACGCGTTATTTAGCTCGATAAGCTTGTTATTTGCGCCTACAAAATTTGTAGCATTGTCGCTGTAAATATCTGAAGATAGACCGCGTCGCTCAATAAGCCGTTTTAATGCTGCAATGAAGGCTTCTGCAGAGCGATTAGACACCAGTTGAATATGGACCGCTTTAGTTACAAAGATATATATATAGCGCTATAACTTTTAGTTGGTCGTTTGCCTCTTATTTTGCAGTAAGTGTCTATTGGACCGAAAAAATCAACTCCGCAGCGTTCGAATGCTCTTGCAGGTGTGACGCGTGCACGAGGAAGGTTTCCCATTATTGTTCCATCAGTTTTGGACGATAACGAATACAACTGATCCAAGTGCGAACCACTTTTCTTGCTATGGTGCAAACGTTGATAATCCAGAATGTTTGACGAGAAAAAGTGATGAGTGCTCTTGGTCCTGCGTGATAATTTGACAAATGAAGATAACATATGTAGCTTAAAACGAAATTACAATTAGGTAACAAAATGGGATGTTTTCTGCTATGGGGTATATTTGCGTTTTCGAGACGACCACGCGAACTAGTGGAAAATTGATACTGTTATCAATAAACAGTCCAAGGGAGTTTAACGATGTTTTAATATCTACTACAAATTCCAGGCTATGCAATTAATCGCATGTTGCTGTATTTCAACATTAGGTGCGTTTGTGCCACGAATAAATCAAAATTTAAGGCTGTAGGTACATGCCGCCAAGAACCTATTGCTGTGTTTTCCTGGATTTCGGATATACGATTTCCTACGAAAGTGGTTAATGTTGAATAGAGTAGCTGCAGCCACCTTAAAACAACAGACGAGTCGGTCCAAAAGCTGCGCTATTTTTCGATACAGCACTGATAAAAGATGAGCTCCGCACAACTCTAACTGGGGAATTGTTCGCTTTTTCGTTGGAGCAACTCTACATCGCGCTGCAAATAGTAAACTGTTAAAATGATTAAATTGATCTCGTGTAGTAACGTAAAAATAACAGCCATAGGCACGTAACGAAGCGTTACTGAACCCGTGAAGTTGTATCCCGATGTAATTATTAGTTAACACAAATCGTGGTATTGAAATCTGATTTAAATTTTGTAAATCATCTAGGCACATAATAAGTGAATTTTTGACGTTGACCGGAACTTCGGTATCCCAATCGTAATATTGTAGCCATAGATTTTGCAATAAGACTCTTAGAGTTATTATAATTGGACTAATGAGGCCCATCGGATCAAATACTAATGCTGCTTATTATAAGATTGCACCTTTTGTGTAAGTCACGCTTTTAGCGTGAAGAGAAAATTATCGTTTCCAGGATCCCAATTTATTTCAAGTGCGCTTCGAACCTGCAATTTTTCCATATTAATGTTTTTCAATTAGGTTCTATCCGATTGAAAACCTGGATGATTTGACTCAAATTTCGTCATTTCTAACCCGCCTTTAGATAAAATATACAAACCTCCTTCAATTGTGCTAGCGCCTGTCAACATGTCGTCTACGTAAAAATTATTTTGAATAACTGAAGCGCCAGTTTTATGAGAAAATTAATATTTAGCTGCTAAAAATTGTAGTGAGCGTATGGCTAAAAAAGGTGATGTGGACATACCGTACGTAATAGTATTGAGTTCATAGACATTTACTGGTTGATTTTCGTTTGTTCTCCACAAAATATACTGGAATAGCCTATGTGACTCGTGTATCAAAAACATTCTAAACATTTTAACGATGTCGCCTGTAAGTACAAATCTATACATTCGAAAACGTGGCACTTGTAAGAACAAATCGTCTTGTATAGTCGGTCCAACGAGAAGTATATCATTTATCAACTATTAGGACGGAGAACGCATTGATGGGGTATGAAATAGTGGGCAGGTGTAAGATCTGCATTTCTTACGAGAGACATATGGCCCATTTGCTCATATTCAGTCATGAAATCGGAATACTGCGCTTTTAAATTATTATCCAGTGAAAGACGACGTTCGAGAAAATAAAATCTATTTAATGCAGCGTTATATGACGAACCTAATGTCGAAAAATGTTCCTTAAAAAGCAACGTGACGATGATTCTTCCTGAAGAATTTGTTGCTACATTTTCTGTAAAATGCGTTTCGCACAATTTCTGTTCGGGATTCCATTTTGCTGTTGGGTTGTGAATTTCTTCCATTTGCCACAAGAATTGCATTTGGTTATTAAGATCGTTTAGTTCTGCAGTAGTAACCATGCATTTTGTTATCGAATGTTTGCTATCTGGTATATATCGCCCCGTAAAGATCCATCCAGCCTGAGTTTCTTGAAAAAATTACATATTTGGTAAGTTTTCTACTTAACAGAATGTTGAAAAAGTATTCGGTTCCAAGCAACAAATCGATTGGTTGTTGTTTATAAAAAAATTCGTCAGCCATGTCGATTTCGGGAATACTTCAATTTGTAATATCGATGTTGCTAGAGGTAAGATAGCCCGATATGAGGTTTGTTACCAATAAACCGAGCGAAAATTCGTGAGAGTTGAATCGAGATTTTATTGTGGACTCAACTTCGTATATCATCTTAGATGAAGAGCCTCCAACACCAGAAACTTCTACGAACGTTTTTCTACGTGGCAAGCTTAAAAGGCCAGCAAGTTTTTCGGTTATTAAATTTACTTGAGAGCAAGAGTCCAATAATGCTCTACCTAGTTTGTACTCTCCCGTGCTGTCCGAAATAAGAATAATTGCAGTTGCAAGAATAACACTACTAGAATGATTATTCATTGAGTGTTTACGATTGCTTGAGGAAAAGTTAATACGTAAGAGTGTTAGTACTACTAGTTGATGGTGACTCACGATGCAACAATGTGTGGTGAGAATTTTTGCATGCTTTACAGCCATATTTTGATGTACAATTAGATACATTGTGGCCAGGCGATAAGCAATTAATACAAATACCAAGTTTTTTGACGGTATCAAATCTACTAGTCGAGTCTAGAGATTTGAATTGCGAGCAATTGCTACTAAAATGGTCTAAACGCTTACAAAATATACAATTCCTTTTCGCTTGGGCCACAAAGGAATGGTTTTTTTGACGTCGTCTTGAAATATTCAGTTTCTCGTGTATTACTGTTGCGTTCGTTTTGTTGTTCGATATTGGTTGCGATTCAACCGACTCTAAAAATTGACATCTCCAAAATCTTTTTAAAATTTTCCCATGATGACAAAGAACTAAAATCAATAGCTTCTTTCCACTTCCTATTGGATTCTGAATCAGCTTTTGTTAAAAGTAAATGAATGAGCATGTCGTTATATATATATATATATATATATATATATATATATATATGTATATATATATATATGTATATCTTCTACACTTTCCAATGATCTTAAAGAGCTGTAAATGGCTGATGCGTTATCAGTTAATGCACGAATTTGCATAGCGGAAGGCTTATTAACGGATGGTAGCTCATGTATATTAGAAATATGTTCGAGAAATATTTATGTTTTTTTATCGTACCGTTCGTTCAGCCGCTGAAGCGCCTTTCTATAATTTTCTCTTGTTATTTCGAATGCACGTATAGTGTCAAGAGCTTGACCCGATAGGCAATGCAACAAATGGTTGAAACGCTCAATGTCAGAGAGCGATGAATCGTTATCAGCAAGTTGTTTGAACGTTGAAATAAAATTTTTATATGCAGCATATTTGCCATCAAAATTGGGTAAATGTAACTTTGGCAGTATAGATTTTGTAGTTGCTGGAATGGCAAAAGAAGATTCAATTGATCGTTTATAATTGTCACCGATAAGATCTATTATTTTCGTTTTTGTTAAAATACACAATTCCTCTACGTCAGCCCTTGCATTATCTTTAGGGTTAAGTCTTTCTACATATATCACTTTGCATAGAAAGTAATTTCTTAAAATTAAGCTTAAACTTAAGCGACATTAAAGTTCAGAAGACGACAATGCATTTGTAACTAGGTTTTTAATTCGTGTTACATTTGCTTTAACAGCTGTGCTTTGCCTTTGAAGAGTTTCTGCTTCAGTCATTTTAAATTTTGTATTTTAAGGGAGACAATCCTTAATATCTCTTATCCAAATTATAATTTTCTCTCATACAAAGTTAATATAAATGCTGTTGTTGTTGTACAATGTAAGTAAACTAAAGAGAATTGCTAAATATGAATATGTGTGTACAATGTGCACTATATAAACATTTGATTTGGTTTATAGTTTTTTTTTGCTATAAAAAAATTTTCTTTTTTTCTTTTGGTCCGTTATGAGTGTATTAACAAAGCATATACACTATAAGCAGGCGCAAGTCAAACAAAGCAAGAAATAAAATTTTGAAATCATTATTGGTGCCGGCGGTAAGGAAAAAAACGAAGAAAAAAAGCAGAAACCAACGTTGGTCATGGAACATGTTTAAAAGTTGGTTTCATAATATCAAAGAATATACACTATAAGAAGACGCATATAGAACAAATCACGAAATAAAATTTTAAAACCTTTAGTGATGCCGGCGGTAAGGGAAAAACGAAGAAAAAAGCAGAAACCATAGTGTTGGATCGTTAGTGATCTAACATGTTTAAAAGTTGGTTTCATAATATGAAAGAATATACACTATAAAAAGACGCATATAGAACAAATCACGAAATAAAATTTTGAAATCTTTATTGGTGCCGACGGAAAGGGAAAGAACGAAGAAAAAAAGCAGAAAACAACGTGTAGGATCGTTGGTCATCGAACATGTTTAAAAGTTGGTTTCATCAAATTTAACTTAAGGTGGAAAAAAACATAAGCAAGAGACACATGCAAACTTGTTTGAAGATCTTCACAGAAAATTATATTTTCATTTCAAAACATTGTTAATGATTGAGCTACAATATTTATGTGCGTGTGTAATTTTCTTTTACTTTACATGATGAATGCAAGTGAGAAAATATAAAACAATTTAATATCGAGCGGGAAATGCTGGGTAAAGATGTGTAAAATATCTAGAAGACATTTTAAAGGTTTACGATTTTTTATTCGTTTTAGGGCAAATTTGGCGGGGAAAATGTCTAATGCCCGAAGATGATTACACAAAGTTCGTTATACATTTATGCGACCGTAATTTTGAAAGCTCATTCATTTTGATAAAAAACTAAAGGTGGAAGCAAGGACTCTTTAATATAAAGATGTTGCACGCCATAGGTATATTACTAAAATTGAAAAATTTTTTACTTCGAAATCCAATGACTTATTTATTCTCTTTCTCATGTGTTTTGCAAACACAATTTTTGAGTAACTTAATATATTTTCTTACACTATGTGTTGTGTATGTTTGTATATATGTACATACATACATAGGCTGACTTCATAAATGCAGTTTGCATTGTAACATTGCAAAGAAAAATGTTTACAAGGCAAAGTAATATTGTATGGCAACACTGCTTTGTAAAATAATGCGGTGACATTTTAGTATATTTATGAACGCATAAATTGACAAAAGTTTTGTTCCTGGAGTAAAAGTTTTTAACTTTATGTGTATTTAAATGGATCTCCAGAAATATAAGTGCTATTCTTTTGAATACTGCCTTCGAATTGGATGGCAAAAGGAATAAAAACATTACTTTGATTAAAAATATTTTAAATAAAAGGAAGTGTCGCCGTGTTGCATTGTTGAGAAGACAAGACTCAACACGAAGAATCCCTAAAAATTTTAATTTTTGTGAAACTATCGCAAATATGCAGGATGACGTATTTTTTTCTCATTTTCGGATGAAGAAAAGTACATTCGAGGTATTAAAATATCCAATTATATTACTTTAAAAAACTAATTAAACTTTTAAATGTAAGAAATTACAGAATGCGATAAAACCCTTTTGGAATCCATCTACACTTGGACGTATTGGAATATCATTACAAAAAGCTCTACAAATAACAATCTGGAAACTTAGCAACAACTGCTCTTTCAGAGATGTCAGTGATCGCTTTTGTGTGGCAAATGGTCTTGCATACAAGGTGTTTGTCAAAATAATAAAAATGATATGCCGCTTGAAGAAAGATGTCATAAAGTTCCCAAAAACTGCATCTGAGCAAAGGCAAACGAGTGAAGAGTTCTCAAACCTTCGACACAATCCTTTCCCCTTTGTATTAGGATGCATAGACGGAACACATATTCCGATTTCGCAGCCAATCAAAGACGAAATTAGTTATCGCAACAGAAAGGGAACTTACTCTATTATTGCCCAAGTAAAATAATATTTTTTCATCTGAGGATGTTTTTATTACCTATATGATTTTTTGCAGGCTATTGTAGACAGTCGTATGAGGTTTATAGATGTATTTATCGGATGCCCAGGTGCATGTCATGACTCAACAGTTTGGCAAATGAGCTTTATTAGAAAAGCTATAATAAACAAGGAAATAAATATTTCTTCCAATTGCCATTTGTTGGGCGATGGAGGGTATCCATTAGAGACGTTCCTTATGGTGCCTTACCGTGACAACGGATTTTTAACGCCAATGCAATCGAAATTTAACACAATTCTGAGTTCAACTCGAGTTGTTGTGGAACAGGCATTCGGTATATTAAAAAAGAAGTTTAGAATACTAAAGTACATTGAAGTTCAACGTGCACACATGCCAAAGTTAATAACGATGGCATGCATGATCCTTCATAACATAATTATTGATAATGAAGGCAACATAGACGATGAAATAGTAGAAGAAGCAAACACTGAACCTCAAATCGAGGAAGCGACTTTGTCAGGACAAAGAGAGGCAAAAGCAAAAAGAGATGCATTAGCAACATTATTTTCGGCCTAATATCAAAAAATTTCGTTAAATTAAAAGATATACTTGTTATTTTACGTTTTAATGAAATCAATTCATAAAAAAAAAACTTAAATAAAAACAAAAATTAACAGAAAATTCATTTTTCAAATTATCAGGTAAAAAGTATTTCAGTCTTAAATTAAAAATAGATAAAAGTTAATTTTTTTCTATAATTTTCTGGAATAAGGTACGAATTTGCTTCATCTCGACTAATTTTTCTTTCTCCAGTGCTAGTTTTTCTGCCTCCAAGTCCAAAAGTTTTTTCATTGTTCTGGCATCAGCCTCAGATTCCTTGTTTAAGAAATCCAGGATATCGCACCGCTTTCTTTTTGTTGCACTTCTAGGAGCAGAAATATCTGGAGAAGATTCATCAACATTATGCATCGTGGGGGTATCAGATGTTGATGGCCCATCACTTAAGTCTTCCATTAATGTTTGAAAAGAACTTTCGATCATTTCACTAGGTACCAGAACGCTACTACGACTGCCGAAGTCCTCATCCAACATTTCGAAAAATTCCCAGTTTGTAGCGGCCTCCCCAGATGTGTTGTTGCGCTTTTTTATTCTTTTGTATGTTCCCATTATATTTACAAAACATCTTGTGGTTTCATCTTTAGTAAATGGAAAAGTGCTATCAATTTCCTTGATATCCCGCATTATTTGTTCCCAAATTGTGTTTCTTTTCCTTTTTTTTGCGGTGAAATCTGGCTCATGCCTCAAACGCACTTCTATGAGTAGCTTTTTTCTTTCGTGATTCCATTTTTTTTCACTATGTACAAAAAATTGTATGTTAAATCACATATTTATATTAAATTAAATTTAAATTAACACAAATCTGCCATTTCTACCACAAAATTTAATTATTTATCACAAAATTGTTTTGCCGCCATTAAAGAATGTACTTAAATGTTTACAAAGAATCACAAATAAAAACCATGCAAGAAATTGTCAAACAATGCGCATTGAAAAGTGTTGCCATGCAATTATGAACATTAGGCATTGCCAAAATTAATTTTACTGTTTTTATGAACATCATGCATTGCCAGGTTACATTGCAAACTGCATTTATGAAGTCAGCCATAAGTATGGCTGTTATTTATTTTTAATAGTTATTTCATACTATTGCAAAAGCCGAAGAAAACTGTTCTTTTATTGTTTTGTTTTTTCCAAATCTACATACATTTTTATTTTCTACAATGTTTAGTCTGCACACACTGAAATTTTTTCCATAAAAAATATTATAAAATGTTTCATATATTTTTCTAAAAAATATCTTAATTAATATTTTTAGATTGTTTAAATAGGATTGTTTAATAGGAAAAATTGTTTATAGGAAAAAAATTCATTCATAATGAAAATGTTAGTAGATAAAATTTCAGAACAAAAATGTTTCTATGGAAAAAAATTCTTTGATTATAAAAAATTTCATAAGCTACATCTCTTCATAAAAAACTTCTTAGGATACATTTTTTGTAATATATATATATATATATATATATATATATATATATATATACATATATATATATAAAGAAATAAAATTTTTCATTACAATCCATTTTCTATAATATATTCTATATCGATCATTTTTATATCGAAAAGTTTGTGTATAAAAAAATTTTCCGTACAAAAGTTTTTATAAAAAATTTGTTGTACATAGAATAGAAATGCTTAATATTTTTATAATAACTTTACTGCGTATGCATTCTTCATATCATCTAGTACTCAGAAGGTTAGTTTTAAATTATTTGAAAAGGAAACTACTTTTATGTTATATATTTTATTGTCAACTAGCGAACCCCCTGAACACTTCATAGTGCAAAAACGAAAATAAAAAAATTAATTCGAATTCATCAGTGATAAACTGCTTTTATTGTAATGCTCTGTGGTAAAGAACATTTGTTGTTTTTCTATTTTCGGTGTAAATATACAAAACCAATAGTTTGCCAACGTGCGAACAGGCTACATAGAACTGTCCAGGTGAGAAAAATGGATAAACTAAATTCAGTCCACAAATTTCTAAAGATTGGCCTTACGCCTTATTAATGGTAATCGCAAACGCAAGGCAAACAGGAAACTGAAGTCGTTTAAATTCAAAGGGTATATCAGACGGAATCATTGGGATAAGTCTTCGCCTTTTAATTTTCCAGTTAAAATAGTAGCTTCAATTGCATAAGCCATCAACCTTTTAATAGCAAGTCTTGTACCATTACACAAACGGGGTTGATTGATATTACGAAGCATAATAATAGTGGCTCCAACTTTCTATTGGAGATTATGCGGAGGCAATCCTGGTAAGTCCAACGAATTCTAAAATTTTTTTAGATAATTCAAAACATCTTCTTCATTGGTAACAGTATCGACAGACTTGTACAACACCACTTCGCCAGGAATCTTTGATTGTATAGTCATGTTTAATTCAGTAAAATCTTTGTTCTTTGCCGCTAAAATTACTCTGGCACTCAACCATGCATGGCATGTATATTGTAGTGTTATGTTAGTGAAAACACATTCAATAAATTCCTCTTTTGACTGTACGAAACGGCAAAAATCATTTAGCAATGTTATCAATCCAGTGTCATCAATAGGCATTGCACCATTCCCAATTTACGGCAATTGCTTAGAGAACTTATCAGCAGATTGATCATTCTGCAGCTTAACACGAACGTTGATAGTGAGTTTCGATATTCTAACAAATCTCCATAAATATGAAGACTTTAAGCAAGCGTTAATTTCATCGGCAGCTGTCGATCTAGGAATGACGGGGTTTGTTTGCCTAAAATCGCCTGGCAATAAAATCAAGGCACCACCAAACAACTCAGATTTATATCGGAGATCTTTCATTGTTCTTTCCAAAGCTTCAACAGATTTCTTATTCGCGTACTCAAGCATATGACGTGGGCTGTGCATGGACCGTGTATCATATTTTGCACAACAACATCATATAATTCAGGATCACTTATTTGATCTGATCAGAACATATAACATTGTCAAATTCATGCGATGTGATTTTATTCAATTCTGCTTAAAAACACGGGAAGTGATATCATGGCGGTCGGTAGGAATTTGGCCAGCGAATAAAATTATCTTTAATGTCACGCCATTGCGGATTACACTTAAATATTATAAATAAATCTGGTCGACCATAATGACGCACTTAAGCCATTGCATCCTGCGCGTACTCATGCATCTGACGTGGGTTTTAGTGTTGTATTTATATGCAATTTATTTCATAGATCCCCAAAGTTGTGATTTAGAATAGCTAAGTATATAAATGAAATTAATGGTTTGACCAAAATTTAATTGTAATGAACTTAAAAACGAATTCTATTTCAGTTTTTCAAAATGTTAACTCAACTATTTCGAAATGTTTGGCAGTGTTCACTAAAATGGCTATAACTCATGAACCAATACACATACTGTATTTACATAAAAACGTCACCTTTTATATAAATTTTGTAGAAACAAAATCGGTTCACGCATTCCGGAGAACATCAATTACTAACAAAATGCAACTTATTTATATATATATATATATATATATATATATATATATATATACTACCTTAACAACTTGAGTTTCGTACCCTACACTGTTTTCGTTTATTATGTTATTATTTTCCATGTTATCGGGCCGATTGAAACAAATGTATAAATGTTTAAGCAAATATTAGTTCTTTATTCAAATTACAAACTTTAAGTTTAGCTTAAGTATTAATTTATTTTTAAATAAACAAAAATTCAGGTACCTTAATAAAAATGTTGACCATTATAGTTCGTACTATGTGAAAAGGTATAATCAATATTGAGTAACATCATCTTCGGCATTGATAACTGCTACAACCCGTCTGTGCATAGAGTCTATCAAGTCTAGACATTCTTGAGGAGTAATAGAATGCCATATTTCTTGTATTTTTTTTTTTAAGACCAGGCATGGTTGTTTGGGGTTCACCTCTAAGCCGTCTTTTCATAATAGCCCAAACTGACTCAATGGGATTCAAGTCTGGGCTTGACGACGGCCACTCTAACACATTGATGTTGTTATCTTGGAGTTTTTTTTCTGTAGTTCTAGAGGTAAGAGTCCTTTGCGGACATGCAACCCCATATCATGATACTCCCAGGAAACTTGACCGTATTTTTATTAAAATCTCCAACTCTCTTGATTTTACCAAAATAAATGTATCCTTTTTTATATTTTATTTTACAGAAAACCTAAATGTTTTAGCTTTAGTGCACAATAACGTAATATAATTTATAGAAAGGGTTATTGCGTGTGACCATTTTATATAAATAAAAAAATCTAATTACTATGATTTTCTTTGAATTCCTTAATGTAATGTCGTAAGACAAAATAAATCAAACACGAGCAGCTGCAGATGCTTACTGACTAAACTTTATTTATTTAAATTCAAAAGAGCATAATTAAGGTAAAAGAAACAACAACAATTTAACAGTTATTATTTTTGTAGCATCAGTTTCTTTTATAAAGTTAATTTTTTATTTTTGTAGTATTAGGGTGTTGTATATAGATAATATTCTACATGCTCCTCCTAAAGCTGTTGCCACAATACCAGAAAACATTTTTAAATATTCAGAAATAAATTTAAATTAAAAAAATTAATCAATCTCTAAATATGATAAATTTAAATTTGGGTTTGGTTTTTTTACTACTCTACCTCCTTCTCGTGGCCTGAGTTCTCTTCTAGTGCGTGAATTATCTATCTGAGACTGAATGTCTTGCCGTAATGTTGAGGTGGTGCTGTTGTTTTGCAACGTTTGTACATCTGTTTCATCAGGTTGTTGTTGTGAAGTAGATTGATTCCTGATCTTTTCAAGATGACGTTTAATGACGTAATTGTTATGTGACAAAATACAGGAATATGACTGATGTCCAAGTTTTTCCTTGATAACTGCATGAGTCCAACCAGGCTTATTTGGATTTCGATAGTCACGCACCATAACGTTTTGACCTTGTTTAAAAGTTTCATTTCGATTTCCCTTGTGATTCCTAACGTTGTTATGCTGAGAACGAACAATTTTTTCTTGTGTTGTTGGTGGTTTAAGGTTACTGAAACGAGTTTTGAGTTGTCTGCCAAAAAATATTTTTGCTGGAGATTCGCCTGTACTACAGTGAGTCATATTACGATAATCCATCAAAAATCTGCACAAAATCTGATCTAAACTGGCATCTTTGTTTTGATCTAAGTTTGCTAGTATAGACTTCTTGAATGTCTTGACAAAATTTTCGGCTTGGCCATTGGTTGAAGGATGGCCAGGCGCTGTTAAAATGTGGTTGATTCCATTAATGGATAAAAAACTTTGAAATTCACTTGAAGTGAATTGTCGACCGTTGTCGCTTACCAACGTGTCCACTAACCCATAACGCGAGAACATTTCTCTTAATCTTGTAATTACAAAGGCTGTTGTCACCTCTTTAGTTTTGAAAATTTCAACGAATTTTGAAAAGGAATCGATGACAATTAGAAAATAAAAGTTTTTAATTGGACCGGCAAAATCGATGTGGATTCTACTCCAAACTGATCCACTTGGTGTCCATGGTATTAAATTACTTCTTTCAGGGCTAGACTGCAATTTCTGATATGGCATACAGTTTTTTATTAAGATTTCAATATCTTTGTCAAGTCCATGCCACCAAATATACGATCTGGCAAGTGCTTTAGTTTTTACTATGCCCAAATGTGAAGAATGTAATTCTTTCAATATTTTTGTTTTGAATTTTTCGGGTATAACAATTCTGAAACCCCATAATATGCAACCATATTCAACAGTGAGTTGGGTGTATTTTTCTCGATATGATGTAAAACGTTCATCCTTCAAATTGTGTAATGTTCCATTTAAAATACATTCTGCAACCTTAGATAAAATTGGATCTCGCCTAGTCTCACATGCGATATCCTTGAAATTTAAATTAAAATGATTTTCTTTTTCAATAAAATTTATATAGGAGTTTTCCATAATTTCATTATTAAATTTATGTTGAGGCATTCTAGAAATGCTATCAGCTTCATTTTGACATCCCTTAATAAATTGAATGGAATATTCAAATCCAGACAATATACTGCCCAACGCTGTATACGAGCCGAAGCTTGGCAATGCTTGGCAAATTTTTGTCGCTACCAAATATTTTTAGTTTTTAAAATAAAAGTATTTCCAAGTAAATACTGTTTAAGTTTAGTAACACAAAACACAATTGCTAACGCTTCTTTTTCAAGTGTACTATAATTATTTTCGGAAGTGGACAACGCTCTGGATACAAAAGCTATTGGTCTTTCACCATCAGGAAACTTATGTGATAAAATTCCTCCCACAGCACTGTTGGAAGCATCTGTCGTTAGCAGAAGTGGTAATTTGGGGTTAAAATGAACCAAAACTTGGTCTGAAGTTACTGCTTCCTTTATAGTTTCATAGGACTCTTGGCAAGATTTTGACCATACAAAAGATATATCTTTGCCCAATAAACGGTAAAGTGGGGACATAATATTTGAAAAGTTATTTATAAATTTTGAATAATAATTCGCCATACCAACAAAAGCTCTTAATTCCGAAACATCATTAGGAATTGGTGCAGAAACTATGCTTGAGATTCTGTCGTTATTTTTAGTTAATCCATTTTTGTCAATATCAAAACCAAGATAAAAAATTTTTGGTTGAAAGAAAACCGATTTCTTTATGTTTAATTTTAATCCAGCGGATTGCAACTTATTAAGCACCATTCTTAATGTTTTAATATGTTCCTGCATGTTTTTACCTGTGAGGGTAATGTCGTCCTGATACACGACCACATTCGGAATTCCCCTTAAGACGTTCTCCATATTTTTCTGAAATATAGCTGCAGCTGTTTTAACACCAAACGGCAAACGTTTTACTTTTAATGTCCCAATGTGGGTACTTAAAGCACAAAGTAGTTGCGATTCCTCGTCAAGAACAAGTTGATTGTACGCATTAGATAAATCTAATTTAGTAAAAACTTTTCCTCCACCTAACGACGCAAAAATCTCTTTCGATTCTTGGTAAAGGGTATTTAAAATCTATTAAAAATTTATTTATGGTGACTTTAAAATCGCCACAAATTCGTATGTCACCATTGGGCTTCAAAATTGGCACTAGCGGAGTACCCCAATCCGAATTATCAACAGGTTCCAACACATTCAATTAAATCACGTAATTGTTTTTCAATTCTATCCTTCCACGCAAGTGGCAAGGGCCTTGGTTTGCAAAATATAGGAGTAGCACCTTCTTAAACTCACCCAATTTATCTTCAAAAACTTCGCTAAATTCACTTTTCAATTGATCCACTACTGCAGCATATGAATTGGTTTTATTAATATTGTTTACTTGCATAAGTTCAAAATTAAATGAACGTAAAAACGATCGTCCAAGTAAAGGTGGATTTGTAGTATCAGCAACAACAACAACAACCGATTTCGTACTACCTTCAAAAGTTACACTCGCATCATATTCACCAACCAGCTTCAATTTATCACCACTGTAATCAACATATGGAACAGTACAAGACCTAAGTTCCTTCTTGATGTTATTTTCTTCATAAAATGAAATTGGCAAGAGCGTACATGGAGCACCTGTATCACACACAGCATTAAGTTTCAGACACACTAAAAATAGAATAATTAAATAAATCTTTATTATGATCATTATCATTGTTATCATCAGATAAGTAATTATCATTAGATACATAATTTACACATCTCTTTTTATCTCTACAAACTGAGGACAGATGACCAATTCTACCACACGTATGGCATTTGCTGTTCTTGTATTTACAAGATTGTGAGCTATGATTTCTCCAACCACAATGAGAGCAAGAACCTTTTTCACCATTGCCATTAACTCTTCCGCTGTTTCTGCCGCCGCTGTTACACCAACTGCCTCTGCTGCCACCTCTGTCAACGTTATCACCGATACTTCTTTTTGCTTCTTTGTTTTTTTGAAAATATTTTTGGTTTTTTACAAAATTAACTGTTGTTTCCTCCTTCACCACTTTAGCCATAGTCTTCGTCCCTATAATCATCGCCTTTTTTAATGCACTTTGGAGTGTAAGATTTTCGTCTTCTTCACAAATTCTTTAAAAAATGAAAATTGGCAAACCCATCACAAACTGATTTAAAACAAATGCTTCTAAGCTGTTGCCAAATTTACAATTAAGGGCTAAGGTTTTAACACGGGCATACCATTCTGCAACAGATTCACTTTCTAATTTTGCTGAATCACGAAATTTCTTACCTTCATTGAAAACAATTGTTGGTGGTGTAAAATGAGAATCTAGAATTTCACACAATTCTTTAAATGACTTTGACACAGGAGACAACGGACTGCATAAACTATGTAGAACCTTATATGGAACAGCACCAATCGATTTCAACAAAATAGACTTTTTTACCATTTCATCGCCACAATTGATTTCACAAAAATGAATTTCTAGCCTTTCTCTCCATACATTCCATGATTCCACACTTGCATTAAATTCTTGAATATTTGAGGTTTGAAGCACAGTCACTGGAGCAATACCTTGTTCTGTTTCAATTTTTGGAGGCATTACTTTTATTTGTAGATACAAATTTTTTTATTTTTTAACAGTAATTTTTTTTTTTATTTTATTTAATATCACTTATTAATTTTTTTGTTCCTCGTCGCCAATATGTAATGTCGTAAGACAAAATAAATCAAACACGAGCAGCTACAGATGCTTACTGAATAAACTTTATTTATTTAAATTCAAAAGAGCATAATTAAAGAAAAAGAAACAACAACAACTTAACAGTTATTATTTTTGTAGCATCAGCTTCTTTTATAAAGTTAATTCTTTATATTTGTAGTATTAGGGTGGTGTATATAGATAATATTCTACACTTAATAACTTATTACTAATACAAAATCAATTCTTATATTTTAACAAAGCGAATGCATTCAAAATTTTTGATTTATCATGAATTAATTTATATTTCAATTCAATTCATATTTAAGACAAAATGAGTTCATTTAAAACAAATCAGGTCAATTCCTGAACGATGCACAGATACATTAAAAAAATCATTTAATAACAGCTCCGCCGTCTATAAAGAATTTTGGCGCTAATTTTGTAATTCACTTATGCCAAACGATTCACCTGTGCCAATAAAATAAAATGTTTTGATACTAAATTTTCCAATAAATAATGTATATGTATATGAAGATATACATATATATATATATATATATATATATATATATATATATGTATATATACACATATGTATGTATATACACACACATAATAATATATATATATATATATATATATATATATATATACATATATATATATATATATATATATATATATATACATATATATATATATATATATATATATACATATATATATATATATATATATATATACATATATATATATATTAGCGAACCCCCTGCACAGTTCGTAGTGCAAAAAAGAAAATAAAAAATTAATTCGAATTCATCAGTGATAAACTGCTTTTATTGTAATGCTCTGTGGTAAACAATATATGCTGTTTTTCCATTTTCGGTGTAAATATACATAACGATGGTTTGCCAACGCGCGAAGAGGTTACATACAGCTTACCATGTGAGAAAACTGGATGCCCTAAATTCGCTCCACAAATCGCAAACGAAAGGCGAACAGGAAACTGAAGTCGTTTAAATTCAAATGGTATATCAGAAGGAATCATTGGGATGCGTGGAATGATACATCTTCGCCTTTGAACTTTCCAGTTAAAACAGTAGCTTCAATTATATAAGCCATCAACTTTTTATTAGCAAGTCTTGTACCATTACACAAACGGGGTTGATTGAAATTGCAAAGCATAAGAATAGGGGCTTCAACTTTCAATTGGAGATTATGCGGCAATACTGGTAAGTCCAACGATTTAAAAAATTCTGTTGGATAATTCACAACATCTTCTTCATTGGTAACAGCATAGACAGACTTGCACAACACCACTTTGCCAGGAGTCTTTGATTGTATAGCCAAGGCAGATTAAACAGGTATCCCCAGTAGCTCAGCTGTCTACTGTTTATAAATCAACACATTGTCAAAAGTTTGTTTAGCGACAAAGAACAAAGATGTTACTGAAATAAACATGGCTATACACAAGGCAGATTAAACAGGTACCCCATAACTACAAAAATTAACAACACCAAAAACCACACGTATTTTGTTGCTAGAAATCAAACACCTTCCTGTCAAAAAGAAATGTAATTTTCTTGAATTCTTGTGAATTGTTTTCTGTGTTGTGTAGAAGTAAGGCAGCTTCAACAAATAATCAAAGCAAATTTATTTATTTGTTTCGGATAATTTTAATTGAATTTGTGAAATTTCGGCTGTCGGAAACATGCGGGATTGTTCAAAAAAACATTCACGCAAAACGAAAAGATGAAAGAGATGCTTTATACCTTATAAATTTGTTTCAAGATTTACTAAACCAAAAGGTTTTGGATAGGGAAGAAACTATAAAAATCTATCTTAATGTTCTAGATAAGTTATATGTACAATATTTGAAGCAATTGCCTTATCTTATACCTAATTGTAAGTTTTTTTCATAAAATTACATTTGGAAGTTGGTGTTAGCAGACCACTAAACATGTTTGGTAATCGTGAACAATTTAACTTACAGGTAACCTTAGCTTTGGAATAGTTTTTACGGGTTGTACGATATGCTGATTTATCAAACTCCAAAAGTTTGGCGTTGCATCTTTGGGTCTTAGCTAAAACACATAATATCCATTTAGAACCAAAATAGATGGTAAAGTTAAAATACATATGTATATCGCATTTAGAAAATGTATCATTTATTTCTACTTATCAATATAGTCAAGCATATGGAGATCCCTCAAGGAATCCGACAGTGATTTGACATCAAATGGTAGTGATAAGACAACCGAAAATACTAAAAAAGATATTTCCATATGGCTCCTTTGAAAAGAAAAGTAAGACAATTTCTTATTATAAAATATAAACTGTTTATTAACTACGATTGTACAGTATTATTTACATATGGTTTTTAGTAAATAAAAAAATGCAATTAGCAAATAAATATAATGTATTTTAAAAATTACGGTTTAGTTTTTTAGAAGGATTATTTTATAGAATATATCTTATTTATTAGAAAATTTCAGGTATTAAATATTAAAAACTTATTAAGCTTTTTTAATTTAATTAAAAACTACTTTATGAAAATTTTATAAATGTTTTCTTAAATTTAACATAAAAATTTAAAATTTCATGTATTAAATATTAAAAACTTATTAAGCCTTTTTAATTTAATTAAAAACTACTACTTTATAAAAATGTTTTCTTAAATTTAACATAAAAATTTAGTTTTTTTTAAAGGCAATTCAAATACATTTAGTTTTCAATTAAATTTAGTTTTAAATTAAAATATTAAATATAAATATAAAAATATTCCTCATAACCTTTGATTCGCATCTTTGAATGGCCCCCGTTTTTCACTACCTTTTTGCTGCAATAAAAAAAAGAAGATATATTATATCTAGAAATTTATTTTAAAAGACTTTACATGACCCATTCAAAGGTTATTCCCATCTTCATCTTGGCCCCCGCTTTTCACCACCTTTTTGCTGCAATAGAAAAAGAAGACATATTATATCTAAAAATTTATTTTAAAATACTACATGACCTTTGAATGGGTTATTCCCATCTTCATCTTGGCCCCCGCTTTTCACCACCTTTTTGCTGCAATAAAAAAAGAAGACATATTATATCTAAACATTTATTTTAAAAGACTACATGACCTTTGAAATCTTTTTTGCGCCGGAGAATCAGAAGATTCTTCACAAACACTACGTTCAACTGACGTCCTATATTTAACAATTAGCACTACATTTTTATAAATTTAAGTAAAGACTTACGTGTTGTTTACCGCTTCTACGGAAGGTATAGCACTAGGCATGAGAAAAATCCTTCCGACTCTAACGATATCAGCAGGAGCAAAGTGATCTGCGCAAATAAATGAAGTTGAGGTGAATTGCACCTTGCAAGCTTCCGACCACTTGCGTCGTCTGTGCTCATCTCTTGGCACGCTGAAAAAAATCCCGTTCGCATCTTTTTTTGTGACACAAGCAACACCGACGCATATTGCTATTATTGTTTTTTTTAATTAATTCTTATCACTTTTTTAGGAATTCACTAATTCCTTAAAAATATAAATTTTTATAGTTTTTATAAAGTTAATAACCACTAACTTTTACACTTTTATTTAATATATTCACTTTATTTGTTATGCACAAATTAAAATATCAAATTATAATAAATAAATAATCAAATTAAAAATATAAATTTTTATTGTTTTTATAACTCTTATTTAATATTATTCACTTTATAAATTGTTTAACTTTTTATCAATGTGGTTTGTTGGTTTGTTTATATCAACCTGCTTTGTAACCGACTTTATTTTCACTAGAAAAAACACTTTGTGTATAGTTGTAAACAAACTTTTGACAATGTGTTGATTTATAAACAGTAGACAGCTGAGCTACTGGGGATACCTGTTTAATCTGCCTTTGCTATACAATCAAAGACTCCTGGCAAAGTGGTGTTGTGCAAGTCTGTCTATACTGTTACCAATGAAGAAGATGTTGTGAATTATCCAACAGAATTTTTTAATTCGTTGGACTTACCAGTATTGCCGCATAATCTCCAATTGAAAGTTGAAGCCCCTATTCTTATGCTTTGCAATATCAATCAACCCCGTTTGTGTAATGGTACAAGACTTGCTAATAAAAAGTTGATGGCTTATATAATTGAAGCTACTATTTTAACTGAAAAGTTCAAAGGCGAAGATGTATTCATTCCATGCATCCCAATGATTCCTTCTGATATACCATTTGAAGTTAAACGACTTCAGTTTCCTGTTCGCCTTTCGTTTGCGATTTGTGGAGCGAATTTAGGGTATCCAGTTTTCTCACATGGTAAGCTGTATGTAACCTCTTCGCGCGTTGGCAAACCATCGTTTTTGTATATTTACACCGAAAATGGAAAAACAGCATATATTGTTTACCACAGAGCATTACAATAAAAGCAGTTTATCACTGATGAATTCGAATTAATTTTTTATTTCCTCTTTTGCACTACGAACTGTGCAGGGGGTTCGCTAATATATATATATATATATATATATATATATATGTATATATATATATATATATATATATATATATATATATATATAAGCAACACGTACGTCTTTACTTAAACTTATAAAAATGTAGTGCTAATTGTTAAATATAGGACGTCAGTTGAACGTTGTGTTTGTGAAGAATCTTCTGATTCTCCGGCGCAAAAAAAATTTCAAAGGTCATGTAGTCTTTTAAAATAAATTTTTAGATATAATATGTCTTCTTTTTCTATTGCAGCAAAAAGGTGGTGAAAAGCGGGGGCCAAGATGAAGATGGGAATAACCCATTCAAAGGTCATGTAAAGTCTTTTAAAATAAATTTTTAGATATAATATGTCTTCTTTTTTTTATTGCAGCAAAAAGGTAGTGAAAAACGGGGGCCATTCAAAGATGCGAATCAAAGGTTATGAGGAATATTTTTATATTTATATTTAATATTTTAATTTAAAACTAAATTTAGTTGAAAACTAAATGTATTTGAATTGCCTTTAAAAAAACTAAATTTTTATGTTAAATTTAAGAAAACATTTTTATAAAGTAGTAGTTTTTAATTAAATTAAAAAGGCTTAATAAGTTTTTAATATTTAATACATGAAATTTTCTAATAAATAAGATATATTCTATAAAATAATTCTTCTAAAAAACTAAACCGTAATTTTTAAAATACATTATATTTATTTGTTAATTGCATTTTTTTATTTACTAAAAACCATATGTAAATAATACTGTACAATCGTAGTTAATAAACAGTTTATATTTTATAATAAGAAATTGTCTTACTTTTCTTTTCAAAGGAGCCATATGGAAATATCTTTTTTAGTATTTTCGGTTGTCTTATCACTACCATTTGATGTCAAATCACTGTCGTCACCTTCCGCTTCATCACGTTCACTATCTTCGTCACCAACATCACAAATTTCGGCGTTATGTATTCCTTTCCTTCAGCAATAAAACTTTTCTAACAGCATCTTCCTATATCCAATGCCTTTGAGAGTACGATAGGCCGGCAAAAGTGGTTAATTTTTAAGATGACATACACAAGTATATGTATATCGTAATTTATCAAAACGCCGACTTCGAGATTTTTTAGTTTTCGATGACGTCATGAGATTTTTTATTCTGCTAATTAGTTCCTGGAGAAAGGAGGCTTGCCCAGATTCTTTATTATCTTGCTAAATTTTGTTTTTGAGGGATCTCCATATGCTTGGCTATATTGATAAGTAGAAATAAATGATACATTTTCTAAATGCGATATACATATGTATTTTAACTTTACCATCTATTTTGGTTTTAGATGGATATTTTGTGTTTTAGCTAAGACCCAAAGATGCAACGCCAAACTTTTGGAATTTGATAAATCAGCATATCGTACAACCCGTAAAAACTATTCCAAAGCTAAGGTTGCCTGTATGTTAAATTGTTCACGATTACCAAACATGTTTAGTGGTCTGCTAACACCAACTTCCAAATGTAATTTAATGAAAAAAACTTACAATTAGGTATAAGATAAGGCAATTGCTCCAAATATTGTACATATAACTTATCTAGAACATTAAGATAGATTTTTTTTAGTTTCTTCCCTATCCAAAACCTTTTGGTTTAGTAAATCTTGTAACAAATTTATAAGGTATAAAACATCTCTTTCATCTTTTCGTTTTGCGTGAATGTTTTTTTGAACAATCCCGCATGTTTCCGACAGCCGAAATTTCACAAATTCAATTAAAATTATCCGAAACAAATAAATAAATTTGCTTTGATTATTTGTTGAAGCTGCCTTACTTCTACACAACACAGAAAACAATTCACAAGAATTCAAGAAAATTACATTTCTTTTTGACAGGAAGGTGTTTGATTTCTAGCAACAAAATACGTGTGGTTTTTGGTGTTGTTAATTTTTGTAGTTATGGGGTACCTGTTTAATCTGCCTTGTGTATAGCCATGTTTATTTCAGTAACATCTTTGTTCTTTGCCGCTAAAATCGCTCTGGCACTCAACCATGCATGGCATGTATATTGTTGTGTTATGTAAGTGAAAACACATTCAATAAACTCTTTTGACTGTAAGAAACGGCAAAAATCATTTGGCAATGTTATCAATCCAGCGTCATCAACAGGCATTGCACCATTCCCAAATTTTCAGCAATTGCTTAGAGAATTTATCAGCAGATGGATCTGTACTAATGCCGAACGAATCACCTGCGCCAATGAAATAAAATTTGTTGATACTTTATTTATATATATTTATACATATATATATATATATATATATATATATATATATATATAAATATATGTATGTGTATATGTATATATAAATAAAATATGTATATCAAAAATTTTTATATTTCTACTTGAATTATAAATATTAAAAAAATATAAGTGCTGATTGTAATATTTGCTCATTTTGTTTTCTTATTGAAGCGACAATTAACATACTAACCAGAAGAATTTGGTCACTTACAGACCAACCTAAATTACGACGCAAAGCGTTGTCTGGCTGTCAAAATTTCTCATGCCCATACAAAATGTATCAAACTAACCGAAATAACGCGGCGGCAACGCTTTGCAATTGGAAAATCCAATTTTGACAGTGCGGAAAGAAGTGTCATTAATGCTCATACACATACATACATATTTTGAAGTAATGTTACTTTAGCTACTTTCAGGTCAATTTAGCGTCTTTATATTCATTTCTTATTTCTAATTATAGTTTTTATACCCTTCACCAAAATGTGAAAGAGTATATTTAGGTTTGTCATTCCGTGTGTAATTTTTTCGATATCAATATGCGACCCCATAAAGTATATATATTCTGGATCCTTATGAATAGCGATGACGATTGAGCGATGTCCGTCTGTCTGTACGTGAAATCCGTTTTCCCAAGCCCCCAGAAGACCTAGAGACTTCATTCTTGGACTGATCGATTGGAAAAAATCAGAAGGACAGTTCCAGAGCTGGGAAGCTTACACCTATTTCTCGACGCAAAATTAACACCAAAAACCGATTATTTTTTTTGCTTATTTGAAAATTGAACCTATTTCATGCTTTGGGACTCCTCAATTGTCCATTTACAACTAAAAAAAAAAAAAAAAATTTTTCCAGGGATGGGAAATTAAAATTTTTTTGGCACATTCGGTATTTTGTGGTACATATAATAACTAAAATGTTTAAAAATTTTAAGTTTTTCTTAAATAAAACAATTTTTGGTGTAATGAAGATTTGCATCGATGAAAAAAATATTTAAAAATTTTAAGTTCCCATCCAGGGTTAGGAAATTTAAATTTTTTGTATACAATAAACTAACCAAAAATCAACTGACGTCGTTTTTTTCGGGTTAAAATTACTTTTTATTTCGGCACAACAAAATTGGTATCAAAAATTAAAACAAAATCTAAATTTCGATTCCAGGGTTCGGTACTGCAATATTTTGTAGTACATGAGAGTAACGAAAGTGGTAACAAATTTGTAGTTTTTCTTAAATAAAACCACTTTATACATCATGAAGACTTCCATTGGTAGCAAATAATTAAAAAAAATTAAATTTTCGATTCCAGGGATCGGAAATTGAATATTTTTTTTAAACATTCGGTATTCCGTGGTACATATAATAATTAAAATGTTTAAACATTTTAAGTTTTTCTTAAATAAACCGTTTTATACATCAGGAAGATTTGCATATATGGAAACAAAAATTTTAAGAATTAAAGATTCTTATCCAGGGTTAGGAAATTTTAATATTTTTTGTACATTAAAATAACTAAATATCAACTAACGTCGTTTTTTCCTGGTTAAAATTATTTTTTGTCCTGGCTAAACAGAATTGGTATCAAACATTAAAAAAAACAAATTTCGATTCCAGGTTTCGAAAACTGATATATATTGTAGTACATAAAAGGGACAGAAATGGTTACAAATGTGTAGTTTTTCTTAAATAAAACCACTTTATACATCATGAAGACTTGCATTAGTAAAAAATAATTTTAAAAAGTTTTAATTTTCGCCTCCAGGGATGGGAAATTGAAACATTTTTTGGGCACATTCGGTATTTTGTGGTACATATAACAACTAAAATGTATAAATATGTTAAGTTTTTCTTAAATAAAACCGTTTTTGATAACATGAAGATTTGCATGGATGAAAAAAATTTTTTTTAATCCAAAGGTCCCATCTAGGATTAGGAAATTTGAATTTTTTATTACAATAACATAACCAAAAATCAACTAACGTCGTTTTTTTTTGGTTAAAATTATTTTTTATTCTAGCAAAACAAATTTTGTATCAAAAATTTTAAAAAATCACAATTTCGTTTCCAGGGTTGGATACTGCAATGTTTTGTTACACAAATTTTTACAAATTTTAGTTTTTCTTATATAAAACCGCTTTATACATCATGAAGACTTGCATCGGTAAAACATTATTTAAAAATATTTAGTTTTCGTCTCCAGGGGTGGGAAATTGATTTTTTTTGGCACATTCAGTATTTTGTGGTACATATAGTAACTCAAATGCTTAAATATTTTAAGTTTTCTTGCATCGATGAAAAATAAATTTAAATATGTTTTTACAGAAAAAAATTGTGTATGTACATATATATGTATATGTACATACAACAAATTGTAGTGTTTAAAGTTAATTGAGTGGTAATATTAAAAAAGAAGATATGTATATTGTAAAATGGATATGGAAAATATATATTTATTTGTTTAAACTTTTTACGTTTGTGCAAAATATCACACAGTACTGTTTAGCTTGTGGTGTTTATCATTTAAAACAAAAAACCACAACAGCTGATTGAAACAGTGATGGCACTTTCCTTTTTGCGTTTCTACAGAAAACGTACGAAAATGTATAAATAGTACAACATTTTATTTTAAATTTGTGATCGATGTAATATCTTTATTATATGTATAGCTAAATTATAATTTTACTAACACAAGACTAAGATGTTTTAGAGCCCGAGATTGACGTCGCCCTCAGTCATGAATATGGGTTCGAATTTTTCTGACATGCATTTGTGCGAGATGGTGTTTATTGTTATCGGGTTGTCTCAATGGCATACCACTGGTCGCTAAACATTATCGACACATTTGCCTGCATGTACATACATAAATTACATATGTAGTAATGTTGGTACCACATAAATTTATGCCCATGCGTTCATATATCTGCATATACATACCAAGGAACCAAATTGTGTACTTTTTTAGCCTTTGTGTACACAAGTGACATCAACGACATCGACAAAAAAAGCCATTGAAAGATGCATACATGCCACACTTAAAACACAAATACATCTTGAGAGTACAGGACTGTGTATTGAAGACAATGAAAACATTGAAGACATTGAAAAAATTTAATTCACTTTATGTAAGTATACACATTTGCGGTGATGATAACATTATATTTGTTTTTGTATCTTTATAAAATTAATGTGTGGGACTGCCAAGAGTTATTTAATAATCGCACACATACAACAACACACAAAAAACAGATATACTCATTATAAAAGGGGTCAAATAAAATATATTCATTTTTCGGGGAAGCAATAACACAAAACAACAGAAACGCGGCTATTTTCCAAGAATTTGCTGCATTTTGCAAATGAAATTAAATGTGAAAGAGGTAAGTATACTTTCATAAATAAAACGATCCTTATAAAATTGCCAGGAAAACGAATTTTAAAAGATATTAATTATTATTATTTCCATCACTATAGAGGCTTGCCACTGTGAAATATGGCATTTCCATATACACCGAGATGTACACAAGTACAGGCCGAAGGTGTACACAAAAAAAGTGTACACAACGATACATACGTATGTATAATATTATTGTACAAAAAATATTTACAGTCTCTTGTGATTTTATAAAGTAAAACAATTTATATAGCAAATTAATTTATTGAATATGCTATGTATATCTACAAATGTATCAACTAAATGTTCAAATATCAAACCAAACAAGAAGTACAAAAAAAAGCTTTTGTGCCGCACTCTCATTCAACATACATATATGCCATCACTCTTGCGTATTTCTGCGTAAAATTCTATTTTCTGTAGGTTGGCTGGGCTGCGTTGCGTTTTTCAGCGCTCAATTAAGCATTTTCGCAATATTCCATTTAACAAATGGGATCAGCTGACGCGTTTGCGCAGCGTTGCGCAGCGTTGCGCAGCATCGCGTCTCGCTAATTGGGCCTTTACTCATTTAAGCGTAAAAGCTAAACGCTAAATTACGTTGCGCTTTGCGTCGTAATTTAGGTTGATCTGTTAAGTATGAATAAGTAAAGGCCCAACTATAATATGCGTACGCTAGCGCAGGCGAATTTGCGAATACATACAATCAAATGTGTGCGACCATAATTTGCTTTGCTAACTTTTCGGCAAGTTTCGTTAAATTTTATTTTTCTATGCATAGAGCGAAACTGATCGCATTTTCTTTAAGGAAAAAGGGTTGCATTGGAAATAGTTATTAGATACACACAAACCGTAGACTGTGATACATGCACAAAAGAAGCCGCAATGGACGCCGAAAATAATTTTATAGAAAAATTAATAAATAATGTGAAAAATTATAAGTGCCTTTATGATAAAAGGGATATCTTTCATTATATTTATCTTTCTTTGTTCTGGTATATACATATATATATATATATATATATATATATATATATATATATATATATGACAAAATATATTAGTGTATTTTCCTTCAATTAATGATCCACTTGCACACATCGTTGGATTTTTTAGTACTTTTCCAATTTAATCTATAATAGCTTTCTTAATTGAAATTAATTAACTTGCTTATGATAATATATATAGTACATTTATAAGTTGAACTCATATATATATATATATATATATATATATATATATATGCATTTATATTTTATGTATATATAATAAATTAATGTTTCATAAATTACATTTTTTTGCAACTGAGTGTAGTAAGTACTTAAACTCAATAAGTATAATATAGCCACACAAATTCTTGCTAAATTTGCCTTACGCATTTGACAGTCTTTTCGTCGAGTATTGAAAGTAGCTAAAGCTAGCCTAGGCATATTATAGTTGGGCCTTAACGGTGGCAAACATATACTATCGCCGTCTCACCTAAAGACTTTTAGCTTTTTAACTCAGATCTCTAGACAAAACAAAAACATATCTGAAAGAGTGCTATCATATGACTTTTTTTATGCAGCACAAATTTTCTATTATTTTTTTTGATTATTTGATTTGTTTTTCCTTAAGCCATTCTAAAAAGTATTTCAAAATGTGCTCTTTTGTCCATCCATTTTAAAACATATTTTAATGAAAACATAGATAATATGCATCTGCTTAGAACTATTTTGTAAGCTGCAAAGCTATATACACACGTTTCTCACATATTATTTGTATAATATACATACATATGTATATAACAACGTGTTACAGCGGAATGGTCCATGGTTATTTGTAGGCATTTTGTTGCTATAATTTTTGACGTCAGCCAAGACTTAAAAAAAAAACAACAATTGCTTTGGTTGCTGTAATGTTGCATATGGTGTCGTAGTGGCGATTCCGCTTTATTCACTATTCCACCACAGCTTTAACTGCTAATATATGACTTACAACATTGCTTGAGAAAGCATTGCACGGTGTAAGATTTTGCTGTGCTAACCTAGCTGGACAAAAGTCGTTTTCTTGAGTTTAAATTTGAGTAAATACTTTTATCAAGCACTTCTTATAAAATAAGAAAACGCAAAAATTTTTCGAATTTGTCAGCAATAACATTATAACGGTACTTTAAACTTGAATATTTTTCAGCGAATTAAAAACAACAAAAACACTTATGCACATGAAATTGCACATTTTTAAAAGCTTACAACTTTTCATTGGAATGGAATTTTTGTTTAACGATTTTTTGTTTGTTTTGAAACTCAACTTATTCGCTGTTAATATCACGCGAACTTACCTTTAGAACCTGGAAAATTCTTTTAGTTATATTCCATTTCAACAATTACCTTTTTTGTTAAGCTAAGGAAATGTGTACTTATATAAAATTCTATAATCGGTAGTCCTTTTTTTAACGGTTTAACAGCAACTTAGTTTTAAAGGAATGTCTGAAGTACCTGCTTTAAGGCACGTATTTAATCATCTGCCGAGATTTGCCGCATAGACAAGAAAACAAATAATGAGTAATAATACCACATACCACTAATTTGGGATATATGGCATAATACACCTTTTTGGGAAATTTTCTTCCAAACAAGTAGTACTACACATCTAATTGTATATTATTCCCAATTAATCTAGAAACCCCTGATTTTTAGTTTGCAGTTTACAGATTTGCATACAAACATATCGTTTTGCTGCAATTGCGCTGCCAGCTGTTTATTGATCAGCATGCATACACACTCCTACGTTGCGTTAAATTTTATTACTCTGCTTGCAATGAGTAATATAATAAAACGTTAATCATTATACACATTTATACATACGAGTATACATATTTTTCTTAAATTCTTAACATATCTTAAGCTTTACCTTTTTTTATAATTTGTAAATTTTCTTGTTTTGTTTTGAAGAAAACAGTATTGAGTTAAAAGTTACAACGAACGGTTTTAAGAAACTAAAAGAAATTGAAATTAATACAGGTATTCGAAACGCAAAAGGAAAAAGTGTTTAATTTCCAAAATTCTCATACAACACCCGAAAATGAAGGGCTTGATCCTTCCGTAAACTATATACTATGTGAAAAATAATTGCAAAAATAATAAAGAAAACCATGAATTTCATCATTTTAATCTTACAATAATGTATGTGTACGTATGAAATATATTCTTATTTTAAAATTAATAAAAAAAACAAAAAAACCTCTGTATTATTTATTTTAAATACTATCATGCATGCTCACTTTTTTACATTTTGATTATCCAACGCAGTTGTATGGGATATGGGTGTGACAGTTTCCAATATCGCCCATTTATTTTGACGATGGTACATATTTACTTAAAATTTTTTCCAAGATATTTAATTTTGTCTCCCTAAGACAGCTAAATCTTACACTGTGTTTTGTCAGATAATTGTAAGGCATTTGACAATCGTTACAACACTTTTTGCTGTCACTGTCATATATTGGCAGTAAGTGTTAGAGCTAAGCAAATAGTTAAATTTAATTAACAATAAATGCATATTGCGAGAAAATTCAAAACGGAACAATAAAAATGTTCATAACATTATATATTACAGATTAGAAATACAACCCCAACTAGATTAAAATAAAAGAATTTTTTATAAAGCTATTGAATGGTACAGTATAATTCGAGTGTTTTCCCACAGAAACCAGATTTTGATTGTTAAATGCATGTCACTTTTTCACCAGGAATGTTTATTTTTAAAAGTTTTAATGCAGATGGTAACAAGATAGATAGAAATATTTATCTCTGTTTACAGCTGAGAACTTTGATAAGCAAACTTTCCCAGGGCAAAAGTGATCTATATACTCCAATGAAATTGACAACATTTATATATATATATATATATATATATATATATATATATATATAGATATATATATTACGAAGCATAATAATAGTGGCTCCAACTTTTTATTGGAGATTAAGTGGAGGCAATCTTGGTAAGTCCAACGAATTCTAAAATTCTCTTGATAATTCAAAACATCTTCTTCATTGGTAACAGTATCGACAGACTTGTACAACACCACTTCGAAAGGAATTTTTGATTGTATAGCCATTTTGAATTCAGTAACATCTTTGTTCTTTGCCGCTAAAATTACTCTGGCACTCAACCATGCATAGCATGTATATTGTTGTGTTATGTAAGTGAAAACACATTTAATAAATTCCTCTTTTGACTGTACGAAACGGCAAAAATCATTTGGCAATGTTATCAATCCAGTGTAATCAATAGGCATTGCACCGTTCCCCATTTTCGGCAATTGCATAGAGAACTTATCAGCAGATGGATCATTCTGCAGCTGAACACGAACGTTGATAGTGAGTTTCGATATTTTAACAAATCTCCATAAATATGAAGACTTTAAGCAAGCGTTAATTTCATCGGCAGCTGTCGATCTAGGAATGACGGGCAATGTTTGCCTAAAATCGCCTGGCAATAAAATTAACGCACTACCAAACAACTCAGAGTTATATCGGAGATCTTTCATTGTTCTTTCCAAAACTTCAACAGATTTCTTATTCACGTACTCAAGCATATGACGTGGGCTGTGCATGGACCGTGTATCGTATTTTGCACAACAACATCATATAATTCAGGATCACTTATTTGATCTGGAATTTCAGAACATATAACATTGTCAACTTCAAGCGATGTGATTTTATTCACCAACCATATTGAAATGTGAGCGTGTGGCAAACCACGCTTTTGCCACTCCACAGAATACATCCAGCACTTCACTTCACCAAACACTTTAGATATCACGCTAAAACCCATAAGCGCTTTCAATATATGCTTAAAAACACGGGAAGTGATATCATGGCGGTCGGTAGGAATTTGGCCAGCGAATAAATTATCTTTAATGTCACTCCATTGCGGATTACACGTAAATGTTATAAATAAATCTGGTCGACCGTAATGACGCACTTAAGCCATTGCATCCTGCGCGTACTCATGCATATGACGTGGGCTATGCATAATGTATTTAAATATTTATGTTTTAGTGTTGTATTTATATGTAATTTATTTCATAGATATAAATTAAATTAATGGTTTGACCAAAATTTAATTGTGATGAATTCAAAAACGAATTCTATTTCAGTTTTTCAAAATATTAAGTCAAATATTTCGAAATGACTACAGTGTTCACTAAAATGGCAATAACTCATAAACCAATACATATACAGAAAATGTATTTACATAAAAACCTTGGTATTGACGTCACCTTTCATTTAAATTCGAAACAAAATCGGTTCACGCATTCCGGATAACATCAATTACAAACAAAATGCAACGTATTTATATATATATATATATATATATATATATATATACATATATAGATATACCATAAACAAACTCTAAACATTAAATATTGCAATTAATTTTTACATTAGTCATTAAACTTTGTATAAAATTGATTTCGGCGTCCATTTCAGCATCTCTTGTGTGCATGTATCACAGTCTATAGTATATGTGCATCTAAAGATAATTATCCATAACTACAAACAAACAGTTGGCCACTTAAGGAAAATGCGATCAGTTTTGCTCTATGCATAGGAAAATCATCATGTTCTTCTGAGATTTTAACTAAGATAATATAGCAAAAATTAAATGTCTATGAGCTTTGGCTTGAGCTACCAATGAAAATTGGGAGAAAAAAAAAAACGTTCACATATACTTAAGTATAAAATTCAAACCAAAAAAGTTTGACTTAATGTATAATGGAACAAAAAATTCAGAAAAATGGGACATAAAGAAAATATTCAAACGGTAACACGGGTATTAAAACAAAAACGTTGTTAACATCAGTTTGATACAGTTCTCGGATTGTTTTTCATAACAAAATTTGTGTAAATAGGAACTGTTATCAAACTGAGCCACCTAAAAAGTGGGACAAACACAATACACATGAGCACTGATGATGAAAGTGTAGCGACTTTCGAAAACCGCTGTTCTGCTCTGCTGCGTAAGTTGAATAAAACTGATTTTGACTTTCCCTTGTGCCTAGGAATATTTATCATCATGTCCTTCTGAGATTTTAACTAAGAACAATTAGCCTATATAAATATTAATATAACAAAAATAAAATGTTCATTAAAATAAAAATCGCGTAGGAAAATTAAATTTAACGAAAATTTATCTAATGCCCAATAAATCAGTGGCTATTTAAATGTCGATTTAGTTAATTTTGATGAATATTTAAAGTCTATTTAAATACGCTTTCAGCTTCACAGTCAGACTTAAATACTTCAATTAACTTATGCGAAAAATGTGATAGCACCATGAAATATGTAAACAAAAATCGCCATTGTTCAGAAAACATATGTTTTGCATATGATTCAAAGTATTTCAAGTGTTGTGCATTTTATGTTTTTCAATCGTGTTAAGAGTGCATTTGTGCCATAAATATTGTTTTATTGATTTTCGACTTTATTCTGTTGATAATTTACTTTAATTACGCAACTTTTTACAATTATTTAGCAAATTTTTCACAACATCAGAATGTTTTCTTCTTCTTAAAAGAAAAAAGTCAAAGTCATATGTTTTCTGTGCTTGATTTAAATAACATTTAAATGGACAATGAGGGGCATTTAAGTTTGCGTTGAAAAACGAAATTTGATATTTAAACGGCATTTATGGTTAAATGAGAATTAAATAACCACTGGTATATTGGACATAAGCAAATTATAGTTGTACACATTAGATTGTATGTATTCCCGATTTCGCCTACGCTGGTGCACGCACATTATAGTTGGGCCTTAACAAAACAGAATAAGGGAGCCAACAATAGCATTTTCGAACGGAAAATTTTATTTCTTTTTATTTTTTCTTCTAATAAACTTCCTCCATATCAAATCGTTAGTAGTTGACATATCTTTTCTTCACCTTCGAGTCTTAAAGATAAAAAAAAAATATTAAATAAAGGAAAATAAATAATAAAAACTAAACAAATTCTATACTCTCATTATTGCATCAGCCATTTTTATGATTAGAATTTTGTATCTATTTGCGCATAACGTGCTTCAGTGTTGCATTTTCCAACAGTTGACAAATGCAGTGTTGCCAGTTTTTGCATTTACTAACGTTATGCGCATAACATGCATAGCAATGTTGCGTTTACGAACAGGCCCATTATTTTGGCAAATCAAATTTTTCCAGTAACTGTGAAGTCGAACAAGACGAGATTGACCAAATTAATACTTATGATCTATGTATTTTTACCACAGAGTAATGATTATGATATATATTCTTCAAGTGAACATACTGAAATAGGCTCTAATGAAAGGGTTGATGTTGATTTTGAGGATGATGTATATGCAGATTACTTTTTAGAAGATATTTTTAATAATTTTGAGAACATAAATTTTGAAGTAGTTTCCTTGAGATACTCCGTTGGGTATGTTGCATTTAAAATTATGTCAAAATTGCAATGCGAAAAATTTTGTAATGAGCTTAGGAAGATGGATGAAGTTTTAACGCCCCAAGCGAGCTTTTTATATTCTTTAAGATCTATCAGTCTCTGACAGATTTTGGAAATATAGCTGCTCCATCAGACAATCTAATAGATACAAGTAAGAAACATATTTTAATATTTCACAATATCTTAACTTAACCGGAACGAAATAATAAAAAATCATTTATTATTGACTTGTTCAAACGCTCAACCCCAGAATGGTTCAGTAATGATTGTTCCAACCATAAACAGCAATTATTGGACTTTTTATTATTGGTCCTCCTTCGAAAGCTATAGATGAAGGTAGTTCTAAACAAAGAAAAATGCAGATTTTATCATATAAGTAAAAATATATGTATATAAAAAATATAGCAAATAAATAGATAAATAAATAAAAAATAATAAAATAAACAAAATATTTCTAATATATAATAACAATGTTTTTTCTATACAAATATTTTAAAAGAGTTTGAATTGTTTTTATCAAAATTTTTAAATCTCTAGATTTTACCAAAATAAAGGGACATATTCTATGTTATATTATATTTTACAGAAAACCTAAATGTTTTAGCCTTAATGCACAATAACATAATATAATTTATATTTATATATATATATATATATATATATATATATATATATTGCATTTGACCATTTTGTATGAACAAAAAAAATTATTTACAATCATTTTCTTTGAATTCCTTCAAAACTTATTTCTAATACAAAATCAACTCTTCTATTTTAACAAAGCGAATGTATTCAATATTTTTAATTCATCATGAATTAATTTATAATTCATTTTAATTCATATGGAAGACAGAATGAGTTCATTTAAAATAAAACAGATCAATTCCTGAACGATTAACAGATCCACTAAAAAAATCATTCATTAACAGCTCCGCCGTCTATACAGAATTTTAGCGCGAGTGATTTTTTTGCTATTATCTTTTTGGCAAAACTAGTTTTGACAGCTCGCGCACGTTTTGTATCTTGTGTCACATCTTCAGTTTGGTCTATAATTTAATCATGAATCGTCTTACAAACGAACAACGCTTGCAAATTATTGAATTTTATTACCAAAATGCGTGCTCTGTTAAGAAAGTTCATCGCGCGCTTCTTCCATTTTATGGTCAGTTTAATCGACCTACTGAGGCTTCTATTCGGGCTATTGTAAAAAAATTTCGCACCAAATTTACATTGTTGGACATTAAACCACCAACACGCTTACGTAGAGTGCGAGCTGAAGAAAATATCGCAGCCGTATCGGCCAGTGTTGGTGATGACCGTGAATTATCGATTCGGCGCCGTTCGCAGCAATTGGGCCTCTGTTACTCCACTACGTGGAAAATTTTGCGGAAGGATTTGGGTGTGAAGCCTTATAAGATACAGCTGGTGCAAGAATTGAAGCCAAACGACCTACCACAACGCCAAATATTTGGTGAATGGGCTGTTGAAAAGTTAAATGAAGATCCACTTTTTTATCGAAGAATTGTGTTCAGCGACAAGGCTCATTTCTGGTTGAATGGATACGTGAACAAGCAAAACTGCCGTATTTGGAGTGAAGAGCAGCCAGAAGCATTGCAAGAGCTACCAATGCATCCACAAAAAACAACCGTTTGGTGCGGATTATGGGCTGGCGGCATCATTGAGCCGTATTTCTTCAAAGATGATGCGAATCACAACGTTACTGTGAATGGTGAGCGCTACCGTGCGATGATAACAAACTTTTTTTTGCCCAAAATGGAAGAGCTTGACTTGCATGACATGTGGTTTCAACAAGACGGTGCCACATGCCACACAGCACGCGAAACAATGGACCAATTGAGAGGCGAGTTCGGTGAACAGTTTATTTCACGCTTGGGACCAGTCAATTGGCCGCCCAGATCGTGCGATTTAACGCCTCTAGACTATTTTTTGTGGGGCTATGTTAAGGCTAATGTCTATAGCGACAAGCCCGCTTCGATTGACGCACTGGAAGCCAACATTGCCAACATTATTCGTGAGATACCGGCCGAAATGTTGGAAAGAGTATGCAAAAATTGGACTAAGCGGATGGACCATTTGAGGCGCAGCCGCGGCCAACATTTGCATGAAATAATCTTCAAACATTAAATTATATCGACCCAACTATCAATCCAAATAAATATTTCATGCATTTTTCTGAATTTTGTGTGTTTTCTTTTTTTTTAATTTCCGATAGTTCTTATAAAATCACCCATTATATATATATATATATATATATATATATACATATATATATATATATATATATATATATATATATATATATATACATAAATAAATAAATAAATAAATATATATATATATATATACATATATATATATATATATATATATATATATATATATATGTATATATAAATAAAACATGTATACCAAAAATTTTTATATATCTACTTGAATTATAAATATTAAAAAAATTTAAGTGCTGATTGTAATATTTGCTCATATTGTTTTCTTTTTAAAGCGATAATTAACATACCAACCAGAAGAATTTGGTCACTTACAGACCAACCTAAATTACGACGCAAAGCGTTGTCTGGCTGTCAAAATTTCTCATGCTCATACAAAATGTATAAAACTAATCGCTTCGCAATTGGAAAATCCAATTTTGACAGCACGTAAAAAAGTGAAGTTGACTGCAAAAGTACCATTGTTTATTTTGTCAATGTGTCATTAATGCTCATACACATACATACATATTGTTACAGAGATTAGAAATAGATTTAAATAAAACGACAATGTGGCTATATGTACTTGGCAGGACTGGTCAACACAATATAGATAATATTAAAATTAACGGAAATGGAATACTCCAGAATATACAGGGTCATTCGAGGCTGTACCAATAATAAGTGTAAACAACAAGAGATGTTATTCTTATGCCCAATATATCAGTGGCTATTTAAATCTCATTTAACTTTAAATGCCATTTAAATATCAAATTTCCTTTTTCAACGCAAACTTAAATGCCCCTCATTGGCCATTTAAATCGAGCACAGAAAACATATGACTTTGACTTTTTTCTTTTAAGAAGAAGAAAACATTGTGATGTTGTGAAAATATTGCTAAAAAATTGTAAAAAGTTGCGTAATTAAAGTAAATTATCAATAGAATAAAGTCGAAAATCAATAAAACAATATTTATTGCACAAATGGACTCTTAACACGATTGAAAAATATAAAATGCACAACACTTGGAATACTTTGAATCAAAAGCAAAACACATGTTTTCTGAACAATGGCGACTTTTGTTTACATATTTCATGATGCTACCACACTTTTCGCATAAGTTAATTGAAGTATTTAAGTCTGACTGTAAAACTAAAAGCGTATTTAAATAGACTTTAAATACTCATCAAAATTAACTAAATCGACATTTAAATAGCCACTTATTTATTGGGCATTAGATAACTTTTCGTTAAATTTAATTTTCCTACGCATAGAGCGAAACTGATCGCATTTTCCTTAAGTGGCTAACTGTTTGTTTGTAGTTATGGATAATTATTTTTAGATGCACACATACCATACAGTGTGTTACATGCACACAAGAGAAGCTGAAATGGACGCCGAAATAAATTTTATACAAAGTTTAAGAAATAATGTAAAAATTAATTGCAATATTTAATTTTTAGACTTTGTTTATGGTATATATGTATATATATATATATATATATATATATATATATATATATATATATATATAAATACGTTGCATTTTGTTTGTAATTGATGTTCTCCGGAATGCGTGAACCGATTTTGTTTCTGAAAAATTTAAATCAAAGGTGACGTCAACACCGTTTCTGTATATGTATTGGTTTATGAGTTATTGCCATTTTAGTGAACACTGTAGTCATTTCGAAATATTTGACTTAATATTTTGAAAAACTGAAATAGAATTCGTTTTTAAATTCATCACAATTTAATTTTGGTCAAACCATTAATTTAATTTATATACTTAGCTATTCTAAATCAAAAATTCGGGAATCTATGAAATAAATTACATATAAATACAACACTGAAAACATAAATATTTAAATACATTATGCACAGCCCACGTCATATGCATGAGTACGCGCAGGATGCAATGGCTTAAGTGCGTCATTACGGTCGATCAGATTTATTTATAACATTTACGTGTAATCCGCAATGGAGTGACATTAAAGATAATTTGTTCGCTGGCCAAATTCCTACCGACCGCCATGATATCACTTCCCGTGTTTTTAAGCATAAATTGAAAGCGCTTATGGGTTTTAGCGTGAAGTGAAGCGCTTTTGCCACTCTGTGGAGTGGCAAAAGCGTGGTTTGCCACACGCTCAGATTTCAATATGGTTGGTGAATAAAATCACATCGGTTGAAGTTGACAATGTTATATGTTCTGAAATTCCAGATCAAATAAGTGATCCTGAATTATATGATGTTGTTGTGCAAAATACGATACACGGTCCATGCGCAGCCCACGTCATATGCTTGAGTACGCGAATAAGAAATCTGTTAAAGTTTTGGAAAGAACGATGAAAGATCTCCGATATAACTCTGAGTTGTTTGGTAGTGCGTTAATTTTATTGCCAGGCGATTTTAGGCAAACATTGCCTGTCATTTCTAGATCGATAGCTGCCGATGAAATTTACGCTTGTTTAAAGTCTTCATATATAAGGAGATTTATTAAAATATCGAAACTCACTATCAACGTTCGTGTTCAGCTGCAGAATGATCCATCTGCTGATAAGTTCTCTAAGCAATTGCCGAAAATGGGAAACGGTGCAATGCCTATTGATTACACTGGATTGATAACATTGCCAAATGATTTTTGCCGTTTCGTACAGTCAAAAGAGGAATTTATTGAATGTGTTTTCACTTACATAACACAACAATATACATGCTATGCATGGTTGAGTGCCAGAGTAATTTTAGCGGCAAAGAACAAAGATGTTACTGAATTCAAAATGGCTATACAATCAAAGATTCCTTTCGAAGTGGTGTTGTACAAGTCTGTCGATACTGTTACCAATGAAGAAGATGTTTTGAATTATCCAACAGAATTTTAGAATTCGTTGGACTTACCAAGATTGCCTCCGCATAATCTCCAATAGAAAGTTGGAGCCACTATTATTATGCTTCGTAATATATATATATATATATATATATATATATATATATATATATGTATAAATGTTGTCAATTTCATTGGAGTATATAGGTCACTTTTGCCCTGGGAAAGTTTGCTTATCGAAGTTTTCAGCTGTAAACAGAGATAAATATTTCTATCTATCTTGTTACCATCTGCATTAAAACTTTTCAAAATAAACATTCCTGGTGAAAAAGTGACATGCTTTTTATGAGAATTTTGGAAATTAAACACTTTTTCCTTTTGCGTTTCGAATACCTGTATTAATTTCAATTGGTTTTAGTTTCTTAGAACCGTTCGCTGTAACTTTTAACTCAATACTGTTTTCTTCAAAACAAAACAAGAAATTTTACAAATTATAAAAACGGTAAAGCTTAAGATATGTTAAGAATTTAAGAAAAATATGTATACTCGTATGTATAAATGTGTATAATGATTAATGTTTTATTATATTACTCATTGCATGCAGAGTAATAAAATTTAACGCAACGTAGGAGAGTGTATGCATGCTGATCAGTAAACAGCTAGCAGCGCAATTGCAGCAAAGCGATATGTTTGTATGCAAATCTGTAAACTGCAAACTAAAAATCAGGGGTTTCTAGATTAATTGGGAATAATATACAATTAGATGTGTAGTACTACTTGTTTGGAAGAAAAATTCCCAAACAGGTGTTGTATGCCATATATCAAAAATTAGTGGTATATGGTATTATTACTCATTGTTTGTTTTCTTTCAATACGGCAAATCTTGGCAGATGATTAAATACGTGCCTTAAAGCAGGTACTTCAGACATTCCTTTAAAACTAACTGCCTGTTCGCCGATGTCGAAAGCTATCGTTCGTTCGAATAAATAACATTCAAAACAAAAACAAGTTTTGAAAATTGTTTTTGTTTTGAATGTTATTTATTCGAACGAACGATAGCTTTCGACATCGGCGAACAGGCAGTAAGTTCCTGTTAAACCGTTAAAAAAAAGAACTATCGATTATAGAATTTTATATAAGTATACATTTCATTAGCTTAACAAAAAAAGTAATTGTTTAAATGGAATATAACTAAAAGAATTTTCCAGGTTCTAAGAGTAAGTTCGCGTGATATTAACAACGAATAAGTTGAGTTTCAAAACAAACAAAAAATCGTTAAACAAAAATTCCATTCCAATGAAAAGTTATAAGCTTTTGAAAATGTGCAATTTCATGTGCATAAGTGTTTTTGTGGTTTTTAATTCACTGAAAAATATTCAAGTTTAAAGTACCGTTATAATGTTATTGCTGACAAATTAGAAAAATTTTTGCGTTTTCTTATTTTATAACAAGTGCTTGATAAAAGTATTTACTCAAATTTAAACTCAAGAAAACGACTTTTGTCCAGCTAGTTTAGCATAGCAAAATCTTACACCGTGCAATGCTTTCTCAAGCAATGTTGTAAGCCATATATTAGCAGTTAACTCTGTGGTGGAATAGTGAATAAAGCGGAATTGCCACTACGACACCATATGCAACATTACAGCAAACAAAGCAATAGTTGTTTTTTTAAAGTCTTGGCTGACGTGAAAAGTTATAGCAACAAAATGCCTACAAGTAACCATGGACCATTCCGCTGTGACACGTTGTTATATACATATGTATATTATACAAATAATATGTGAGAAACGTGTGCATATAGCTTTGCAGCTTACAAAATAGTTCTAAGCAGATGCATATTATCTATGTTTTCATTAAAATATGTTTTAAAATGGATGGACAAGAGAGCACATTTTGAAATACTTTTTAGAATGGCTTAAGGAAAAACAAATCAAATAATCAAAAAGAATAATAGAAAATTTGTGCTGCATAAAAAAAGTCATATGATAGCACTCTTTCAGATATGTTTTTGTTTTGTCTAGAGATCTGAGTTAAAAAGCTAAAAGTCTTTAGGTGAGACGGCGATAGTATATGTTTGCCACCGTTAAGGCCCAACTATAATATGCGTAGGCTAGCTTTGGCTACTGTCAAAACTCGACGAAAAGACTGTCAAATGCGTAAGGCAAATTTAGCAAGAATTTGTGTGGCTATATTATACTTATTGAGTTTAAGTACTTACTACACTCAGTTGTAAAAAAATGTAATTTATGAAACATTAATTTATTATATATACATAAAATATAAATATATATTTTCATAAGCAAGTTAATTAATTTCAATTAAGAAAGCTATTATAGATTAAATTGGAAAAGTACTAAACAATCCAACGATGTGTGCAAGTGGGTCATTAATTGAAGGAAAATACACAAATACATTTTGCCATATATACATATGTATATACCAGAACTAAGAAAGATACTTTTTATGTACTTTTCTGCATTTATCCTTTATTTTTCGATTATAATAAAAGATATCCCTTTTATCATAAAGGCACTTATAATTTTTCACATTATTTATTGATTTTTCTATAAAATTATTTTCGGCGTGCATTGCGGCTTCTTTTGTGCATGTATCACAGTCTACGGTTTGTGTGTATCTAATAACTATTTTCAATGCAACCTTTTTCCTTAAAGAAAATGCGATCAGTTTCGCTCTATGCGTAGAAAAATAACATTTAACGAAACTTGCCGAAAAGTTAGCAAAGCAAATTATGGTCGCACACATTTGATTGTATGTATTCGCAAATTCGCCTGCGCTAGCGTACGCATATTATAGTTGGGCCTTTACTTATTCATACTTAACAGACCAACCTAAATTACGACGCAAAGCGCAACGTAATATAGCATTTAGCTTTTACGCTTAAATGAGTAAAGGCCCAATTAGCGAGACGCGACGCTGCCCAAACGCGTCAGCTGATCCAATCTGTTACATGGAAAATTGCGAAAATGCTTAATTGAGCGCTGAAAAACGCAACGCAGCCCAGCCAACCTACAGAAAATAGAATTTTACGCAGAAATACGCAAGAGTGATGGCATATATGTATGTTGAATGAGAGTGCGGCACAAAAGCTTTTTTTTGTACTTCTTGTTTGGTTTGATATTTGAACATTTAGTTGATACATTTGTAGATATACATAGCATATTCAATAAATTAATTTGCTATATAAATTGTTTTACTTTATAATATCACAAGAGACTGTAAATATTTTTTGTACAATAATATTATACATACGTATGTATCGTTGTGTACACTTTTTTTGTGTACACCTTCGGCCTGTACTTGTGTACATCTCGGTGTATATGGAAATGCCATATTTCACAGTGGCAAGCCTCTATAGTGATGGAAATAATAATAGTTAATATCTTTTAAAATTCGTTTTCCTGGCAATTTTATAACGATCGTTTTATTTATGAAAGTATACTTACCTCTTTCACATTTAATTTCATTTGCGAAATGCAGCAAATTCTTGGAAAATAGCCGCGTTTCTGTTGTTTTGTGTTATTGCTTCCCCGAAAAATGAATATATTTTATTTGACCCCTGTTATAATGAGTATATCTGTTTTTTGTGTGTTGTTGTATGTGTGCGATTATTAAATAACTCTTGGCAGTCCCACACATTAATTTTATAAAGATACAAAAACAAATATAATGTTATCATCACCGCAAATGTGTATACTTACATAAAGTGAATTCAATGTCTTCAATGTTTTCAATGTCTTCAATACACAGTCCTGTACACTCAAGATGTAATTGTGTTTAAAGTGTGGCATGTATACATTTTTCAATGTCTTTTTTTTCGATGTCGTTGATGTAACTTGTGTACACAAAGGCTAAAAAAGTACACAATTTCGTTCTCTGGTATGTATATGCAGATATATGAACGCATGGGCATAAATTTATGTGGCACCAACATTACTACATATGTAATTTATGTATGTATATGCAGGCAAATGTGTCGATAATGTTTAGCGACCAGTGGTATGCCATTGAGACAACCCGATAACAATAAACACCATCTCGCACTACTGCATGTCAGAAAAATTCGAAACCATATTCATGACTGAGGGCGACGTCAATCTCGGGCTCTAAGGCATCTTAGTCTTGTGTTAGTAAAATTATAATTTAGCTATACATATAATAAAGATATTACATCGATCCCAA